>JASTWF010000117.1:849441-1087344 GCA_030390025.1 Squalus acanthias
TGGGGAGACTGGAGAAGCTGAGAATGTTCCCCTTCGAGCAGAGGAGGTTAAGGGGAGATTTAATAGAGGTGTTTAAAGGTTTGGACGGAGTAAATAATGAGAAATTGTTTCCAGTGGCAGAAGGGGTGGTAACCATAAGACACAGATTTAAGACAATTAGCAAAAGGACCAGAGGAAAGATGAGAATGTGTTCTCCGCAGCGAGTTGTTGTGATCTGGAATGCACTGCCTGGAAAGGTGATAGAAGCAGATTCAATAATTACTTTCAGAAGGGAACGGGATCAATACTGGAAGTGAGGGATTTGCAGGGCTATGGGAAAAGAACAGGGGAGTAGGACTAATTGAGTAGCTATTTCAAAGAGCCGGCACAGGCTGCATGGACCGAATGGCCTCCTTCTGTGCTGTATGATTCTGTGATTCTGTGATAACAGAAGCCATTGAGTCCATGTCTCATGTGTAGAATCGGCGTTCTGCAGTTTTGAGCCAGATTCTAATCGTTACTTGAACTCTAATAAAGGCAACAGCAGAAAATCAAACACAATGGGCTGGTGAGACAAGGTGTGTGGACAATTTTATAAATAGAATTGTACAAAACTGAAATCATGAAATAATTATGAGACCAAAAGTAGGGGCCATGAATATAAGATAGTCACCAATAAATCCAATAGGGAATTCAGGAGAATCTTCTGTACCCAGAGAGTGGTGAGATCTCTCTACCACAGGAAGTAGTGGAGGCGAATAGCATAGATGCATTTCAGGGGAAGCGAGATAAACACATGAAGGAGAAAGGAATAGACGGTTACGCTGATCGAGTTAGTTGAAGAGGGAAGGAAGGAGGCTCACGTGCAGCATAAAGGCGGTCACGGAGCATTGGGGTGAATGACCTGTTTCTGTACATTCTTTGTAATTTGCTTAGCAGAGCACGATGCCCCGCTCTGATCACAGGCCTCGCCGGGATTCAATCAGTGAATTCAACATCATTGATGTTATTCCTATTTTATTATTTCTATGTATTTGTTCTCATGATATGGGTGACGCTGTCACGGCCGGTATTACTTGCCCATCCCTAGTTACACGAGAAAATGGTGGACATTTATCTTGAGCCGCTGCAGTCCGTGTGGTGAAGGTGCTCCCACAATACTGTTATTGTCGTAAGAATGAGCCTTACGCGTGGTGTACTTAAAGTAAGCTTTAATCAACTAAAAAGGTGCTACATACAAAAGAGGTCTTACTCTATGCCTCTCCAGGATCCAACTGATCAGTCCAGTATTTATCCTGGACTAATCACAGGAAGTGATGCAATAAAGTTCGAGTCACAGGAAGCTGTATTGTGTTACCACATTCTCCCCCCCCCCCCAAAAGATTAGGAGGCCGGGATGCTCCCTCCATTTCGTAGCCGCTGGACGAGGGAGAGCCGCACCCGTTTGGGTTCTCGTAGCGGTAGAGGGCCCCTAGCCCGTTTGCCCGCCGCAGGCCGTAAACCAGAGTCCGAGTGATCCAGCCCGCTCTGTGAGGGGTCAGGACGATCCTGACTGTGTACTGGTGCCCGAACGGGTGTCGGGCAGGGCTGTGGCAGATCCGTTTCTGAGCGTACGGTACGGGGTGGATCGTGGCTGCGTGTGCGAGCCCCGACGGGCTCATAGTCAGTCTGCCCCAGGTCGGCACGCCGGCGTGAGGTGCCAGCCGGCGTCAGATCCAGATCATGATGAGAGGCACCTGGCGAGCCCAGAGATATGCCTGGTACAATACCCTGGTGTCCCTCTATGTTTCGGCGGGCAGGGAGCCAGATCCCGCAATGACACGGTAGATTCCCGACCGTCAGGATACCGAATATAGGCGTAGGTAGGGTTGACGTCAGTGAGCTCAACTTCATCTACCAGGGGGTCATTCTTAGACGCCCGGACATATCTTCGGAGTAGCACTGGTCCCGGTGTAGTCAGCCACGATGGGAGAGATATCCCATAGGATGAGCGACGCTGAAATTGGAAGAACCGTTCATGAGGTGTCGTATTTGTGGCGGTCGAAAGGAGGGACCGTGTGGCGTGTAATGCGTCTGGAAGTACTGCTTCCCATTGCTGGTTGGGTAGGCCCCGAGATCTCAAAGCCAGACGTACCGCATTCCAGTTGAGAGTCTTCCTTTTGTTGTGGAGTGTGATGCCTCGGAGGTGGCGATCTCGGCCACTCTGAATCAGGAAGGTCGTCCGGTGGCATTTTTGTCCAGGACTTTTCAAGGGGCTGAGCTACATTATCCTCCAGTCGAGAAAGAAGCTACATCCATCATAGAGGCAGTACGGAAGTGGAGTCATCTCCTAGCTCGCCAGCACTTTACCTTAATCACGGACCAGTGATCGGTCGCCTTCATGCTCGATAATCGAAAACGGACCAAAATTAAAAATAATAAAATCCAGCTTTGGCGGCTGGAATTGGCCTCTTTTGGTTACACCATCCACTATCGACCTGGCAAGGAGAATGTGGCTCCGGATACCCTCACACGAGCATTCTGCTCCACCATGGCACCCTCTACACTCGTAGACATCCATGATGGGTTGTGTCATCCGGGCGTTACTCGCATGCTACACTTCGTGCGGTCCCGAAATCTCCCATTCTCTACCGGGGATGTAAAGAAGATGTGCTCGGACTGCAGAGTCTGTGCGGAATTGAAACCTCAGTTTTTCCGCCCCTCGGGTGGTATACTCATACATGCGACCCAGCCAATGCAACGGCTTAGCACGATTTTAAGGGGCCGTTGCCCTCTTCAACTCGCAACACTTATCTGTTGACCATGGATTGTCGTAAGAATGAGCCTTACGCGTGGTGAACTTAAAGTAAGCTTTAATCAACTAAAAAGGTGCTACATACAAAAGAGGTCTTAGTCTATGCCTCTCCAGGATCCAACTGATCAGTCCAGTATTTATCCTGGACTAATCACAGGAAGTGATGCAATAAAGTTCGAGTCACAAGAAACTGTATTGTGTTACCACAGTTACTGAAGGAATTTCAGGCTTTTGACCCAGTGACGATGGAGGAATGGCGATATATGTGCAGATCTGGGTGGTCTGTGACTTGGAGTGGGGGTGGGGGAACTTGGAGGTGATGGTGTTTTGTGCTACAGTCCGAGCCGAATTAAGCCCCCTGCCCTGTACCCATTGTCTCCTTGATGCCAATTGTAGGAACCAAACTCTTATCCTGGGGTGAACAGTAATTACGGTAAAATACTAAACATATGTTAAGGTTTGGCATTTTGGGGATACAATTCCTTTACTGGGCCCTTGGCAATGAGTTGGGGCTGAACACGAGGATGGGAATTTTAAATCAAGACATTGCCAGACCGGGAGCCAATGTTGGTCGGCGAGCACAGGGGTGATGGATGAACGGGACTTGGTGCACGGGACTTGGTGCGAGTTAGGACACGGGCAGCCGTGGTTTGGATAACCTCAAGGTTAGAAAGGCTACAATGTGGGAGGTCGGGCTAGTGGACATTCGAAAACTCGTGTCTGGAGGTAACCAAGGCATGGATGAGGGTTTCAGCAGAAGATGAGCTCAGACAGGGGCGGAGACGGGCGATGTTATGGAGAAGGCCGTAGCGGTCTTGGTGATGGAGAGGGTATGGATCGGGAGCTCAGCTCAAGGTCAAATACGAGCCTGAGGTTGTGAACAGTCGGGTTCAGCCTCAGACGGTGGCTGAGCAGAGGGATGGAGTTAGAGGCTGGGACCTGTTGAGGGAGATCACGATGGGAACCGGCGGTGCCACCTCCTGTGGTTCAATAGCGACAGTCAGCACTGACCCCTGAAGGAACTCTCTGAGGAACCTGAACTCAGCGAGAGGCAGAAACTTCTGAGTGATCAGAAGGACGTTTGTATTATCAGGACTGACCAACATAAACACTGTCTCTGAGTTTAATGCTCAGGAATGTGAGGCGTGGGCAACAGAAACCCTCTGAGTTTAAACTGCTCCCCCGGCAAATACAACACGGGTTAGATACAGAGTAAAGCTCTGTCTACACTGCCCCACTGCCCCATCAAACACTCCCAGGGCAGGTACAGCACAGGTTAGAAACAGAGTAAAGCTCTCTCTACACTGCCCCACTGCCCCATCAAACATTCCCAGGGCAGGTACCACACGGGTTAGATACAAAGTAAAGCTCCCTCTACACGGTCCGATCAAACACTCACAGGGCAGGTACCACATGGGTTAGATACAGAGTAAAACTCCGTCTACACTGCCCCATCAAACACTCCCTGGGCAGGTACAGCACGGGTTAGTTACAGAGTAAACTCCTTCTACACTGCCCCATCAAACACTCCCAGGGCAGGTACAGCACGGGTTAGATACAGAGTAAAGCTCCCTTTCAATCTCCAATCAAACAATCCCAAGGCAGGTGCAGCACAGGTTAGACACAATGTAAAGCTCCCTCTACACTGTCCCATCAAATACTCCCAGGCCAGGTACAGGACGGGTTAAATACAGAGTTTTCTGTCTCCCCCTCTCCACGTCACCCTGTCTCCCCCTCTCCACGTTTCCCCATCTCCCCCTCTCTCCGTCTCTCTCTCTCTCTTTGTCTGGCTGGCTGTATGTATGGATGCCTCTCTCTCTTTCTGACTACCTGTCTCTCTGACTATCTGTCTGTGTTTGCCTTTCTCTCCCTCTGTCGCTCTCTGTCTTTGTTGGCCTCTTTCTCCGGCCATAATCTCTGTTTATCTCGCTGCCTCTGTCTCTGTCTCCCCCTCTCGCACATTTCCTCTTGTATTCGTCTCTGTCTCTCTCACTATCCCCGTGTCCCTCCTTCTCTCGCTATGCCTCCCTCTAACACTATTTCTATTTCTCTCTCTCGCAGTCTCTCTCTGTCTGTCTCTATTGTTCACTCTCAATATGCGTCTCTCACCCCCTTCCCCTGCCTGCCCGTCCCCCTGTCTGCCCCTCCACCGACTCTCCTTCCCTGACGCTCCCTATCTACCTGTCTCTCTCTCTCTCCGTCGCCCTCAGTCTCTCCTGTCCCACTCCGTCTCTCTCTCTCTTTGTATCTATTACTCTGCCTATCGCTCTCACACTGCATATTTCCTCTTCTCTCCGTCCGTCTACCTCTCTCCCTTTCTCTGTCGCTCTCTCTATTCTCTGTCTACAACTCTATCTCCCATTTTCACTTTTTCTCTCTCCCTCTCACTTTCTGCCTCTCACTCTCTATCACTCCTTCTTTCTCTGTTTCTCGCCCTCCCCCACTCTGTCTTTCTTACTCTCATTTCTTATTATCTCTCCCGCTCTGTTTCTGTCCATGTCTCTGTATCTGTCCCTGTCTCTCGCTCTGAATCCCTCTGAATCTATCAATCTGTTTGTTTCTCCTTGTCTCTCTTTTATTCCCCCGGCCTCGCTCTCTCTCTCACTCTGTCTCTCTCTCTTTCTGTCCTGTATCCCTCTTTCTGTATCTCTTACTGTCTTTCTATCTATCTCTAGTTCTGTCTCTCTCTCTCGTTCTGTCTCGCTCCTTCTCGGTCTCTTTATTTCTCTCTCCCCCTCGGTCTCTGTCTCTCTGGCTCTCCCTCTCTGACCCTGTCAATCTTCTTGCCTGTTCCTGCATCTCTCTGCGTTTCTCTCTATCTTTCTCTCATTGTCTCAGTTTCTCTCTCTCTATCTTTCAATTTCATTGCCTCATCTCATCTCTGTCTCTGTCCCTCTCCTTCTGCTCTTCTCTGTCTCTCTGTTTCTCCCTCGCTCTCTCCCTCTCTGTCTCTCAGTCTCCCTCTTTCATTTGATCACTGTGTGTTTGTCTCCCTCTCTCCTCTTCTCCCCTTCTCTCTCTCTCCCCCTGCCTCTGTCTCTCTCAGCCTCTGTTTCTCTGTCTCCAATTTCCCTTTCTATCTCTGTCTGTATGCCTCCCTCTGTCTCTGTCCTCAACTTGGTCTCTCTTTCTGCATCTCTATATCAGTCTCTTCACAGTCTCTATCTTAGTCTCTCTCTCTCTCTCTCTCTCTCTGTCTCCTCTTCTATCTCTCTCAATATCTCTGTCTCACTCTCTCTCTCCATCCCTCTCTCTCTCTCTTTGTCTCTGCCTCTGTATCTCATTCTCTCTCCTGTCTCTCTCTCCTTGCCTGTCGTTCTCTCTCTCTCCTTCCCTTTCTCCCCCCTGTCTCTCTCTCTATCTCCATCTGTCTCACTTTCTCTAGCTCTCTCTCGCCTTGTCCCTCTCTCACTGTTTCTCCCTCTGTCTCACGCTTTCAGTCTCTATGACCCCCTCTGTCTCTCTGCCATTCCTAATCAGTCTGTGACTCACTCTGTACATCTCTCCACCTGTCACTGTATGTTTACTCTATCTCTCTCTCTCTCTCTCTCCGTCTTTGTCGCTGTAACTCTCACGGTCACTGTCTCTCTCCCTCTAACTCACGGTCGCTCTGCCTTTCTCTCTCTCTCTCACTCTGTCACTCAATTTCTGTCTTTCTGTCTCACTATGCCTCCCTCTATCGCTCCCCCTCTGATTCTACTTATCTCTGTCTCTCTTTCTGTCCCTCCCTCTCTCTCTTTCTCTGTTCCTGTCTCTCTCACTGCCACTCCCCTTGCCATGCCACTCCCCCTGCCAGCCCCTCACGCTGCCTTCCCCTCCCCCTGCCAGCCCCCTCCCCCTGCCAGCCCCCTCCCCTGTCAGCCCCCTCCCTCTGTCTGCATCTTCCCCCTGCCAGCCCCCTCCCCCTGCCAGCCCCCTCCCCCTGCCAGGTCCCTCCCCCTGTCTGCACATTCCCCCTAGCTGCCCCTCCCGCTGCCTGTCCCTTCTTTGACTCTTCTTCTCTGACTCTCCTTATCTCGCTCTGTCTCTCCCTGTCTGCCTCTCTCTCTCCCCATATCACTGTATCTGTCTCTTTCTCTGTCTCATTCTTGCTCTCTCTCTCTCTCTCTGTCCCACACTACATATTTCCTCTTCTCTCGCTCCGTCTACCTCTCTCCCTTTCTCTGTCGACATCTCTATCTCTCATTTTATCTCTTTTTTATCTCTCCCTCTGTGTTAGATCAGAATTGGGACTTTTTCACAGGGGCCCACTTCTGACACCGGGACTAATTAAAGTCCTAAGAGGTCACCCCTGCTCCCGGCATCCCAATTACTCACCAACGGGCCTAACTGTTACATCGAATTTGGAGCAAAACCAGACGGAGACGGAACTGAAGACAAAGTAAAAGTTTATTAGAAACTAGCCAGAAGGCTTTGTGCACAAAGGGAGAGAGGTTGATCTCCTCAGACTCGAACCCAACTCTCAAAGGAAAAACTACATACAAGCATTGATATACCTTTCGAAAGGCAACAGCCACAGGTTACAAAAGTGGGCGTACACATACAAACAGCGTCGCTACCATTGCTCCCTTATTGGTTAATGATCAGTCACTCAATGTTGGAAGCCGCCCTGAAATGTTCGGTGACATTAAACATAACACATAACCAAATAGTCCATCATGCTTTGCAACTATCTAAAAGCTATATGTACGTATTAATATATCTCTATAAGTGAATTAACTATCCTTTAAACATGATTTCTAATATTACTGCCCTACAGCCTTGGTTAATATATATTTAAAGACTAGGGGATATAGGTTTCGTTTCACAGGCCGAATTTGCGATCCCACAGTCCCCCCTTTCAACCCCCGGAAAGGATACTTGAAGCGGGGTTGAGAAATGTGCTCTCTCTACAACTACGTTAATATAATATACTGATGGATATATATATATTGCAGAACAACCTATAGGTTTTCCCCAGCTCAAATTGCATGAATTATGAAGTTTTCCTGTATTCCCTCCCCCCTTTTTATGCCTTTGGTTAATCCAGGTAGGCCGCCCATCTGTTGTATATGGTCTGGTGTGACTCCTGTCGGGGTGGCCATCCGTCTGGGCACCAGGTATGCATCAGATGAGTAAAGTTAATAGTTAGGCCTTCCCCAATTCATCATACGATTGCTTCATCATTCATACACTTGATTTTTCCAACAAACGACCAAAGTCGTCCAAGCTATGCGTAGGAGGGGCAGCTCATGCACTAACAGTTTTAATCATTTGTTTTGCAATTCGTTTTGCCCGAATCCTCTTACATTTCTTACATGCCATACATAACAGACCGACAACCAGTATTAACTGCACCACGACCAATATGTGTGAAATTAGTCTGATCCACTGATGGATCTGTATATTTAGTCCCCAGTCCCAAATATCATCCCACCATGTGGTCACCTTGATCGCGTTGATATCTATCTTCAGATTCTTGCACCGTTGTTGTATGGTATAATACACCCATTGGGAATGTTGAATCCTTCGCCGTAACTACTTTAAGTGTTCGGGCAGTGGGGGTATCGGGTACCCAAAAGTGTTGATGTAGTTTCACAAATTATTCTTAATGTCCTCGGATACTTGGGGAGAAGTGGTATCATACTGATGTATGTCCACCAGTTCCTCATGTCCAATTCGTACGGGAATTTCTGGGGTGAAGCAGAACGCTGGGCGGGGAATATCACATGTTAGATTGCCGTAATGGAACGTATTCAAGTTGGTCTTCACACAATATTCACCCCTACCGGCGTATGCCACCTGGGTGGGTTTGGCGGTGGCATCCAATGATTCCACGGTGCAGTTAATCTCCAGGTCTGTGGTATTAAAACCGCATCGGCTCTGTGGGCTGTGGTTGATTGCATGCGGGCACATGATGATGGCATGTCGGGTAGTACATCCTTCTAGTCTGGTACCCACTAGATTTCCATTTATCATCACTGTGTAAGGTAACATATTATGGTGAGATATGTGCATGCCATCTTTTATTACACCAATATTTTGTACTTGGTATACCTCGCGTCCTTGAGTCTCCGGGGTCAGTACCGGAATGACCAGCACTAAGCCCAGGAGACCTCCCCCCTTTTGCTTACATTCTACTTGGGTGGGGTATACCCGTATTATGGCCCGAAATTGACAGGTCGTTATGTTAAGGCTATCCAGAAGGCGTTTGGGTGTAACCTTCCCAGCATGCCCGTGGGTTAGAGTCCCTTTTAATTGTTGGTTGGTAATCCACAAGGGTACTTCCCCTCCCTGTACTTGGTCTAAATTCTCTCGGGTCTGCTCAACTATCCAATTACCATATGTGCTGCAGGCATCGTTCGCCGCTGCCTGCTGTGAGAAATTGTGTTCTTCTTTGACTATCTTATGTGTTTCTGGTTTGGGTGAACACCAATCCACTAACGGACCTTCCTTCATAAATGGGCAAATCAGTGGCCTGTAGGCCGGTGTCGGGTTAATGGCTTGGGGTGGATCTTGACCCCAATAACAGTGAATTATAGGGAGTGGAGGGCCATTCGGTACCACACCTTTACCATATTGATGGCACTTGACTCGAGTGGGCCTACATGAGGGGTGCCAAATGCCCTGATTATTCTGACAGCATTGAGCCATTCTTTCCCCGGTCTCGTAATCTACACATACTCCTATTCGACGGTCATCCATGTAGCATGTATGGGTGCTGAAATCATTCCCACACTACTCCAGTTCTGTGGCGGCTGCGGTCTGTTTGACCAACAGCAGCCCTATTATTCTTAATAAGAGCCATCCCATAGTGTTTAATATAATAGCACTTCAAGTCAAAAGGGAGAATACTTTGCGTTGTTGGAGGGTCGGTATCCCCAGAAGTGCGAACAGTACTGAGGCCGGGTGGAACGTCTGTAAGAAAACACAAGGCAAATAACAACTCGAAGACTCTACGTAATTTTCCGGACTTGGTCCTAATCAAACACTTGGAGGAAAATAAAGTTACTCGCATTATTAATAATCCTTTGATAATTCATTGCCTCAGCTGACAGGCACATACATTCCATTCACTTTAATCAGATTTTTTTAATGTAGCAACAACACTCTTCAGAAGAGAGAGAGAGAGAGAGAGAGAGCAGCCTGTGACCTTGAGAAGGAAAGCACAGGCTTTTAAAGTGACAGTACACTGAAAATGACAGAATCTAGTCGGCAGGGGTTTTTTTTTTACTCCTCAGCCCTAGGGGTCCTGAGGGTCGGGGGGATATTCCTTCCCCGGGCGCCATCACCGGCTTAGTCTGGCTCCAGTGTCTCCACCTTACATCTAATTTTTCTTGCAGGCAAACGGAGGTTCCTGTACTAAGGAGGATCTGGAAAGGTCCATCCCACCGTGGCTCAAATGTACCTCGAACCGGTCGCTGAACCATCACCCACTGTACCACACTAGGTGGTATTTTCCAAAATCCCTCCATTCATTTATCATCCTGTGCCTTGTTGTGGCTGCCGCGAAACACGAATTAAGATTGAATCCAGGTGTGGAAAACGAGAGACTTTTTAATACAACTGCATGGTACAAAATGGCTGAACAGACTGCTCCCAGAATTCTCTGGAAAAATCCTGAGGCCCCGCCCACTCCTGCCTTAAAGGTAAGGTGCCTTAAAGGCAAGGTGCTCGATATTTGTCCACGGACGGAAAAGTGGATTATGCCTGTTTAGGTGGCGATCCGCCACACAGCTCCCCCCAGAATCTGCTTAGGAGGTGTGGACGAGACGGTGCGGTGGTCTGATGGGCCGGCCAGAGCGGCTCTTGTAGGACGCCAGTGGAGGTGGAACGGCCGGGCGTGGAGCAGCCGGGTGAACCGGCTTGAGAGCAGGTCGGCCACGTGGAGGTGGACGAGCTACAGGGACCTGCTCACCGGTCTCCGAGTGTGCTGGCTTGAGTCGGTCAACCGGCACTTTTTCGGGCCTGTCGCCCACTTGCAGGGTGAAAAATTTGTCCCCAGCCTGTAGCACCTTGTAGGGCCCGTCGTACGGGGGTTGAAGGGGTCTGCGGTGGGTGTCGTGCCAGATGAAAACAAACCGTGCCTGGTGCAGGCTTAGTGGGACGTGTGAGGTGGATTCGCCGTGACGGGCAATGGGCACTGGGGCGAACTGCAGCGCCGGTGAGGCGAAGTCGTGGCGTTGCTGGTCGGCTGACCAGGGTGTCGTGGCGGTGGGCAGGAACTCGCCAGGTACGCGCAGCGGCTGACCACACATGAGCTCCGCTGCCGATGCGTGGAGGTCTTCTTTAACCGCGGTGCGCAGGCTGAGGAGGACCCACGGAAGTCGGTCGGTCCAGGCAACGTCCTGGAGGCAGGCTCGAAGAGATGCTTTCAAGGACCTGTGGAACCGCTCACACAGTCCGTTGGCTTGGGGGTGGTACACTGTGGTGCGGTGAATGGTCACCCCGAGATTGCGTGCGACGGCGGTACAGAGTTCAGAGGTAAATTGCGGACATCTGTCCGACGTCATGTCGGAGGGGATGCCGAACCGTGCGACCCAGGTGCTGACGAAAGCTCTGGCGATGATGGCGGTGGTGGTAGAGGTCAGTGGAATTGCCTCGGGCCAGCGTGTGGCGCGGTCAACGATCGTCAGCAAGTGCGTGTGGCCTTGCGACAGCAGCAGGGGCCCGACGATGTCCACGTGGATGTGGTCGAATCGCCGCGAGGGGACGGTAAACTCCTCGAGGGTTCCTTTCGTGTGTTGCTGTACCTTGGCCCATTGGCAGGCTAGGCAGGAGTTGGCCCAAGTACGCACATCCTTGCGAAGGCCGCGCCAGACGAAACGGTTGGCTACCAATTTGATGGATGCGTGGGCGCCGGGGTGGGAGATGTTGTGGAGAATGTCGAATACCCGGCGGCGCCAGGACGCTGCGACGACTGGCCGAGGTTGACATAGGGATATGTCACACTTGACCGTGACTGCGGTCGGGCCACAGGCGACGTCGGCCAGGCATAGCCCTGGTAGGTTGGTAGGTGCAGAGAGCAGATCAGGGTCAGTGATCTGGTATGCTGCGAGTTGAGCGTAGTCGACTGCCAGGTGTGCAGCATGGATGGCGGGGCGGGAGAGGCAGTCGGCTACCACATTGTCTCGGCCGGAGACGTGTTGGATGTCCGTGGTGAACTCGGACACAGCCGCGAGCTGGCGCTGCTGCCTGATGGACCAGGGGTCGGTTGTCTTTGCCATTGCGAATGTCAGGTGCTTGTGGTCGACAAACGCAGTGAAGGGGTGGCCCTCAAGTAAAAACCGAAAATGCCGGACCACCAGGAACAGCGCGAGGAGCTCGCGGTCAAAGGTGATCTACTTGACCTCCGGGGGGCGTAGTTGGCGGCTGAAGAAAGGCAAGTGGTTGCCAGGCGCCGTCGACCCACTGCTCATACACGGCGCCGACCGCGTGGTCGGAGGCGTCCGTGGTGAGCGCTACCCTGGCATTGGACCGTGGGTGCGCGAGCATAGTGGTTTTGGCGAGCACGGTATTGGTGGAGTCGAAGGCGGCGGACGCGTCTGCTGTCCATTCGACCGCCATCTTGCCGCTCCTGCCCCGGAGGGCTTCATACAGGGGCCTCATGAGGGACGCCGCTTTGGGGATGAAGCGGTTATAGAAATTCACCATCCCGAGGAACTGCTGGAGGCCTTTGATGGTGGTGGGGCGGGGAAATTGTTGGACGGCCTGCACCTTGGTGGGCAGGGGAATGGCCCCAGCATGGGTGATGTGGTGACCGAGGAAGTCGATCTTGTCTAGGCCGAACTGGCATTTGGCTGGGCTGAGGATGAGCCCGTGGTCGCTGAGGCGCCCGAACAGGATGCGACGGTGTTCGAGGTGTTCCTTTTTGGAGGAACTGGCTACCAGGATGTCGTCCAGGTAGACAAACAGGAACTTCAGGTCCCGAAGGACCGAATCCATGAGCCGTTGGAATGCCTGGGCCGCGTTTTTGCGGCCGAAGGGCATCCGCAGGAACTCGAACAGGCCGAAGGGGGTGATTGCGGCCGTCTTGGGGACGTCCGCGGGATGGACGGGGACTTGGTGGTCGCCGCGCACCAGGTCGACTTTGGAAAAGACTGAGCGGCCGACCAGTCTAGCCGAGAAGTCCTGAATGTGTGGCACGGGGTACCGATCAGGGGTGGTGGCGTCGGTGAGGCGGCGGTAATCCCCGCAGGGGCGCCAACCCCCGCCTGGTTTGGGGGCGATGTGGAGTGTGGAGGCCCAGGGACTGTTGGAGTGGCGGATATTGCCGAATCTGAGAATCCCGGTGAGTTAATTCCAGCATACAAGGAAGTTACTCGGTGCCACACTCCACCCATTGTCACTTCTGAGTCTGCGTGATCTTTGCTTCCACTGTGGTTAACAGATTTGAATGTTGTACGCTGTGTGTGAGAGCCAAGACAATGTCAGCCTTCAAAAGGTGGGAGGGAGCGTGTTGTTTGTCAGAGGCTGCTCAGAGAGAGAACAATGAAATATCCAAATCAGAAGCACGGATAAGATCTGCTGAAGCTCACAGCCGCTCATTTTACAAATGATGCAAACTAGAGTAAGGAGAGACAGGGAGAGAATTTTTATGGTCATAAAAACATAGAAACATAGGTACAGGAGCAGGCAATTCAGCCCCTCGAGCTGCTCCAGCATTCAATCCGATCATTGTTGATCTGTACCATAAATCCATCTGCCCTCCTTAGTTACGTAACTTTAATAACCTTACCCAACAAAAATCTATCAATCTCAAGTTTACAACTTTTAATTGACCCCAGCCTCAAAGCGTTTTTGGGGAGAGAGTGTTCCTGATTTCCACTACCCTTTGTGTTACTGATGGGGCGGTAAATGGCCGGATTGGATTTGTCCTACTTTTTGTGGACAGGACATACCTGGGCAGTTTTCCAAATTTTCGGATAGATGCCAGTGTTATAGCTGTACTGGGGCAGCTTGGATAGGGGCGTGGCAAGTTCTGGAGCACAAGTCTTCAGCACGACAGCCTGGATGTTACTGGGGCCCACAACCTTTGCTGTATCCAGTAAGCTCTGCCATTTCTTGGCAATTGAGCCTCTCGTGCCTGCTCCAGCATTCAATCAGGTCATGGTTGATCTGTACCTTAATTCAATCTACCCGCCTTGGTACCTTCTTAATAGCCTTACCCAACAAATATCTATCAATCTCAGTTTTCAAAGCTTTATGGGGGCGAGTGTACCTGATTTCCACGAACCTTTGTGTGAAGAAGTGCTTCCTGACATCACCACTGAACAGCCTGGCTCTAATTTTAAGAATGTACCCCTTGGTCTGGAATCCCCCCACCAGAGGATATAGTTTATAACTATCTACCCAATCAAGTCCTTTAATCATCTTAAATACTACAATTAGTTCACTCCTTCATCTTCTATACTCAACGGAATACAAGCCAAGTCTATGCAACCTGTCCTCATAATTTAACATTTTAGCCGCGGTATCATTCTGGTGATTCTGCGCTGCACTCCCTCCAAGGCCAATATATCCTTCCTGAGGTACGGGGCCCAGAATTGAACACAGTTACTCCAGATTATGTCGTACTGGGAGAGTTTCTGTGTAACCAGGACATGGGACACTTAGAGGCCCTGACCGGATGTCAATGTCCCAGACACTGGCCGTTGCTCACCCGCTAACACTGGGACAGAAAAGAGACTGCGATGGTCTCTGTATTTAAATTGAAAGTCAAGCATCACCAAGGCTGGAACTTTAATGGGAAACTGAGTAATGAGTCAGTATTGAGGTGATTCTGAGAGGGCATTTTTGGAAAAGACTCCGGCAGAAGCAGAATTATTCAGAGAAGCAAATGGAAGGGCATCCATCTTGGTTTTCTCTATACATCAGAGGCTTTTTTTTATTCGTTCATGGGATGTGGGCGTCACTGGCAATGCCAGCATTTATTGCACCTCCCTGGTTGCCCTTGAGAAGGTGGTGGTGAGCCGCCTTCTTGAACTGTTGCAGTCCGTGTGTGCTTTTAGGGAGGGAGTTCCAGGATTTTGACCCAGCCACGATGAAGGAACGGCGATATATTTCCATGTCAGAAAAGTGTGTGACTAAAAGCGGAACTTGGAGGTGGTGGTGTTCCCATGTGCCTGCTCCCCTTGTCCTTCTAGGCGTTATAGGTCCTGGGTTTGGGAGGTGCTGCCGAGGAAGCCTTGGTGAGTTGCCGCAGCTTGTAGATGGTATACTCTGCAGCCACGTTACGCCGGTGGTGGAGGGATTGAATGTTTAATTTGGTTGATGGGGTGCTAATCAAGCGGGCTGCTTTGACTTGAATGGTGTCGATCTTCTTGAGTGTTGTTGGAGTTGCACTCATCCAGGCAAGTGGAGAGTATTCCATCACACTCCTGACTTGTGCCATATGGATGTTGTAAAGGCTTTGGGGAGTCAGCTGGTGAGAAACACGCCCTCTGACCTGCTCTTCTTGCCGCAGTATTTATGTCACTTCTCCAGTTAAGTTTTTGGTCAATGGTGACCCCAAGATATTGATGGTGGGGGATTCGGCAATGGCAATGCCGTTGAATGTCAAGGGGCAGTTGTTAGACGCTCGCTTGTTGGAGATAGTCATTGCCTGCCACTTGTGTGACGCAAATATTACTTGCCACTTATCAGCCCAAGCCTGAATGTCGTCCAGGTCTTGTTGCATGCGGGCATGGACTGCTTCATTTTCTGAGGAGTTGCGAATGGCACTGCACACTGTGTAGTTATCAGAGAACAACCCCACTTCCTTCTGACATTATGATGGCGTGAAGCTCATTGATTAAGCAGCTTGAAATGGTTGGACCCAGGGCACTGACCTGAGGAACGCCTGTAGCGATGTCCTGGGGCTGTGATGATTGTGCTCTAACCACCACAACCACCTTCCTTTGTGCTTGGTATGACTCAAGCTAGTGGAGCGTTTTCCCCCCGATTCGCATTGACTTCAATTTTACTCGGGCTCCTTGATCCCACACTCGGCCAAATGCTGCCTGGCTGACAAGGGCAGTCACAGTCACCTCACCTCTGGAATTCAGCTCTTTTGTCCATGTTTGGTCCAAGGCTGTAATGAGGTCATGAATCGAGTGGTCTTGGTGGAACCCAAATTGTGCATCAGTGCGAGGATTATTGTTGAGTAAGTGCTACTTGATCGCACTGTCGATGACACCTTCCATCACTTTGCTGATGATTGAGAGTAGACTGATGGGTCGGATTGGATTTGTCCTATTTTTTGTGAACAGGACATACCTGGGCAGTTTTGCACATTGTCGGTTAGATGTCAGTGTTACAGCTGTACTGGGACAGCTTGGATAGAGGCACGGCGAGTTCTGGAGCACAAGTCTTCAGCACGACAGCCGGGATGTTGTTGGGGCCCACAACCTTTGCTGTATCCAGTGAGCTCAGCCATTTCTTGGTAATTCAGCCCCTCGAGCCTGATCCAGCATTCAATGTGATCATGGCTGATCTGTACCTTAATTCAATCTACCCGCCTTTTACCACATTAATACCCGTTACACAACAAATATCTATCAATCTCAGTTTTCAAACTTTTAATTGACCCCCAGCCTGAGCAGCGTTTTGGGGGATTGACTGTTCCAGATTTCCACTGCCTTTGTGTGAAGAAGTGCTTCCTGACATCACCACTGAACAGCCTAGCTCTAATTTTAAGATTATGCCCGCTGTTCCGAACTGCCCCCACCAGAGCAAATAGTTTCTCTCTATCAACCCTATCAATTCCTTTAATCATCTTAAACACTACAATTCGATCACTCCTTAATCTCTTTCCTCAAAGGAATTCAAGCCTAGTCTATTCAACCTGTCCTCATAATTTAACCCTTTTAGCCCCGGTATCATTCTGGTGAATCTGCGCTGCACCCTTTGCATTCCCAATATATCCTTCCTGAGCTGCGGTTCCAAGAACTGAATGCAGTACTCCACATGGTATATTACTGGGAGAGTGTTTGTGTAACCAGGACAAGGGACACTGCGATGCCCCTGACCGCATGTCAATGTGCCAGACACTGACTGCTGCTCACCCACCAGCACAGGGACAGTAAAGGGACTGCGATGCTGTCTGTATTAAAATTGAAAGTCAAGCATCACCAAGGCTGGAACTTTAATGGGCACTGAGTGTTAGGGAGATAATATTTACAGGTTGAATCCCTCCCGTGTCAGTAATGTGTCAATATTGAGGCGAAGCTCAGTGTACATATTTGTGTAATGAAATCTGGCAGAAGCAGAATTGTGCATTGGATGAGGGTCTTCAGTTATGTGGAGAGACTGGAGAAGCTGGGATTTGTCTGCTTAGGGCAGAGAGGATTACGGGAGATTTGATGGAGGTGTTCAAAATCATGAAATATTTTATTAGAGTGAATAAGGAGAAATTGTTTCCAGTGGCTGAAGGATCAGTAACCAAAGGACACAGATTTAACGTGATTGGGAAAAGAACCAGAGGCGACATGAGGAAACATTTTCTTACACATCGAGTTTTTGTGATCTGCAATGTGCTGCTGACAGACGGAGGAAGCAGGTTCAATAATAACTTTCAAAAGGGAATTTTTGACTGGATACGATTTACAGATCTATGGGGAAAGAGCAGGAGAGCGGGCTTAATTGGACAGTTCTTTCAAAGTTCCGACACAGGTAAGATGGGCCGAATGGCCTCCTTCTGTGCTCTATCATTCTATGATGTAATGTTTGTCAGATGATGCTGATAGACTGAGAGTAGCAAGGGCACATAATTTAATCTGGGTGGGCGACTTCAATGTCCTTCAACAATACTGGCTCCGTAGCACCACTACTGACCGAGATGGCCGAGTCCTGAAGGACATAACGGCCAGACTGGGACTGCAGAGGTGGTGAGAGAACCATCACGAGGGAAAAAACAACTTGACCTCATCCTCAACAACCTACCTGTCGCAGATGCAAATGTCCATGACATTATTGGTAGCAGCGCCCACCGCACAGTCCTTGTGGAGATGAAGTCCCGTCTTCACACTGAGGACACCCTCCATCGTGTTGTGCGGTATTCCCACCATGCTAAATGTGATAGATTCAGAACAGGTCCAACAGCTCAATATTGGGCATCCCTGAGGCGCTGTGCGCCATCAGCAGCAGCAGCATTTTATTCCACCACTCTCTGTAACATCAAGGCTTGGCATATCTCTCACTCAACCACTACCATCAAGCGAGGGGACCAACCCTGGTTCAATAAGGAGTGAAGAAGCGCCTGACAGGAGCAGCACCAGGCGTAGCTAAACATGAGGTGCCAACCTGGGGAAGCAGCAACATGAATGCTAAACAGCGGTTGTACCATTTTGTAGAGAGAGCTAAGAGATCCCACAATCAACGGATCAGATCAAAGCTCTGCAATCCTGCCACATCCAGTCATGAATGGTGGTGGACCAATAAACAACTAACGATAGGAGGACACTCCTTTCAATGAGTGCAAACGACATGGCTGAAGCGTTTGCAACCATCTTCAGCCAGACGTGCCGAGTGGATGATCCTTATCGGCCTCCTCCAGAGGTCCCCAACACCACGTGATTGAAAGAAATGTAATCGCAGTCCATTTACTGTCTCAGTGTTAGTGGGTGAGCAGCAGGCAGGGTCTGGGACATTGATATCAGGTCAGGGGCCTCACAGTGTCGCGTGTCTTTGTGACACAAACACTCTCCAAGCTCTCTCTCTCTCTCCTCACTCCAGTTTGCATATGTTGCTAAATGTACCCCTGTGCCCTTTAAAAAATCATTTCCGTGCTTCTGATGTGAACAATGTATTGTTCTCAATCTGTCAGCATCATCTGACAAATTTTACAACATAGAATCATAGAATGATACAGCACAGAAAGAGGCCATTCGACCCATCGTACCAGTGCCGGATCTTTGAAAGAGCTGTCCAATTAATTCCACTCCCATACACCTGTAAATCATATCCCTTCAAAAATTACCTTTTGCAAGTTATTATTGAACCTGCTCCCACCGCCTTGTCAGATATCAGATCACAACAACTCGTAGTGTAAGAAAATGTTTGCTCATGTCGCCTCTAGTTCTTTTTCCAATCTCCTTAAATCTGTGTCCTCTGATTGCTGACCATTCAGCCACTGGAAACACTTTCTCCTTATTTAATCTATCAAACCAGTCATGATTTTGAACACCTCTATCAAATCTCCCGTAATCCTCTCTGCTCTAAGCAGACGAATCCCAGCTTCTCCAGTCTCTCCACATAACTGAAGACCCTCATCCATGGCACCATTCTGCTTTTGCCCGATTCCTTTACGCAAATATGTCCACTCAGCTTCACCTCAATACTGACACATTACTGAAACGGGGGGGGGGGGGGAATCAAACTGTAAATATTCTCTCGCTAACACTAAGTGCCCATTAAAGTTCCAGCCTTGGTGATGGTTGACTTTCAATTTAAATACAGAGACCATCGCAGTCCCTTTACTGTCCCTGTGCTGGTGGGTGAGCAGCAGTCAGTGTCTGGCACATTGATATCCGGACAGGGGCCTCGCAGTGTCCCGTATCCTGGTTACACAAACACTCTCCCAGTAATACACCATCTGGAGTAACTGTGTTCAGTTCTGTGCACCGCACCTCATGAAGGATATATTGGCCTTGGAAAGGGTGCAGCGCAGATTCACCAGAATGATACCGGGGCTGAAAGGGTTAAATTATGAGGGTAGGCTGCATAGACTAGACTTGTATTCACTTGGGTATCGAAGATTAAGGAGTGATCGAATTTTAGTGTTTAAGATGATTAAAGCAATTGATAGGGTTGATAGAGAGAAACTATTTCCTCTGGTGGGGGGGGGAGTCCAGAACAAGGGGCCTAATCTTTAATTAGAGCTAGGCTGTTCAGTGGTGATGTCAGGAAGCACTTCTTCACACAAAGTGCAGTGGAAATCTGGAACAATATCTCCCCCAAAACGCTGTTAAGGCTGGGGGACAATTAAAAGTTTGAAAACTGAGATTGATATATTTTTGTTGGTTGATGGTATTAAGGAGTTACCAAGGCGTGTAAGTTGAATTAAGGTACAGATCAGCCATGATCTGATTGAATGCTGGAGTAGGCTCGAGGGGCTTAATTGCCAAGAAATGGCTGAGCTCACTGGATACAGCAAAGGCTGTGGGCCTCAACAACATCCCGGCTGTCGTGCTGAAAACTTGTGCTCCAGATCCAGCGTCGCCCCTATCAAAGCCGTTCCAGTACAGCTATAACACTGGCATCTAGCCGACAATGTGGAAAACTGCACAGATATGTCCTGTCGACAAAAAGCAGGACAAATCCAAGCCGGCCAATTACGGCCCCATCACTCTACTCTTAATCATCATTAAAGTGCTGGAAGGTGTCGTCGACAGTGTTATCAAGCAGCACTTACTCACCAATAACCTGCCCACTGATGCCCTGTTTGGGCTCCGCCAAGACCACTCGGTTACAAGTCAATGTGAATCGGGGGGCAAACACTCCACTGGCTGGAGTCATACCTAGCACAATGAAAGATGGTTGTGGTGATTGGACCAGTCAGACAAATACTTTGGCAAGAAGAGCAGATCAGAGGCTGAGTATTCTGCGGCGAGTGTCTCCCCTCCTCACTCCCCAAAGCCTTTCCACCATCTACAAGGCAAAAGTCAGGAGTGTGAGGGAATACTCTCCACTTGCCTGGAAGAGTGCAGCTCCAACAACACTCAAGAAGCTCGACACCACTGAAGATAAAGCAGCCCGCTTGATTGGCACCCCATCACCCAACATAAACATTCACTCATTCCACCACCGGCGCACCGTGGCTGCAGTGTGTACCATCTACAATATGCACTGCAGCAACTCGCCAAGGCTTCTTCGGCAGCACCTCCCAAACCCGCGAACTCTACCGCCTAGAAGGCCAAGGGCAGCAGGTATATGGGTACACCACCAACTCCAAGTTTCCCTTCAAGTCACACACCGTTGTGAAGTGGAAATATATCGCCGATCCTTCAACATGGCTGGGTCAAAATCCTGGAACTCCCTCCCTAACAGCACTGAGGCAGTACCTTCAACACACGGACTGTAGCGGTTCAAGAAGGCGGCTCACCACCACCTTATCAAGGGCAACCAGGTAGGTGCAATAAATGCTGGCCTTGCCAGTGACGCCCACATCCCAGAACAAATTAAAAAAAAACCTCTGATGCGTAGAGAAAACAAAGATGATGCCCTTCCTTTTGCCTCTCTGGATAATTCTGCTTCTGCCCGATTCTTTCCCAAAAATGCCTTCTCACCATTACCTCAATACTGACTCATTACGAATTTCCATTAAAGTTCCAGCCTTGGTGATGCTTGAAATTCAATTTCAGTAGAGAGATCATCGCAGTCTCTTTTCTTTCCCAGATTTACCGGGTGAGCAGCAGTCAGTGTCGGGGACACTGAAATCTGGTCAGGAACCTCGCAGTGCCCCGTGTCCTGGTTACACAAACACTCTACCAGTACGACATAATCAGGAGTACTGTATTCAATTCTGGGCCCCGTACCTCAGGAAGGATATATTGGCCTTGGAGGGAGTGCAGCGCAGATTGAGCAGAATGATACCGGGGCTAAAAGGGTTAAATTATGAGGACAGGTTGCATAGACTAGGCTTGTATTCCCTTGAGTATAGAAGATGAAGGAGTGAACTAATTGTAGTGTTTCAGATGATTAAAGGAGTTGATAGTGTAGACAGAGAGAAACTATTACCTCTGGTGGGGGAAGTCCAGAACAAGGAGCATAATCTTAAAGTTAGAGCTGGGCCGTTCAGTGGTGATGTCAAGAAACACTTCTTCACTCAATGGGTAGTGGAAATCTGGAACTCTCTCTCCCATAAAGCTGTTGAGGCTGGCGGGTCACTTGAGGCACGCTCCCTCCCATCATTTGAAGGCTGACCTTGTCTTGCCTGCAACACACAGCGTACAACATTCAAATCTGTTGACCACAGTGGATGCAAAGATCACGCAGGCTCAAAAGTGACAATGGGTCCAGTATGGCATCGAGCAACCTCCTTGTATGCTGGAATTGACTCACGGGGATTCACAGATTCGGCAATCTGGGGAGGATGGGGATTGATGAAACTATCGGGGACCAGGCCTTGAACATGAGCTGGTTGGGAGTGAGATGGGAAGTAGGTCAGCCCTTTTAACACTGTAACACTGTGCAATCAGGTGCTACAAAAAGATTGAGATCACTGAGGGTACGGTAGCATAGTGGTTATGTTACTGGGATATTGTTCTGGAGGACGAGAGATGAAATCCCACCCTGGAAGTTTGAGAATTTGAATTCAAGTTTAAAAATCTGGGTATGAAATGCCTGTTACCAGTAAAAGTGGCTGACACATGGAGTCCATTTATCCTGCGAATATTCTATCGCTAACACTCAGTGTCCATTCATGTTCAAATATACATGGGTGGGATGTATCTCTGATATGGGTCGGATTTGTGTACATGGATCCCTGAATCTCTTGGCTACTCCACAGTTTCTAGCTTCTCAACATTTCGAAAATACTCTGATCCATCTTTCTCAGGTCTGAAGTGGGTGAACTCACACGTTCATGGGTACTCATTGTTACAAAGAGAATATTCACAGAGTAAATCCCTCCCGTATCAGTAATATCTCAATAATTGGCAATGGACTATTAATATCACCGTCCAGTGTACAGCTTACCCTATTCCTTCGACATACACACTCTTGGTGATTCTTGAAATTTAATTTAAATACAGAGATCATCGCAGTCCCTTTACTGTGCCAGTGTCACTGGGTGAGCAGCCGTCAGCGTCTGGGACATTGATATCTGGTCAGGGGCCTCACAGTGTCGCGTGTCCTGGTTACACAAACACTCTCCCAGCTCGCTCTCCTCACTCTAGTTTGCATATGTTGCTAAATGTTCTCCTGTGCTCTTTAAAAAATCATTTCCGGGCTTCTGATGTGAACAACCTATTGTTCTCAGTCTGTCAACATCATCTAACAAACATTACATCATAGAATCCTAGAATTATACAGCACAGAAGGAGGCCATTCGACCCATCGTGCCTGTGCCGGCTCTTTGAAAGAGCTGTCCAACAACTCTCACTCCCCTGCTCTTTCCCCATAGACCTGTAAATCATATCCCGTCAAAATCAATCCAATTCCCTTTTGGAAGTTACTGTCGAATCTGCTTCCATCGCCCTTTCAGGCAGTGCATTCCAGATCAGAACAACACGCTGTGTAAAAAAAAATGGCTACTCATGTCGCCTCTGATTCTTTTGCCAATCATCTTAAATCTGTGTCCTGTAGTCACTGACTCCTCTGCCACTGGAAACAGCTTATCCTCATTTTCTCTATCAAAACGATTCATGGTTTTGAACACCTCAATCAAATCTCCTCTTAATCTTCTCTGCTCTAAGGAGAACAACCCCAGCTTCACCAGTCTCTCCACTGAACTGGAGTCCTTCATTCCTGGTACCATTCTAATAAATCTCCTCCGCACCCTCTGCAAGGCCTTGACAACCTGCCTAAAAGGTGATGCCCTGAATTCAACACAATACTCCAGCTGAGGCCGAACCAGTATTTTATAAATGTTTAGCAATACCTTCCTTGCTTTTGTACTCTGTGCCTCTATTAATAAAGCCCAGGAACCTATATGTTTTTTATCAGCCTGCTCAACTTCTCATTCCAAGATTTATTTACATACAGCCCAAGCTCTCTCTGCTCCTGCACCCTCGTTAAAATTGTGCCATTTAGTTCATATTGCCTCAACTCATGCCTCCTACCAAAATGTATCAAATGACAACAATCTCCTACTTTTTAGAGGCTTACATTGTCTTTTCGGACACAACAACGGCACACCCAGCCCAGACGACCTTGCAAAGTCCTCCTCACGAATATCACGGGATTTATGCCAAACTTGGGAGAGCTGTCCCACTGACTAGTCAAGCAAAAGCCTGACATAGTCATACTCACAGAATCATACCTTTCAGACAATGTCTCAGACTCCTCCATCACCATCCCTGGGTATGTCCTATCCCACCGAAAGTACAGACCCACCAGATGTGGCGGCACACTAGTTTACAGTCGGGAGTGGGTATTGAGGTGATTCTGAGAGTGCATTTTTGGAAAAGATTCCGGCAGAAGCAGAATTATTCAGAGAGGCAAATGGAAGGGCATCCATCTTGGTTTTCTCTATACATCAGAGGCTTTTTTTATTCGTTCATGGGATGTGGGCGTCACTGGCAATGCCAGCATTTATTGCACCTCCTGGTTGCCCTTGAGAAGGTGGTGGTGAGCCGCCTTCTTGAACCGTTGCAGTCCGTGTGGTGAAGGTACTACCTCAGTGCTTTTAGGGAGGGAGTTCATATCAGTTGCACGGTTAAAATCATTTAAAGAGCACTTGTAATCACCTGGTTGTGGGGACCTCTGCAGGAGGCCGATATGGATCATCCACTCGGCACGTCTGGCTGAAGATGGTTACAAACGCTTCAGCCTTGTTCTATGCACTCATTTAGGAGGGGTTTCTCATGGAGCCTCCTCCTCCCGTTAGTTGTTTATTGGTCCACTACCTTTCATGACTGGATGTGGCAGGACTGCAGAGCTTAGATCTGATCCGTTGATTGTGGGATCGCTTACCTCTTTCTACAACATGGTACATGCGCTGTTTAGCATGCACGTTGCAGCTTCCCCAGGTTGGCACCTCATGTATAGGTACGCCTGGTGCTGCTCCTGTCATGCGCTTCTTCACTTTTTATTGAACAAGGGTTGTTCCCCTGGCTTGATGGTAATTGTAGAGTGAGAGATATGCCGGGCCATGAGATTACAGATTGTGATGAAATATGATTTTGCTGCTGCTGCTGGCCCACCGCGACTCATGGATGCCAGTTTTGAGCTGCTGGACATGTTCTGAATCTCTTTCATTTAGCACGGTGGGAGTACCGCATCACACGATGGAGGGTGTCCTCAGTGTGCAGACGGGATTTCATCTCCACAAGGACTGTACGGTGGTCACTGCTACCAATACTGTCATGGACAGATGCATCTGCGACAGGGAGATTAGTGAGGATGAGGTCAAGTAGGTTTTTCCCTCGAGATGGTTCTCTCGTCACCCCTGCATTCCCTGTCTGGCCGCTCTGTCCTTCAGGACTCGGCCAGCTCGGTCAGTAGTGGTGCTACCGAGCCACTCTTGGTGAGGAACATTGAAGTCCCCCACCCAGATTAAATTCTGTTTCCTTGCTTGCCAAGTAATGTTCAACATGGAGGATCACTGACTCATCAGCTGAGGGAGGGCGGTCGGTGATAATCAGCAGGAGGTTTCCTTTCCCATGCTTGACCTGAAGCCAAGAGACTTCATGGGGTCCGGAGTCAATGTGGAAGACTCCCAGGGCCAAAAAGTCCCGACTGTATACTACTGTGCCGCCACTGCTGGTGGGTCTGTCCTGGTGGGATAGGACAGACCCAGGGATGGTGATGGAGGAGTCTTGGACATTGGCTGAAAGGTATGATTCTGTAAGAATGACTATGTCGGGCTGTTTTTTGACTAGTCTGACGGACTCCAGTTCAGTGGAGATACTGGAGAAGCTAGGGTTTTTCTCCTTAGAGCATAGAAGATTAAGAAAAGATTTAATTGAGATGTTCAAAATCATGAATCAGTTTGAAAGAGTAAGTAAAGATAAGCTGTTTCCAGTGGCAGAGGGGTCAGTGACTAGAGGACACAGTTTTAAGGTGATTGGCAAAAGAATCAGCGGCAACATGAGGATTTGTTTTTTACACAGCGAGTTGTTGTGATCTGGAATGCACTGCCTGAAAGAGCGCTGGAAGAAGATTCAACAGCAACTTCCAAAAGGGAATTGGATAAATTTGACGGGATATGATTTACGTATACATAGGGAAAGGACAGGGGAGTGGGATTAATTGGACAGCTCTTTCAAAGAGCCGGCACAGGCACGATGGGTCGAATGGTCTCCTTCTGTGCTGTATCATTCTAGGATTCTATGATGTAATGTTTGTCAGATAATGCTGACAGACTGAGAACAATAAATTGTTCATATCAGAAGCACGGATACGATTTTTAAAAGGGCACAGGTGTACATTTAGCAACACATGCAAACTTGAGTGAGGAGAGAGAGCGAGATGGGAGAATGTTTGTGTAACCAGGACACCCGACACTGTGAGGTCCCTGACCAGATATCAGTGTCCCAGACGCTGACTGCTGCTCACCCACTAAACTGGGACAGTAAAGGGACTGCGATTGTCTCTGTATTTAAATTAAGTAAATAGAATCACCAAGAATGTGTATGTCGAAGGGTTAGTGTAAACTGTACACTAGACAGAGATATTGATAGACCATTGCCAATTAATGATACATTACTGATATGGGGTGCATTTACACTGCGAATATTCCTTTTCTAACCACCATTGCACATGAACGAGTGAGTTCACCCACTTGAGGCCTCAGAAAGATAGATCAGATTATTATCTAAATGGTGAGAAGCTAGGAACTGTGGAGAAGCCAATAGATTCAGGGATCCATGTAAACAAATCCCTCCCATATCAGAGACACATCTCATCCATATCAGAGACAAGTCCCACCCAAAACAGATTCAAATCTGACCTATATCTGATACACATCCCACCCACTGAGTGTTAGCGAGAGCATATTCACAGGATAAATCTACCCCATCTGTCAGCCACTTTCACTGATACCAGGCTTTTCATATCCAGATTTTTAAACTTAAATTCAAACTCTCAATCTTCCGGGTGGGATTTCAATTCTCATTCTCTGCATCAATATCCCAGTGACATAAGCACTATGCTACCGTAACCTCAGTGATCTCAATCTATTTGTAGCACCTGGTTGCTCAGTGTTACAGAGTATATTAAAAGGACTGACATTGACTTTCCATCTTAATCCCAACCAGCTCATGTTCAAGGACTGGTCTCCGATACATTCATCAATCTCCATTCTCCCCAGATTGACGAATCTGTGAATCCCCTGGAGTTAGTTCCAGCATACAAGGAAGTTACTCGCTGCCACACTGGACCCATTGTCACTTCTGAGTCTGCGTGATGTTTGTTTCCTCTGTGGTTCACAGATTTGAATGTTGTACGCTGTGTTCAGCAGGCAACACAATGACAGCCTTCAAAATGTTGGAGCTTGTTGTTTGTCAGAGGCTGCTCAGAGACTGCGCACAATGAACTGTTCAGATCAGCAGCACGGATAAGATCTGCTGAAGCTCACAGCTGCTCATTTCACAGCTAATGCAAACTAGAGTGAGGAGAAACAGAGATAATTTTTAGATTCATAGAAACATGGAAACATAGGAACAGGAGGAGGCAATTCAGCCCCTCAAACCTGCTCCAGCATTCACTCAGATGACGGCTGATCTGTACGTTAATTCCATCTACCCGACTTCGTTAAGCAGTTGTAATGCCCTTACCACCAACAAATCCATCAATCTCAGTTTTCAAACTAATAATTTACATCCCAGCCTCAACAGCTTTATGGAGGAGAGAGTTCCAGATTTCTACTGCACTTTGTGTGAAGAAGTGCTTCCTGACATCAACACTGAACGGCCTAGTCCTTATTTTAAGATTATGCCCCCTTTTTCTGGATTACACCACCAGAGGAAATAGTTTCTCTCTAGCTACCCTATCAATTCCTTTAATCATCTTAAACAACTCAATTAGTTCACTCCTTAATCTTCTATATTCAAGGGCATTACAAGCCTAGTCTATGCAACCAGTCCTCATAATTTAACCCCTTTAGCCCCGGTATCATTCTGGTGAATCTGCGCTGCACTCCCTCCAAGGCCAATATATCCTTCCTGAGGTGCGCTGCCCAGAACTGGACACAGTTACTCCAGATCTGATCTTACTGGGAGAGTGTTTGTGTAACCAGGACACGGGACACCGTGAGGCCCCTGACCGGATATCAATGTCCCAGACACTGACTGCTGCTCACCCACTAACACTGGGACAGTAAAAGGACTGCGATGGTTTCTGTATTTAAATTAAATATCAAGCATCACCAAGGCTGGAACTTTAAAGGCCACTGAGTGTTGGGAGAGAATATTTACAGGTTGAATTCCTCCCTTATCAGTAATGTTTCTGTATTGAAGTGATGCGGATTGGGCATTTTTGGGTAATGGAATCGGGCAGAAACAGAATGGTGCCATGGATGAGGGACTTCAGTTATGTGGAGAGACTGGAGAAGCTGGGATTTGGCTGGTTAGAGCAGAGATAATTACGGTAGATTTGATAGAGGTGTTCAAAATCATGACTGGTTTTGATAGGGTGAATAAGGAGGAACTGTTTTCAGTGGCTGATCGGTCGGTAACCAGAGGTCACAGATTTAAGGTGATTGGAAAAAGAACCAGAGGCGACATGAGCAAACAGTTTCTTACACAGCGAGTTCTTGTGATCTACAATGTGCTCCCTGAAATGGCGGTGGAAGCAGGTTCAATAATAACGTTCAAAAGGGAATTTTTGACGGGATATGATTTACAGGCCTATGGGGAAAGTGCAGGGGAGTGGAGTTAATTGGAGATCTCTTCCAAAGAGCTGCACAGGCAAGATGGGCCGAATGGTCTCTTTCTGTGCTGTATCATTCTATGATTCTACGATGTAATGTTTGTCAGATGATGCTGGCAGTCTGTTCACATCAGAAGCATAGGATAAGATCTTTCATAGATCACAGGAATACCTTTAGGAACATATGCAATCGAGAGTGAGGTAAGAGAGCGAGCTGAGAGAGTGTTTGTGTAACCAGAACAGGCGACAGTGTCAGGCCGTTGACCAGATATCAATGTGCCAGACAATGACAGCTGCTCACCCAATAACAGTGGGACAGTAAAGCACTGTTTCTGTATTGATAAAGAATGTCAAGAATCAGCAAGCGTGTGCATATCGAAGGAATAGTGTAGTCTGTACACTGGACGAAGATATTAATTGCCCATTGCCCATTACTGACATGGGAGATATTTACCCTGTGAATATTCTCTCTCTAACCATCAGTGAGTTAATCCACTTTAGACCTGAGAAAGACAGATTAGAGTACTTTCAAAATGCTGAGAATCCAAGAACAGTATCTCCCCCATAAAGCGGTTGTGGCTGGGGGTCAATTAATGGTTTGAAAATTGAGATTGATAGCTTTTTGTTGGTAAATGTATTAAGATTACGGAACCAAGGCGGGTAGATGGAATTAAGGTACAGATCAGCCATGATCTGATTGACTGCTGGAGCAAGCTTGAGGAGCTGAATTTCCTCCTCCTGTTCCTATGTTTACATGTTTCTATGACCCTAAAAATTCTCTCTGTGTCTCTCCTCACTCTAGTTTGCATTAGTTTTGAGATGAGCTGCTATGAGCTTCAGCAGATCTTATCCGTGCTTTTGATCTGAACAGTTCATTGTTCTCAGTCTCTGAGCAACCTCTGACAAACAACAAGCTCTCACCTTTTGAACCCTTGACATTGTGTTGCCTGACACACTCTGCGTACAACATTCAAATCTGTTGGCAACGGGAGATGGACATTTCAGAATGACTCAGAAAAATCAATGGTTCCAGATTGGCAGCGAGTAACTTCCTTGTATGCTGGAATTAACTCACGGGGATTCACAGATTCGGCAATCTGGGGAGAATGGAGTTTGATGAAACTAACGGGGACCAGGCCTTGAAAATGAGCTGGTTGGGAGTGAGATTGAAAGTCAGTCAGCCCTTTTAACGCACACTGTAAAACTGAGCAATCAGGTGCTACACAAAGATTGAGCTCACTGAGGGTACGGTAGCATAGTGGTTAGGTCACTGGACTGATTGATCCAGAAACCGAGTATTTCAAATCCCACCCTCGGAAGCTTCAAAAATTGAATTTAAGTTTAAAAATCTGTGTATGAAAAGCTGGTGTCAGTAAAAGTGGCTGACACATCGAGTGAATTATAATTCCCTCGCTAACACTCAGTGTCCATTATTGTTCAAATATACATGGGTGGGATTTGACACTTTTATGGAGTGGATGTTACACTGATATGGGAGGAATTTGGCTCTGATATGTTGGAATGTGTCTCTGATATGGATGGGATGTGTCGCTGATATGGGAGGGATTTTTGCAAATGGAGCCCTGAATCTCGTGGCTCCTCCTGAAAGGGCACTGTAAGCAGGTTCAATAATAACTTACAGAAGGGAATTTTTGACCGGATATGAGTTCCAGGTCTATGCGGAAAGAGCAGGGGAGTGGGACTAATTGGACAGCCTGCTCCAGCAGTCAATCAGATCATGGTTGATCTGAACCTTAATTCGATCGACCCGCCTTGGTTCGGTAATCTTAATACACTTACCAACAAAAATCTATCAATCTCAATTTTCAAACCATTAATTGACCCCCAGCCACAACAGCTTTATGGGGGAGAGAGTGTTCCAGATTTCCACTACCCTTTCTGTGAAGAAGTGCTTCCTGACATCACCACTGAACGGCCTGGCTCTAATTTTAAGATTCTGCCCTTCGTTCCGGATTATCCCCAACAGTGGAAACAGTCTCTCTATTTACCCTATCATTTCCTTTAATCATCTGAAATACCTCAATTAGTTCACTCCTAAATCTTCGATATTCAAAGGAATACAAGCCCAGTCTATGCAACCTGTCCTCATAATTTAACCCTTTTAGCCCTGGTATAATTCTGGTGAATCTGCGCTGCACCCTCTCCAAGGCCCAGATGTCCTTCCTGAGGCGCAGTGCCCAGAACTGAACACAGTACTCCAGATGGGGTCTTACTGGGAGAGTGTTTGTATAACAAGGACAGGGGGTACTGAGAGGCCCCTGACCGGATATCAATGTCCCAGACACTGACTGCTGTTCACCCGCTAACACTGGGAGTGTAATGGGACTACGATGGTCTCTGTATTGAAATTAAATGTCAAGCATCACCAAAGTTTGAATTTTAAAGGGCACTAAGTTTTACCGAGAGAATATTTATAGGTTGAATCCCTTCCGTGTCAGTACTGTGTCTGTATTGCAGTGATGCTGAGCGGGAATGTTTTGGTAATGGAATCGGATAGAAGCAGAATGATGCCATGGATGAGGGACTTCAGTTCTGTGGAGAGACTGGAGAAGCTCGGATTTGTCTGCTTAGAGCAGAGAGGATTATTGGAGATTTGATGGAGGTGTTGAAAATCATGAACGGTTTTGATAGAGTAAATAAGGAGAAACGGTTTCCAATGGCTCACGGGTCAGTAACCAGAGGACACAGATTTAAGGTGATGAGAAAAAGAACCAGTGGCGACAGGAGCAAACATTTTCTTACACAGCGAGTTGTTGTGATCTGCAATGTTCTGCCTGAAAGGGCGATGGAATCAGGTTCAATAATTACTTACAAAAATACATTTTTGACGGGATATGATTTAGAGGTCTATGCGGAAAGTGCAGGGGAGTGGGGGTATTTGGACAGCTCTCCCAAAGAGCTTCACAGGCACGATGGGCCGAATGGTCTTCTTCTGTGCTGTATCATTCTATTATTTTAAGATGTAATGTGTGTCAGATGTTGCTGACAGACTGATAACAATAGACTGTTTACATCAGAAGCACGGATACAATCTTTCAAAGATCACAGGAGTACCTTTAGGAACATATGCAATCTACAGTGAGGAGGTCGAGCGAGCTGAGAGAGTGTTTGTGTAACCAGGAAACGCGACACTGTCAGGCCCTTGACCTGATATCAATGTTCCAGACCCTGACTGCTGCTCACCCACTAACACTGAGACAGTAAAGCACTGTCTCTATATTTATATAGAATTTCAAGAATCAGCAAGCGTGTGTATAAAGAAGGAATGTTGTAGTCTGTACACTGGACGAATATATTAATTGCCCATTGCCCATTACTGACATGGGAGAGATTTACCCTGTGAATATTCTCTCTCTAACAATCAGTGATCAAGTACATGTGAGTTAATCCACTTTAGACCAGAGAAAGACAGATTAGAGTATTTTCAAAATGGTGAGAATATAAGAGCACTATCTACCCCGTAAAGCTGTTGTGGCTGGGGGTCAATTAATGGTTTTAAAATTGTGATTGATAGATTTTTGTTGGTAAATGTATTGAAATTACGGAACCAAGGCGGGTAGATGGAATTAAGGTACAGATCAGCCATGATCTGATTGACTGCTGGACCAGGCTGTCCAATTAATCCCACTCCCCTGCTCTTTACGAATAGACCTGTAAATCATATCCGGTCAAAAATTCCCTTTTGTAAGTTATTATTGAACATGCTTGCAGTGCCCTTTCAGGGGGAGCCACAAGATTCAGGGCTCCATTTACAAAAATCCCTCCCATATCAGAGACAATCCCACACATATCAGAGACACATCCTGCCCATATCAGAGGCACATTCCACCATATCAGAGACAAGTCCCACCCATATCAGAGACACATCCTGCCCATATCAGAGGCAAATCCCACCCATATCAGAGACAAATTCCTCTCATATCAGTGACACATCCACTCCATAAAAGAGCCAAATCCCACCAATGTATATTTGAGCAATGATGGACACTGAGTGTCAGCGAGGGAATTATACTTCACTCCAAGTATCAGCCACTTTTACTGATACCAGGCTTTGCATACACAGATTTTTAAACTTACACTCAAATTCTGAAACTTCCGAGGGTGGGATGTGAAATACTAGTTTTCTGGTTCAATCAGTCCAGTGACCGAACCACTATGCTACCGTACTCTCAGTGATATCAATCTTTTTGTCGCACCTGATTGCTCAGTGTTACAGAGTGCGTTAAAAGGGCTGACTGACTTTCAATCTCACTCCCAACCAGCTCATTTTAAAGGCCTGGTCCCCGTTAGTTTCATCAAACTCCGTTCGCCCCAGATTGCCGAATCTGTGAATCCGCGTGAGCTAATTCCAGCATACAAGGAAGTTACTCGCTGCCACACTGGATCCATTGCTTTTATTAAGTCATCTGAAATGTCCATCTCCTGTATCCAGCAGATTTGAATGTTGTACGCGGTATTTGGCAGGCAACACAATGTCAAGGGTTCAAAACGTGGGAACTTGTTGTTTGTCAGAGTCTGATCAGAGACTGAGAACAATGAACTGTTCAGATCAAAAGCACGGATAAGATCTGCTGAAGCGCACAGCAGCTCATCTCACAACAAATGCAAACTAGAGTGAGGAGAGACACAGAGAGAATTTTTAGGGTCATAGAAACATGGAAACGTAGGAACAGGAAGAGGAAATTCAGCCCCTCAAGTCTGCTCCAGCAATCAATCAGACCATGGCTGATCTGAACTTTAACTCCATCTACCCGTCTTGGTTCCGTAATCTTAATACACTTACCCAACAAAAATCTATCAATCTCAATTTTCAAACCATTAATTGACACCCAGCCACAACAGCGTTATGGGGGATATAGTTTTCCAGATTCCCACTACCTTTTGTGTGATGAAGTGCTTCCTGACATCACCACTGAAGGCCTGGCTCTAATTTTAAGATTATGCCCCATGTTGTGGATTACCCCCACCAGAGGAAATAGTTTCTCTCTATCTACCCTATCAATTCCTTTAATCATCTTAAACACCTCAATTAGTTCACTCCCAAATCTTCGATACTCAAAGGATTACAAACCTAGTCTACGCAACCAGTCCTCATAATTTAACCCTTTCATCCCGGTATCATTCTGGTGAATCTGCGCTGCACCCCCTCCAAGGCCAATATGTCCTTCCTGAGGTGCGGGGCCCAGAATGGAACACAGTACTCCAGTTGGGGTCTTACTGGGAGAATGTTTGTATAAAAAGGACATGGGTAACTGCAAAGAGCCTGACCGGATGTCAATGTCCCAGACACTGACTGCTGCTCACCCGCTAACACTGGTAGGTAAAGGGACTGCGATGGTCTCTGTATTGAAATTAAATGTCAAGCATCACCAAGGCTGGAACTTTAAAGGGCTTGGAGTATTAGCGAGAGAATATTTACAAGTTGAATCCCTCCCGTGTCACTAATGAATCAGTATTGAGGTGATGCTTTGTTGGCATTTTTGATAAATAATTGGGCAGCTGCAGAATGATTCAAAGAGGCAAATGGAAGGGCAACCATCTTTGTTTTCTCTACTCATAAAAGGATTTTATTACATTTTGTTTATGGTATGTGAGCATCGCTGGTAAGGCCAGCATTTACTGCCCATCCCTAGTTGCCCTTGAGAAGGTGGTGGTGCGCCGGCTTCTTGACCCGCTACAGTCTGTATGGTGAAGGCCCTCCCACAGTGCTGTTAGGGAGGGAGTTCCATAAATTTCACCCAGCGACGATGAAGGAACGGCGATATATTTCCTAGTCAGGATGGTGTGTGACTTGGATGAAAATTTGGAGGTGGTGTTGTTCCCATGCGCCTGCTGCTCTTCTCCTTCGAGGTGGTAGAGTTCTCGGGTTTGGGAGGTGCTGCCGAAGAATACTTGGCGAGTTGCCAAAGGGCAACTTGTACATGGAACACACTGCAGCCACGGTACGCCGGTGGTGGAAGGAGTGACTGTTTAAGTTGGTTGATGGGGTGCCAATCAAGCGGGCTGCTTTGTCTTGGATGGTGTTGTTGGAGCTGCAATCATCCAGGCAAGTGGAGAATACTCCATCACACTTCTCACTTGTGCCTTGCAGATGGTGAGCAGGCTTTGGGGAGATGAAGAAGAGACACTCGCCGCATAATACGCAGCCTCTGACCTGCTCTTGTTGCCACAGTATTTGTGTGGCTGATTCAGTTAAGCTTCTGGACAATGGTGACCCCAGGATATTGATGGTGGGGGATTCGGCGATGGTGATGCTGTTGAATGTCAAGGGGTGGTGGTTAGACGCTTGCTTGTTGGAAATAGTCATTGCCTGGCACTTCTTGTCGCGAATGTTACTTGCCACTTATCAGCCCAAGCCTGAATGTCGTCCAGGTCTTGCTCTATGCGGGCATGAACTGCTTCATTATCTGATGATTTGCGAATTCTACTGAATACTTTGCAGTTATCAGCTCCACTTCTGACCTTGTGATGGAGGGAAGGTCATTGATGACGCAACTTAAGATGGTTGGACATAAGAGTGTAGATGAGCATGCCAAGGGGCATCCTGCAGTAATGTCCTGTTGCTGTGATGATTGACATCCAACCACCACAACCATTTTCCTTTGTGCTAGCTATGACTCCAGCCAGTGTAGAGTTTTCCCCCCGATTCCCATTGAGTCAATTTTAGTAGGGCTCCTTGATGCCACGTCCGGTCAAATGCTGCCTTGATGTCAAGGGCAGTCACTCTCACCTCACTTCTGTAATTCTGCTCTTTTGTCCATGTTTGGACCAAGGCTGTAATGATGTCTGGATCCGAGAGGTCCTGGCGCAATCCAAACTGGGCATCAGTGAGCAGGTTATTGGTGAGTAAGTGCTAATTGATAGCACTGTCGACGACACCTTCCATCACTTTGCTGATAATTAAGAGTGTACTGATTGGGCGGTAATTGGCAGGATCGGATTTGTCCTGCATTTTGTGGACAGGACATACCTGGGCAGTTTTCCACATTGTCGGATAGAGAGATGCCAGTGTTATAGCTGTACTGGAACAGCTTTGATAGAGGCGCGGCTAGTTCTGGAGCACAAGTCTTCAGCACGACAGCCGGGATGTTGTCGGGGCCCACAGCGCTTGCTGTATTCAGAGCGCTCAGCTGTTTCTTGAAATAAGAACATAAGTACATAAGAAATAGGAGCAGGAGTAGACCAATCGGCCCCTCGAGCCTGCTCCGCCATTCAATGAGATCATGGCTGATCTGATCCAACCTCAACTCTAAAGAACACAAGAAGTAGGAGCAGGACCAGTCACTCGGCCCCTGGGCCCGCTCCGCCACCCACAGGGCCTTGACCGATCCGAACTCAAACTCATGTCCAATTTCCAGCCCGCTCCCCGTAACCCCTAATTCACTTTAATTCTAGGAAACGGTCTATTTCTGTTTTAAATTTATTTAATGAAGTAGCTTCCACAGCTTCCTGGGGTGACAAATTCCACAGACCCACTACCCTCTGAGTGAAAAAGTTTCTCCTCATCTCAGTTTTGAAAGAGCAGCCCCTTATTCTCAGATTATGTCCCATAGTTCTAGTTTCACCCATCATTGGGTACATCCTCACCGCGTCCACCCGATCAAGCCCCTTCACAATCTTATATGTTTCAATAAGATCGCCTCTCATTCTTCTGAACTCCAATGAGTAGAGTCCCAATCTACTCAACCTCTCCTCGTATGTCCATCCGCTCATCCCCGGAATTAACCGAGTGAACCTTATTTGTACTGCCTTGAGAGCAAGTATGTCTTTTCTTAAGTATGGACAACAAAACTGTATGCAGTACTCCAGGTGCGGTCTCACCAATACCCTATACAACTGCAGCAATACCTCCCTGTTTTTATATTCTATCCCCCTAGCAATAAAAGCCAACATTCCATTGGCTTTCTTGATCACCTGCTGCACCTGCATAATAACTTTTTGATTTTCTTGCACCAAGACCCCCAGATCCCTTTGTACTGCAGTACTTTCCGGTTTCTCGCCATTAAGATAATAACTTGCTCTCTGATTTTTCCTGCCAAAGTGCATAACCTCACATTTTGCAATATTGTATTGCATCTGCCAAATCTCTGCCCACTCACCCAGCCTGTCTATATCCCCTTGTAGGTTTTTTATGTGCTCCTCACTCTCTACTTTCCCTCCCATCTTTGTATCATCTGCAAACTTTGATATGTTACACTCGATCCCCTCCTCCAAATCGTTAATATAGATTGTAAAGAGTTGGGGACCCAGCACCGACCCCTGCGGAACACCACTGGCTACTGGTTGCCAGTCCGAGAATGAACCATTTATCCCAACTCTCTGCTTCCTGTTAGATAACCAATCCTCCAACCATGCCAGAATATTACCCCCAATCCAGTGATTTTTTATCTTGAGTAATAATCTTTTATGTGGCATCTTGTCGAATGCCTTCTGGAAGTCTAAATACACTACATCCACTGGTTCCCCTTTATCCACCCTGTACGTTATGTCCTCAAAGAACTCGAGCAAATTTGTCAGACATAACTTCCCCTTCATAAAGCCATGCTGACTTTGTCCTATTAAATTATGTTTATTTAAATGTTCCGTTACTGTCTCCTTAATAATAGACTCCAAAATTTTACCCACCACAGATGTTAGGCTAACTGGTCTATAATTTCCAGCCTTCTGCCTACAACCCTTTTTAAATAAGGGTGTTACATTAGCAGTTTTCCAATCTGCCGGGACCTTTGCTGAGTTCAGAGAGTTTTGGAAAATTATTACCAAAGCATCCACAATTCCTACTGCCACTTCCCTCAAGACCGTAGGATGTAAGCCATCAGGTCCAGGTGATTTACCGCCTTGAGTCCCATTATTTTACTGAGTACCAAGTCCTTAGTGACTTTAATCGTATTTAGCTCCTCCCCCACTAGAGCCCCCTGTTTGTCCAGTGTTGGGATATTCTTAGTGTCCTCTACCGTAAAGACTGAAACAAAATATTTGTTCAGCATTTTTGCCATCTCCATGTTTCCCACCATTAATTTCCCGGTCTCATCCTCTAAGGGACCTACGTTTGCCTTAACCACCCTTTTTCTTTTTATATAACTATAGAAACTCTTGCTATCTGTTTTTATATTTTTTACTAATTTATTTTCATAGTCTATCTTGACTTTCTTAATCAATCCTTTAGTTACTTATTGTTGTCTTTTGAAGACTTCCCAATCTTCTATCCTCCCACTAACTTTGGCTACCTTATATGTCCTTGCTTTTAGTTGGATACTTTATTTAATTTCTTTACTTAACCATAGATGGCTGTGATTTCTTTTACACCCTTTTTTCCTCAGTGGAATATATTTATTTTAAAGTTGTAAAATAACTCCTTGAATGAACACCACTGCTCATGTACCGTCTTACCCTTTAATAAGAACATAAGAACATAAGAAATAGGAGCAGGAGTAGGCCAATCGGCCCCTCGAGCCTGCTCCGCCATTCAATAAGATCATGGCTGATCTGATCCTAACCGCCAATCTACTATCTATCACAGAACCATCTCCTGCATCTAACAGAATTGCACACACGAAATAGGAGCAGAATCAGGCTACACGGTCCCTGGGCCCGCTCCACTACCCACAGGGCCATGACCGATCCGAACCTAGACTCATGTCCAAATTCCTGCCCGCTCCCCGTAACCCTTAATGCCCTTTACTTCTAGGAAACTGTCTATTTCTGTTTTAAATTTATTTAATGATGTAGCTTCTACAGCTTTTTGTGGCAGCATATTCCATGGACCTACCACCCTCTGAGTGAAGTAGTTCCTCCTCATCTCAGTTTTGAAAGAGCAGCCCCTTATTCTAAGACTATGTCCCCTAGTTCTAGTCTCACCCGTCATCGGGAACATCCTCCCCGCATCCACCCGATCCAACCCCTTCACAATCTTATATGTTTCAATAAGATCGCCTCTCATTCTTCTGAACTCCAATGAGTAGAGTCCCAATCTACCCAACCTCTCCTCATATGACCAACCCCTCATCCCCGGGATTAACCGAGTGAACCTTTTTTGCACTGCCTCGAGAGCAAGGATGTCTTTCCTTAAGTAAGGACACCAAAACTGTATGCAGTATTCCAGGTGCGGTCTCACCAATACCTTGTACAACTGAAGCAATACCTCCCTATTTTTATATTCTATCCCCCTAGCAATGAAAACCAACATTCCATTTGCCTTCTTAATCACTTGCTGCACCTGCATACTAACCTTTTGAGTTTCGTGCACCAGGACCCCCAGATCCCTTTGCACTTCAGTACTCTCCAGTTTCTTGCCATTAAGATAATAAATTGCTCCAGGATTTTTCCTGCCAAAGTGCATCACCTCACACTTTCCAGTGTTGTATTCCATCTGCCAAATCTCTGCCCACTTACTTAGCCTGTCTATGTCCCCTTGCAGGTTTTTTATGTCCTCCTCACTCACTACTTTCCCTCCCATCTTTGTATCATCTGCAAATTTTGATATGTTACACTTGGTCCCTTCCTCCAAATCGTTAATATAGATTGTAAAGAGTTGGGGACCCAGCACTGACCCCTGTGGAACACCACTAGTTACTGATTGCCAGTCTGAGAATGAACAATTTATCCCAACTCTTTGCTTTCTGTTAGATAGCCAATCCTCTATCCATGCCAGAATATTACCCCCAATCCCGTGATTTTTTACCTTAAGCAATAATCTTTTGTGTGACACCTTGTCAAATGCCTTTTGGAAGTCTAAATACACTACGTCCACTGGTTCCCCTTTATCCACTCTATATGTTACTTCCTCAAAGAACTCCAGCAAATTTGTCAAACATGACTTCCCCTTCGTAAAACCATGCTGACTTTGTCCTATTACATTATGATTATCCAAATGTCCTGTTACTGTTTCCTTAATAATGGGCTCCAAAATTTTACCTACCACAGATGTTAGGCTAACCGGTCTATAGTTACCAGCCTTCTGTCTACTGCCCTTTTTAAATAAGGGTGTTACATTAGCTGTTTTCCAGTCTATTTTCCCAGTCCACTTTAATCAATTGTGCTCTCATACCATCATAGTCACCTTTATTCAAGCTCAGTACGCTTGTTTGAGAACCAACCTTCTCATCCTCTAATTGGATATGGAATTCAACCATGTTATGGTCACTCATTCCAAGGGGATCCTTAATAGGACATTATTAATTAATCCTGACTCATTACACAGGCCCAGGTCTAAGGTTGCTTGCCCCCTTGTTGGATCAGTTACACATTGCTCAAGAATTTCCATCCCTAAGACACTCAATAAACTCTTCCTCAAGGCTGCCCTGCCGAATTTGATTTGTCCAGTTAATATGATAGTTAAAATCCCCTATAATTATAGCACTCACGTGGAGTGAATATAATTGGCTGAAGACTTGTTTCTGCGGTGTTGGGGACCTCAGCAGCAGGCCGATATGAATCATCCACTCGGCACTTCTGATTAAAGACGTTTGCAAACGTTTCAGCCTTGTCTTTTGCACTCACGTGCTGGGCTCCACCATCATTGAGGATGGGATTTTTCATTGAGCCTCTTTCTCCCGTTAGTTGTTTAACTGTCCACCACCTTTCACGACTGAATGTGGCAGGACTGCCGAGCTTTGGTCTGATCCGTTGATTGTGGTATCGCTTATCTCTGTCTACAGCATGGTACTTTCGCCGTTTCCCGTCCATGTTGAAGCTTCCCCAGGTTGGCACCTCATTTTTAGGTACGCCTGGTGCTTCTCCGGCATGCTCTTCTGCACTCCTTATTGTACCAGGGTTGATCCCCTGGCTTGATGGTAGTGGTAGAGTGAGGGATATGCCGTGCCATGAGGTTACAGATTGTGTTGGAATACATTTCTGCTGCTGCTGATGGCCCACATTGCCTCATGGATGCCCAGTTTTGAGCTGCTGGACCTGTTCTGAATCTATCCCATTTAGCACGGTGGTAGTGCCACACAACACGATGGAGGGTGTCTCAGTAGAATGCACTTCCTTAAGCAGGTTCAATAATAACTTTAAATAGGGAGTTTATAAAGGAATATGATTTACAGGTCTATGCAGGGGAGCAGGATTAATTGGACAGCTCATTCACACAGACACGATGGGATGATTGGCCTCCTTCTGTGCTGTAATGTTTGCCAGATTATGCTGACAGACTGAGGACAAAACATTGTTCATATCAGAAGCACGGATAAGATCTTGCAAAGAGCACAGGAATATATTTAGAAAATGTGAGGCCCCTGACAATATGTCTTTGTCCCAGTCCCTGACTGCTTCTCACCCACTTACACTGGGACAGCAAAGGGATTGTGATGATCTATGTATTTAAATTGAATGTCAAGAATCAACAAGCGTTTGTATGTCGAATGATTAGTGAAGACTCGACACGAGACGGAGATATTGATTGACCATTACTGAAACAATACATATATGGGCGGGACTTGTCCTGTGAATATTCTCTTTGCAAATATCAGTGCCCATGAACGTGCGAAATCATCGACATTAGACCTGAGGAAGATAGATCAGAGCTTTTTCTAAATGGTGAGAAGCCGGGGAGGGTGATTCAGTGATCCATGTAAATAGATCACTCCCATATCAGCGACACATCCCACCCATCTCAGAGTTACATCCCACCCATCTCAGAGACACATCCCAACCATATCAGAGACACATCCCAACGATCTCAGAGACACATCCCACCCATCTCAGAGAAACATCCTATCCATATCAGAAACACATCCCACCCATCTCAGAGACACATCCCACCAATCCCAGAGACACAACCCACCCATCTCAGAGACAGATCCCACCCATCTCAGCGAGACATTCCACCCATATCAGAGAAACATCCAACCATCTCAGAGAAACATCCCACCCATCTCAGAAACACATCCCACCAATCTCAGAGACAAATCCAACCCATCTCAGAGACACATCCCACCCATCTCAGAGACGCATCCCACCCATCTCTTAGACAAATCCCACCCATCTCAGAGACACATCCCACCCATCTCAGAGACTCATCCCACCCATCTCAGAGAAACATCCTATCCATATCAGAAACACATCCCACCCATCTCAGAGACACATCCCACCAATCCCAGAGACACAACCCACCCATCTCAGAGACAGATCCCACCCATCTCAGCGAGACATTCCACCCATATCAGAGAAACATCCAACCATCTCAGAGAAACATCCCACCCATCTCAGAAACACATCCCACCAATCTGAGAGACAAATCCAACCCATCTCAGAGACACATCCCACCCATCTCAGAGACGCATCCCACCCATCTCTTAGACAAATCCCACCCATCTCAGAGACACATCCCACCCATCTCAGAGACTCATCCCACCCATCTCAGAGATACATCACACCCATCTCAGAGACACATCCCACCCATCTCAGAGATACATCACACCCATCTCAGAGACACAAACCACCCATCTCAGAGACACAACCCACCCATCTCAGAGACACATCCCAACCATCTCACAGACACAACTCAAACATCTCAGAGACACATCCCACCATCTCGGAGACACATCCCACACATCTTAGGGACACATCCCACCCATCTCAGAGACACATCCCACCAATCTCAGAGACACATCCCACACATCTCAGAGACACACCCCGCCCATCTCAGAGATACATCCCACCCATCTCGGAGACACATCACACCCATCTCAGAGACACATCCCACCCCTCTCAGAGACACATCCCACCCAACTGAGAGACACATCCCACCCATCTCAGAGACACATACCACCCATCTCACAGACACATACCACCCATCTCAGGGAAGAATCCCACCCATCTCAGAGACACATCCCACCCATTTGAGAGACACATGCCACCCATCTCAGAGACACATTCCAACCATCTCAGAGATACTTCCCAACCATATCAGAAACACATCCTACCCATCTCAGAGAAACATCCCACCCATCTCAGAGTCAAATCCCACCATCTCAGAGACTCATCCCACCATCTCAGAGACACATCCCACCCATCTCAGAGACACATCCCACACATCTGAGAGACTAATCCCACACATCTGAGAGACTAATCCCACCCATCTCAGAGACACAGCCCACCCATCACAGAGTCACATCCCACCATCTCAGAGTCACATCCCACCCATCTCGGAGTTAAATCCCACCCATCTCAGAGACACATCCCACCATCTCAGAGACACATCCCACCCATCTAAGAGACACATCCCACACATCTGAGAGACTAATCCCACACATCTGAGAGACTAATACCACCCATCTCAGAGACACAGCCCACCCACCTCAGAGTCACATCCCACCATCTCAGAGACACATCCCACCCATCTCAGAGTCACATCCCACCCATCTCAGAGTCACATCCCACCCATCTCGGAGACACATCCCACCCATCTCAGAGACACATCCCACCATCTCAGAGACACATCCCACCCATCTCAGAGACACATCTCACCCATCTCAGAGACACATCCCACACATCTCAGAGACTAACCCCACCCATCTCGGAGACACATCCCACCCATCTCAGAGACACATCCCACACATCTGAGAGACTAATCCCACACATCTCAGAGACACATCCCACCCATCTCAGAGACACATCCCACCCATCACAGAGTCACATCCCACCATCTCAGAGACATACCCCACCATCTCAGAGACACATCCACCCATCTCAGAGAAACATCCCACCCATCTCAGAGACACATCCCAGCATCTCAGAGACACATCCCACCATCTCAGAGACACATCCCACCATCTCAGAGACTAATCCGACCCATCTCAGAGAAACATCCCACCCATCTCAGAGACACATCCCTCCCAACTCAGAGAAACATACCACCCATCTCAGAGACACATCCCACCCATCTCAGAGACACATCCCACCCATCTCAGAGGCACATCCCACCCATCTCAGAGAAACATCCCAACCTTCTCAGAGACACATCCCAACCATCTCAGGGACTAATCCCACCCATCTCAGAGACACATCCCACGCATATCAGAGACACATCACACCCATCTCAGAGAAACATCCCACCCATCACAGAGACACATCCCACCATCTCAGAGACTAATCCCAACCATCTCAGTGACACATCCCACCCATCTCAGAGATACATCCCACCCATCTCAGAGACACTTCACACCGTCTCAGAGACACATTCCACCCATCTCAGAGACACATCCCACCCAACTCAGAGAAACATCCCACCATCTCAGGATCACAACCCATCCATCTCAGAGAAACATCCCGCCCATCTCAGAGACACATCCCACCCATTTCAGAGACAAATCCCACCCATCTCAGAGACACATCCCACCCATCTCAGAGACACATGCCAACCATCTCTTAGAAACATCCCACTCATCTCAGAGACACAAACCATCCATCTCAGAATCACATCCCACCCATCTCAGAAACACATCCCACCCATCTCAGAGACACATCCCACCATCTCAGAGACACATCCCACCCATCTCAGAGACACATCCCACCCATCTCTTAGACACATCCCACTCATCTCAGAGACACATCCCACCCATCTCAGAGACACAACCCATCCATCTCAGAATCACATCCCACCCATCTCAGAAACACATCCCACCCATCTCTAGATACATCACACCCATCTCAGAGACACATCCCAACCATCTCAGAGATACATCCCACCCATCTGAGAGACACATCACACCATCTCAGAGACACATCCCACCCATCTCAGAGACACATCCCACCCATCTCAGAGAAAAATCCCACAATCTCAGAGGCACAACCCACCCATCTCAGAGAAACATCCCGCCCATCTCAGAGACACATCCCACCCATCTCAGAGACAAATCCCACCCATCTCAGAGACACATCCCACCCATCTCAGAGACTCATCCCACCCATCTCTTAGACACATCCCACTCATCTCAGAGACACATCCCACCCATCTCAGAGACTCAAAGCATCCGTCTCAGAATCACATCCCACCCATCTCAGAAACACATCCCACCCATCTCAGAGATACATCACACCCATCTCAGAGACACATCCCACCCATCTCAGGGATACATCACACCCATCTCAGAGACATAACCCACCCATCTCAGAGACACATCCCACCCATCTCACAGACACAACCCAAGCATCTCAGAGACACATCCCACCATCTCAGAGACACATCCCACCCATCTTAGGGACACATCCCACCCATCTCAGAGACACATCCCACCAATCTCAGAGACACATCGCGCACATCTCAGAGACTCACCCCACCCATCTCAGAGATACATCCCACCCATCTCAGAGAAACATTCCACCCATCTCAGAGACACATCCCACCCATCTCAGAGACACATCCCACTCTTCTCAGAGTCACATCCCACCATCTCAGAGAAACATCCCACCCATCTCAGAGACACATCCCACACATCTCAGAGACACAACTCACCCATCAGAGAGTCACATCCCACCATCTCAGAGACACATCCCACCATCTCAGAGACTAATCCCAACCATCACAGAGACACATCCCACCCATCTCAGAGACACATCCCACCCATCTCAGAGACAAATCCCACCCATCTCAGAGACACATCCCACCCATCTCAGAGACACATGCCAACCATCTCTTAGAAACATCCCACTCTTCTCAGAGACACAAACCATCCATCTCAGAATCACATCCCACCCATCTCAGAAACACATCCCACCCATCTCAAAGACACATCCCACCATCTCAGAGACACATCCCACCCATCTCAGAGACACATCCCACCCATCTCTTAGACACATCCCACTCATCTCAGAGACACATCATACCCATCTCAGAGACACAACCCATCCATCTCAGAATCACTTCCCACCCATCTCAGAAACACATCCCACCCATCTCTAGATACATCACACCCATCTCAGAGACACATCCCACCCATCTCAGAGATACATCCCACCCATCTGAGAGACACATCACACCATCTCAGAGACACATCCCACCCATCTCAGAGACACATCCCACCCATCTCAGAGAAAAATCCCACAGTCTCAGAGGCACAACCCACCCATCTCAGAGAAACATCCCGCCCATCTCAGAGACACATCCCACCCATCTCAGAGACAAATCCCACCCATCTCAGAGACACATCCCACCCATCTCAGAGACTCATCCCACCCATCTCTTAGACACATCCCACTCATCTCAGAGACACATCCCACCCATCTCAGAGACTCAAAGCATCCGTCTCAGAATCACATCCCACCCATCTCAGAACCACATCCCACCCATCTCAGAGATACATCACACCCATCTCAGAGACACATCCCACCCATCTCAGGGATACATCACACCCATCTCAGAGATACAACCGACCCATCTCAGAGACACATCCCACCCATCTCACAGACACAACCCAAGCATCTCAGAGACACATCCCACCATCTCAGAGACACATCCCACCCATCTTAGGGACACATCCCACCCATCTCAGAGACACATCCCACCAATCTCAGAGACACATCCCGCACATCTCAGAGACTCACCCCACCCATCTCAGAGATACATCCCACCCATCTCAGAGAAACATTCCACCCATCTCAGAGACACATCCCAGCCATCTCAGAGACACATCCCACTCTTCTCAGAGTCACATCCCACCATCTCAGAGAAACATCCCACCCATCTCAGAGACACATCCCACACATCTCAGAGACACAACTCACCCATCAGAGAGTCACATCCCACCATCTCAGAGACACATCCCACCATCTCAGAGACTAATCCCAACCATCACAGAGACACATCCCACCCATCTCAGAGAAACATCCCACCCATCTCATAGACACATCCCAACATCTCAGAGACACATCCCACCCATCTCCGAGACACATCCTACCCATCTCAGAGAAACATCCCACCCATCTCAGAGACACATCCCACCATCTCAGAGACTAATCCCACCCATCTCAGAGACACATTCCACCCATCTCAGAGATACATCCCACCCATCTGAGAGACACATCACGCCATGTCAGAGACACATCCCAGCCATCTCAGAGACACATCCCACCAATCTCAGAGAAACATCTCACCATCTCAGAGTCACAACCCACCCATCTCAGAGAAACATCCCACCCATCTCAGAGACACATCCCACCCATCTCAGACATAAATCCCACCCATTTCAGAGGCACATCCCACCCATCTCAGAGACACATCCCACCCATCTCTTAGACACATCCCACGCATCTCAGAGACACATCCCACCCATCTCAGAGACACAACCCATCCATCTCAGAATCACATCCCACCCATCTCAGAAACACATCCCAACCATCTCAGAGATACATCCCAACCATCTGAGAGACACATCACACCATCTCAGAGACACATCCCACCCATCTCAGAGACACATCGAACCCATCTCAGAGAAAAATCCCACCATCTCAGAGGCACAGCCCACCCATATCAGAGAAACATCCCACCCATCTCAGAGACACATCCCACCCATCTCAGAGACAAATCCCACCCATCTCAGAGACACATCCCACCCAAATCAGAGACTCATCCCACCCATCTCTTAGACACATCCCACTTATCTCAGAGACACATCCCACCCATCTCAGAGACACAAAGCATCCGTCTCAGAATCACATCCCACCCATCTCAGAAACACATCCCACCCATCTCAGAGATACATCACACCCATCTCAGAGACACATCCCACCCATCTCAGAGATACATCACACCCATCTCAGAGACACAACCCACCCATCTCAGAGACACATCCCACCCATCTCACAGACACAACCCAAACATCTCAGAGACACATCCCACCATCTCAGAGACACATCCCACCCATCATAGGGACACATCCCACCCATCTCAGAGACACTTCCCACCAATCTCAGAGACACATCCCACACATATCAGAGACACACCCCACCCATCTCAGAGATACATCCCACCCATCTCAGAGACACATCACACTCATCTTCAGAGACACATCCCACCCCTCTCAGAGACACATCCCACCAATCTCAGAGACACATCCCACACATATCAGAGACACACCCCACCCATCTCAGAGATACATCCCATCCATCTCAGAGACACATCACACCCCTCTCAGAGACACATCCCACCCAACTGAGAGACACACCCCACCCATCTCAGAGACACATCCCATCCATCTCATAGACACATACCACCCATCTCAGGGAAAAATCCCACCCATCTCAGAGACACATCCCACCCATTTGAGAGACAGATGCCACCCATCTCAGAGACACATTCCACCCAGCTCAGAGATACATCCCAACCATCTCAGAGTCAAATCCCACCATCTCAGAGACTCATCCCACCATCTCAGAGACATATCCCACCCATCTCAGAGACACATCCCACACATCTGAGAGACTAATGCCACACATCTGAGAGACTAATCCCACCCATCTCAGAGACTAATCCCACTCAGCTCAGAGACACATCCCACCCATTCAGAGACACATCCCACACATCTGAGAGACTAATCCCACCATCTCAGAGACACATCCCACACATCTCAGAGACACATCCCACCCATCACAGAGTCACATCCCACCATCTCAGAGACACATCCCACCCATCTCAGAGACACATCCCACCCATCTCAGAGAAACATCCCACCCATCTCAGAGACACATCCCACGCATCTCAGAGACACATCCCACCCATCTCAGAGTCACATCCCACCATCTCAGAGAAACATCCCACCCATCTCAGAGACACATCCCACCCATCTCAGAGACACATCCCACCTATCACAGAGTCACATCCCACCATCTCAGAGACATATCCCACCATCTCAGAGACACATCCACCCATCTCAGAGAAACATCCCACCCATCTCAGAGACACATCCCACCATCTCAGAGACACATCCCACCATCTCAGAGACACATCCCACCATCTCATAGACACATCCCAACATCTCAGAGACACATCCCACCCATCTCCGAGACACATCCCACCCATCTCAGAGACACATCCCACGCAACTCAGAAAACATACCAACCATCTCAGAGACACATCCCACAAATCTCAGAGACACATCCCACCCATCTCAGAGGCACTTCCCACCCATCTCAGAGAAACATCCCACCCATCTCAGAGAAACAACCCACCCTTCTCAGAGACACATCCCACCCATCTCAGGGACTAATCCCACCCATCTCAGAGACACATCCCACCCATCTCTGAGACACATTCCACCATCTCAGAGACACATCCCACCATCTCAGAGACTAATCCCACCCATCTCAGAGACACATCACACCCATCTCAGAGAAACATCCCGCACATCTCAGAGACTCACCCCACCCATCTCAGAGATACATCCCACCCATCTCAGAGAAACATTCCACCCATCTCAGAGACACATCCCACCCATCTCAGAGACACATCCCACTCTTCTCAGAGTCACATCCCACCATCTCAGAGAAACATCCCACCCATCTCAGAGACACATCCCACACATCTCAGAGACACAACTCACCCATCAGAGAGTCACATCCCACCATCTCAGAGACACATCCCACCATCTCAGAGACTAATCCCAACCATCACAGAGACACATCCCACCCATCTCAGAGACACATCCCACCCATCTCAGAGACTCATCCCACCCATCTCTTAGACACATCCCACTCATCTCAGAGACACATCCCACCCATCTCAGAGACTCAAAGCATCCGTCTCAGAATCACATCCCACCCATCTCAGAAACACATCCCACCCATCTCAGAGATACATCACACCCATCTCAGAGACACATCCCACCCATCTCAGGGATACATCACACCCATCTCAGAGACACAACCGACCCATCTCAGAGACACATCCCACCCATCTCACAGACACAACCCAAGCATCTCAGAGACACATCCCACCATCTCAGAGACACATCCCACCCATCTTAGGGACACATCCCACCCATCTCAGAGACACATCCCACCAATCTCAGAGACACATCCCGCACATCTCAGAGACTCACCCCACCCATCTCAGAGACACATCCCACCCATCTCAGAGACTCATCCCACCCATCTCTTAGACACATCCCACTCATCTCAGAGACACATCCCACCCATCTCAGAGACTCAAAGCATCCGTCTCAGAATCACATCCCACCCATCTCAGAAACACATCCCACCCATCTCAGAGATACATCACACCCATCTCAGAGACACATCCCACCCATCTCAGGGATACATCACACCCATCTCAGAGACACAACCGACCCATCTCAGAGACACATCCCACCCATCTCACAGACACAACCCAAGCATCTCAGAGACACATCCCACCATCTCAGAGACACATCCCACCCATCTTAGGGACACATCCCACCCATCTCAGAGACACATCCCACCAATCTCAGAGACACATCCCGCACATCTCAGAGACTCACCCCACCCATCTCAGAGATACATCCCACCCATCTCAGAGAAACATTCCACCCATCTCAGAGACACATCCCACCCATCTCAGAGACACATCCCACTCTTCTCAGAGTCACATCCCACCATCTCAGAGAAACATCCCACCCATCTCAGAGACACATCCCACACATCTCAGAGACACAACTCACCCATCAGAGAGTCACATCCCACCATCTCAGAGACACATCCCACCATCTCAGAGACTAATCCCAACCATCACAGAGACACATCCCACCCATCTCAGAGAAACATCCCACCCATCTCATAGACACATCCCAACATCTCAGAGACACATCCCACCCATCTCCGAGACACATCCTACCCATCTCAGAGAAACATCCCACCCATCTCAGAGACACATCCCACCATCTCAGAGACTAATCCCACCCATCTCAGAGACACATTCCACCCATCTCAGAGATACATCCCACCCATCTGAGAGACACATCACGCCATGTCAGAGACACATCCCACCCATCTCAGAGACACATCCCACCAATCTCAGAGAAACATCTCACCATCTCAGAGTCACAACCCACCCATCTCAGAGAAACATCCCACCCAGCTCAGAGACACATCCCACCCATCTCAGACATAAATCCCACCCATTTCAGAGGCACATCCCACCCATCTCAGAAACACATCCCACCCATCTCTTAGACACATCCCACCCAGCTCAGAGACACATCCCACCCATCTCAGACATAAATCCCACCCATTTCAGAGGCACATCCCACCCATCTCAGAGACACATCCCACCCATCTCAGAGACACATCCCACCCATCTCAGACATAAATCCCACCCATTTCAGAGGCACATCCCACCCATCTCAGAGACACATCCCACCCATCTCTTAGACACATCCCACGCATCTCAGAGACACATCCCACCCATCTCAGAGACACAACCCATCCATCTCAGAATCACATCCCACCCATCTCAGAATCACATCCCACCCATCTCAGAGATACATAACACCCATCTCAGAGATACATCCCAACCATCTCAGAGATACATCCCAACCATCTGAGAGACACATCACACCATCTCAGAGACACATCCCACCCATCTCAGAGACACATCGAACCCATCTCAGAGAAAAATCCCACCATCTCAGAGGCACAGCCCACCCATATCAGAGAAACATCCCACCCATCTCAGAGACACATCCCACCCATCTCAGAGACAAATCCCACCCATCTCAGAGACACATCCCAACCAAATCAGAGACTCATCCCACCCATCTCTTAGACACATCCCACTTATCTCAGAAACACATCCCACCCATCTCAGAGATACATCACACCCATCTCAGAGACACATCCCACCCATCTCAGAGATACATCACACCCATCTCAGAGACACAACCCACCCATCTCAGAGACACATCCCACCCATCTCACAGACACAACCCAAACATCTCAGAGACACATCCCACCATCTCAGAGACACATCCCACCCATCTTAGGGACACATCCCACCCATCTCAGAGACACTTCCCACCAATCTCGGAGACACATCCCACACATATCAGAGACACACCCCACCCATCTCAGAGATACATCCCACCCATCTCAGAGACACATCACACCCATCTTCAGAGACACATCCCACCCCTCTCAGAGACACATCCCACCAATCTCAGAGACACATCCCACACATATCAGAGACACACCCCACCCATCTCAGAGATACATCCCACCCATCTCAGAGACACATCACACCCCTCTCAGAGACACATCCCACCCAACTGAGAGACACACCCCACCCATCTCAGAGACACATCCCATCCATCTCATAGACACATACCACCCATCTCAGGGAAGAATCCCACCCATCTCAGAGACACATCCCACCCATTTGAGAGACAGATGCCACCCATCTCAGAGACACATTCCACCCAGCTCAGAGATACATCCCAACCATCTCAGAGTCAAATCCCACCATCTCAGAGACTCATCCCACCATCTCAGAGACATATCCCACCCATCTCAGAGACACATCCCACACATCTGAGAGACTAATCCCACACATCTGAGAGACTAATCCCACCCATCTCAGAGACTAATCCCACTCAGCTCAGAGACACATCCCACCCATCTCAGAGACACATCCCACACATCTGAGAGACTAATCCCACCATCTCAGAGACACATCCCACACATCTCAGAGACACATCCCACCCATCACAGAGTCACATCCCACCATCTCAGAGACACATCCCACCCATCTCAGAGACACATCCCACCCATCTCAGAGAAACATCCCACCCATCTCAGAGTCACATCCCACGCATCTCAGAGACACATCCCACCCATCTCAGAGTCACATCCCACCATCTCAGAGAAACATCCCACCCATCTCAGAGACACATCCCACCCATCTCAGAGACACATCCCACCTATCACAGAGTCACATCCCACCATCTCAGAGACATATCCCACCATCTCAGAGACACATCCACCCATCACAGAGAAACATCCCACCCATCTCAGAGACACATCCCACCATCTCAGAGACACATCCCACCATCTCAGAGACACATCCCACCATCTCATAGACACATCCCAACATCTCAGAGACACATCCCACCCATCTCCGAGACACATCCCACCCATCTCAGAGACACATCCCACGCAACTCAGAAAACATACCAACCATCTCAGAGACACATCCCACCCATCTCAGAGACACATCCCACCCATCTCAGAGGCACTTCCCACCCATCTCAGAGAAACATCCCACCCATCTCAGAGAAACATCCCACCCTTCTCAGAGACACATCCCACCCATCTCAGGGACTAATCCCACCCATCTCAGAGACACATCCCACCCATCTCTGAGACACATTCCACCATCTCAGAGACACATCCCACCATCTCAGAGACTAATCCCACCCATCTCAGAGACACATCACACCCATCTCAGAGAAACATCCCACCCATCTCAGAGACACATCCCACCATCTCAGAGACACACCCCACCCATCTCAGAGATACATCCCACCATCCTCAGAGACACTTCACACCATCTCAGAGACACATCCCACCCATCTCAGAGACACATCCCACCCATCTCTGAGAAACATCCCACCCATCTCAGAGACACATCCCACCCATCTCAGAGACACATCCCACCCATCTCAGAGACACATCCCACCCATCTCTTAGAAACATCCCACTCATCTCAGAGACACAAACCATCCATCTCAGAATCACATCCCACTCATCTCAGAAACTCATCCCACCCATCTCAGAGTTACATCACACCCATCTCAGAGACACATCCCACCCATCTCAGAGACACATTCCACCATCTCAGAGACTCATCCCACCCATCTCAGAGACACATCCCACCATCTCAGAGATACATGCCAACCATCTCAGAGACACATCCCACCCATCTCAGAGAAACATCCCACCATCTCAGAGACTAATCCCACCCATCTCAGAGACACATCCCACCCATCTCAGAGATACATCCCACCGATCTCAGAGAAACATCCCACCATCTCAGAGACTAATCCCACCCATCTCAGAGACACATCCCACCCATCTGAGAGACACATCACACCATCTCAGAGACACATCCGACCCATCTCAGAGACACATCCCACCCATCTCAGGGAAACATCTCACCATCTCAGAGTCACAACCCACCCATCTCAGAGAAACATCCCACCCATCTCAGAGACACATCCCAGCCATCAGTTAGACACATCCCACTCATCTCAGAGACACATCTCACCCATCTCAGAGACACAACCCATCCATCTCAGAATCACATCCCACCCATCTCAGAAACACATCCCACCCATCTCAGAGATGCATCACACCCATCTCAGAGACACATCCCAACCATCTCTGAGACACATTCCACCATCTCAGAGACACATCCCACCATCTCAGAGACTAATCCCACCCATCTCAGAGACACATCACACCCATCTCAGAGAAACATCCCGCACATCTCAGAGACTCACCCCACCCATCTCAGAGATACATCCCACCCATCTCAGAGAAACATTCCACCCATCTCAGAGACACATCCCACCCATCTCAGAGACACATCCCACTCTTCTCAGAGTCACATCCCACCATCTCAGAGAAACATCCCACCCATCTCAGAGACACATCCCACACATCTCAGAGACACAACTCACCCATCAGAGAGTCACATCCCACCATCTCAGAGACACATCCCACCATCTCAGAGACTAATCCCAACCATCACAGAGACACATCCCACCCATCTCAGAGACACATCCCACCCATCTCAGAGACACATCCCACCCATCTCTTAGACACATCCCACTCATCTCAGAGACACATCCCACCCATCTCAGAGACACAAAGCATCCATCTCAGAATCACATCCCACCCATCTCAGAAGCACATCCCACCCATCTCAGAGATACATCACACCCATCTCAGAGACACATCCCACCCATCTCAGGGATACATCACACCCATCTCAGAGACACAACCGACCCATCTCAGAGACACATCCCACCCATCTCACAGACACAACCCAAGCATCTCAGAGACACATCCCACCATCTCAGAGACACATCCCACCCATCTTAGGGACACATCCCACCCATCTCAGAGACACATCCCACCAATCTCAGAGACACATCCCGCACATCTCAGAGACTCACCCCACCCATCTCAGAGACACATCCCACCCATCTCAGAGACTCATCCCACCCATCTCTTAGACACATCCCACTCATCTCAGAGACACATCCCACCCATCTCAGAGACTCAAAGCATCCGTCTCAGAATCACATCCCACCCATCTCAGAAACACATCCCACCCATCTCAGAGATACATCACACCCATCTCAGAGACACATCCCACCCATCTCAGGGATACATCACACCCATCTCAGAGACACAACCGACCCATCTCAGAGACACATCCCACCCATCTCACAGACACAACCCAAGCATCTCAGAGACACATCCCACCATCTCAGAGACACATCCCACCCATCTTAGGGACACATCCCACCCATCTCAGAGACACATCCCACCAATCTCAGAGACACATCCCGCACATCTCAGAGACTCACCCCACCCATCTCAGAGATACATCCCACCCATCTCAGAGAAACATTCCACCCATCTCAGAGACACATCCCACCCATCTCAGAGACACATCCCACTCTTCTCAGAGTCACATCCCACCATCTCAGAGAAACATCCCACCCATCTCAGAGACACATCCCACACATCTCAGAGACACAACTCACCCATCAGAGAGTCACATCCCACCATCTCAGAGACACATCCCACCATCTCAGAGACTAATCCCAACCATCACAGAGACACATCCCACCCATCTCAGAGAAACATCCCACCCATCTCATAGACACATCCCAACATCTCAGAGACACATCCCACCCATCTCCGAGACACATCCTACCCATCTCAGAGAAACATCCCACCCATCTCAGAGACACATCCCACCATCTCAGAGACTAATCCCACCCATCTCAGAGACACATTCCACCCATCTCAGAGATACATCCCACCCATCTGAGAGACACATCACGCCATGTCAGAGACACATCCCACCCATCTCAGAGACACATCCCACCAATCTCAGAGAAACATCCCACCCAGCTCAGAGACACATCCCACCCATCTCTTAGACACATCCCACCCATCTCAGAGAAACATCTCACCATCTCAGAGTCACAACCCACCCATCTCAGAGAAACATCCCACCCAGCTCAGAGACACATCCCACCCATCTCAGACATAAATCCCACCCATTTCAGAGGCACATCCCACCCATCTCAGAGACACATCCCACCCATCTCTTAGACACATCCCACCCAGCTCAGAGACACATCCCACCCATCTCAGACATAAATCCCACCCATTTCAGAGGCACATCCCACCCATCTCAGAGACACATCCCACCCATCTCAGAGACACATCCCACCCATCTCAGACATAAATCCCACCCATTTCAGAGGCACATCCCACCCATCTCAGAGACACATCCCACCCATCTCTTAGACACATCCCACGCATCTCAGAGACACATCCCACCCATCTCAGAGACACAACCCATCCATCTCAGAATCACATCCCACCCATCTCAGAATCACATCCCACCCATCTCAGAGATACATAACACCCATCTCAGAGATACATCCCAACCATCTCAGAGATACATCCCAACCATCTGAGAGACACATCACACCATCTCAGAGACACATCCCACCCATCTCAGAGACACATCGAACCCATCTCAGAGAAAAATCCCACCATCTCAGAGGCACAGCCCACCCATATCAGAGAAACATCCCACCCATCTCAGAGACACATCCCACCCATCTCAGAGACAAATCCCACCCATCTCAGAGACACATCCCAACCAAATCAGAGACTCATCCCACCCATCTCTTAGACACATCCCACTTATCTCAGAAACACATCCCACCCATCTCAGAGATACATCACACCCATCTCAGAGACACATCCCACCCATCTCAGAGATACATCACACCCATCTCAGAGACACAACCCACCCATCTCAGAGACACATCCCACCCATCTCACAGACACAACCCAAACATCTCAGAGACACATCCCACCATCTCAGAGACACATCCCACCCATCTTAGGGACACATCCCACCCATCTCAGAGACACTTCCCACCAATCTCGGAGACACATCCCACACATATCAGAGACACACCCCACCCATCTCAGAGATACATCCCACCCATCTCAGAGACACATCACACCCATCTTCAGAGACACATCCCACCCCTCTCAGAGACACATCCCACCAATCTCAGAGACACATCCCACACATATCAGAGACACACCCCACCCATCTCAGAGATACATCCCACCCATCTCAGAGACACATCACACCCCTCTCAGAGACACATCCCACCCAACTGAGAGACACACCCCACCCATCTCAGAGACACATCCCATCCATCTCATAGACACATACCACCCATCTCAGGGAAGAATCCCACCCATCTCAGAGACACATCCCACCCATTTGAGAGACAGATGCCACCCATCTCAGAGACACATTCCACCCAGCTCAGAGATACATCCCAACCATCTCAGAGTCAAATCCCACCATCTCAGAGACTCATCCCACCATCTCAGAGACATATCCCACCCATCTCAGAGACACATCCCACACATCTGAGAGACTAATCCCACACATCTGAGAGACTAATCCCACCCATCTCAGAGACTAATCCCACTCAGCTCAGAGACACATCCCACCCATCTCAGAGACACATCCCACACATCTGAGAGACTAATCCCACCATCTCAGAGACACATCCCACACATCTCAGAGACACATCCCACCCATCACAGAGTCACATCCCACCATCTCAGAGACACATCCCACCCATCTCAGAGACACATCCCACCCATCTCAGAGAAACATCCCACCCATCTCAGAGTCACATCCCACGCATCTCAGAGACACATCCCACCCATCTCAGAGTCACATCCCACCATCTCAGAGAAACATCCCACCCATCACAGAGTCACATCCCACCATCTCAGAGACACATCCCACCCATCTCAGAGACACATCCCACCCATCTCAGAGAAACATCCCACCCATCTCAGAGTCACATCCCACCCATCTCAGAGACACATCCCACCCATCTCAGAGACACATCCCACCTATCACAGAGTCACATCCCACCATCTCAGAGACATATCCCACCATCTCAGAGACACATCCACCCATCACAGAGAAACATCCCACCCATCTCAGAGACACATCCCACCATCTCAGAGACACATCCCACCATCTCAGAGACACATCCCACCATCTCATAGACACATCCCAACATCTCAGAGACACATCCCACCCATCTCCGAGACACATCCCACCCATCTCAGAGACACATCCCACGCAACTCAGAAAACATACCAACCATCTCAGAGACACATCCCACCCATCTCAGAGACACATCCCACCCATCTCAGAGGCACTTCCCACCCATCTCAGAGAAACATCCCACCCATCTCAGAGAAACATCCCACCCTTCTCAGAGACACATCCCACCCATCTCAGGGACTAATCCCACCCATCTCAGAGACACATCCCACCCATCTCTGAGACACATTCCACCATCTCAGAGACACATCCCACCATCTCAGAGACTAATCCCACCCATCTCAGAGACACATCACACCCATCTCAGAGAAACATCCCACCCATCTCAGAGACACATCCCACCATCTCAGAGACACACCCCACCCATCTCAGAGATACATTCCACCATCCTCAGAGACACTTCACACCATCTCAGAGACACATCCCACCCATCTCAGAGACACATCCCACCCATCTCTGAGAAACATCCCACCCATCTCAGAGACACATCCCACCCATCTCAGAGACACATCCCACCCATCTCAGAGACACATCCCACCCATCTCTTAGAAACATCCCACTCATCTCAGAGACACAAACCATCCATCTCAGAATCACATCCCACTCATCTCAGAAACTCATCCCACCCATCTCAGAGTTACATCACACCCATCTCAGAGACACATCCCACCCATCTCAGAGACACATTCCACCATCTCAGAGACTCATCCCACCCATCTCAGAGACACATCCCACCATCTCAGAGATACATGCCAACCATCTCAGAGACACATCCCACCCATCTCAGAGAAACATCCCACCATCTCAGAGACACATCCCACCCATCTCAGAGACACATCCCACCCATCTCAGAGACACATCACACCATCTCAGAGACACATCCGACCCATCTCAGAGACACATCCCACCCATCTCAGACAAAAACTCCACACCCATCTCAGAGAACATCCCACCCATCTCAGAGACACATCCCACCCATCTCAGAGACACATCCCACCATCTCAGAGACACATCCCACCCATCTCAGAGACACATCCCACCCATCTCAGATACACAACCAACCATATCTCATGAAGCACATCCACCCATCTCAGAACAATCCCACCCATCAAACACACATCCCACCCATCTCAGAGAACACATCCCATCCTCAGAGATACCTCCCACCCTCTCAGAAAAACCCCCCAATCCATCTCATTAGACACATCCCACCCATCTCAGAGACACATCCCACCCATCTCAGAGACACATCCACCCACCCATCTCAGACACAGATCCACCCCATCTCAGAGATAAATCCCGCCCATCTCAGAGACACATCCCACCATCTCCTAGACACATCCCACCCATCTCAGGACACATCCACCAACTCAGAGACACATCCACCATTTCGAGAACACACCGACCATCTCAGAGACACATCCCCCCCATCTCAGAGACACATCCCACCATCTCAGAGACACATCCCACCCATATCAGAAACACAGTCCACCCATCTCAGAGACACATCCACCCATCTCAGACAAAGATCCCACCCATCTCAGAGATACATCCCACCCATCTCAGAGACACATCCCACCCATCTCCGAGAAACATCCCACCCATCTCAGAGTCACATCAGACCCATCTCATAGACACATCCCACCCATCTCAGAGACACATCCCTCTCATCTCAGAGATACATGCCAACCATCTCAGAGACACAGCCCACTCATCTCAGAAACACATCCCACCCATCTCAGAGACACATTCCACCATCTCAGAGACACATCCCACCATCTCAGAGTTAGATCCCACCATCTCAGGGAAACATGCCACCATCTCAGAGAAACATGCCACCATCTCAGAGACACATCCACCCATCTCAGAGAAACATGCCACCATCTCAGAGACACATCCCACCATCTCAGAGACACATCCCACCCATATCAGAAACACAGTCCACCCATCTCAGAGACACATCCCACCCATCTCAGAGACACATCCCACCCATCTCAGAGACACATCCTGCCATCTCAGAGTCACATCCCACCCATCTCAGAGACACATCCCACCATCTCAGAGTCACATCCCACCCATCTCAGAGACACATCCCACACATCTCAGAGACACATCCGACCCATCTCAGAGAAACATCCCAACGTCTCAGAGACTCATCCCACCCATCTCAGAAACAAATCACACCCATCACAGAGACACATCCCACCAATCTCAGACACAAATCCCACCCATCTCAGAGAAAGTTCCCACCCATCTCAGACAAAACCCCACCCAACTCAGAGACACATCCCACCCATCTCAGAGACACATCCCTCCCATCTCAGAGACACATCCCACCCATCTCAGAGACTCATCCACCCATCTCAGAGACACATTCCACCCATCAGAGAGACACATCCCACCAATCTCAGAGACACATCCCACCATCTCAGAGACACATCCCACCCATCTCAGAGACACATCGCACCATCTCAGCGACACATCCCACCCATCTCAGAGACACATTCCACCCATCTCAGAGACACATCCCACCCATCTCAGAGACACGTCGCACCATCTCAGAGACACATCCCACCAATCTCAGAGACTAATCCCACCCATCTCAGAGACAGATCCCAACATCTCTTAGACACATTCCACCATCTCAGATTCATATCCCACCATCTCAGAGACACATCCTGCCATCTCAGAGTCACATCCCACCCATCTCAGAGACACATCCCACCATCTCAGAGTCACATCCCACCCATCTCAGAGACACATCCCACCCATCTCAGAGACACATCCCAACCAGCTCAGAGACACATCCCACCCATCTCAGACAAAGATCACACCCATCTCAGAGATAAATCCCACCCATCTCAGAGACACATCCCACCCATCTCCTAGACACATCCCACCCATCTCAGGGACACATCCCACCCATCTCAGAGACACATCCCACCCATCTCCGAGACACAACCGACCATCTCAGAGACACATCTCACCATCTCAGAGACACATCCCACCCATATCAGAAACACAGTCCACCCTTCTCAGAGACACATCCCACCCAACTGAGAGACACATCCCACCCATCTCAGAGACACATCCCACGCATCTCATAGACACATACCACCCATCTCAGGGAAGAATCCCACCCATCTCAGAGACACATCCCACCCATTTGAGAGACACATGCCACCCATCTCAGAGACACATTCCACCCCTCTCAGAGATACATCACAACCATATCAGAAACACATCCTACCCATCTCAGAGAAACATCCCACCCATCTCAGAGACACATCCCACCCATATCAGAAACACATCCCACCCATCTCAGAGGCACATCCCACCCATGTCCGGGACTCATTCAACCCATCACAGAGACAATCCCACCCATCTCAGAGATACATCCCACCAATATCAGAAACAGATCCCAACCATCTCAGAGACACATCCCACCCATCTCAGAGACACATCCCACCAATCTCAGAGACACATCCCTCTCATCTCTGAGATACATCCGACCATCTCAGAGACACTTCCCAATCATCTCAGGGTCACACCCCACCCATCTCAGAGACACATCCCACCCATCTCAGACAAAGTTCCCACCCATCTCAGAGATTCATCCCACCCATCTCAGAGACACATCCCACCCATCTCAGAGACATCCCACCCAGCTCAGAGACACATCCCACCCATCTCAGTGACACATCCAACCCATCTCAGACAAAGATCCCACCCATCTCAGAGATACAACCCACCCATCTCAGTAACACATCCCACCCATCTCAGAGACACATCCCACCCATCTCAGAGACACAACCGACCATCTCAGAGATACATCACCCCCATCTCAGCCAAAAACCCACCCATATCAGAGACAGAGCACAAACATATTAAAAACACATCCCACCCATCTCAGAGACACATCCCACCCAACTCAGAGACACATCCCACCCATCTCAGACAAAGATCCCACCCATCTCAGAGATAAATCCCACCCATCTCAGAGACACATCCCACCCATCTCCTAGACACATCCCACCCATCTCAGGGACACATCCCACCCAACTCAGAGACACATCCCACCCATTTCCGAGACACAACCGACCATCTCAGAGACACATCCCCCCCATCTCAGAGACACATCCCACCATCTCAGAGACACATCCCACCCATATCAGAAACACAGTCCACCCATCTCAGAGACACATCCACCCATCTCAGACAAAGATCCCACCCATCTCAGAGATACATCCCACCCATCTCAGAGACACATCCCACCCATCTCCGAGAAACATCCCACCCATCTCAGAGTCACATCAGACCCATCTCATAGACACATCCCACCCATCTCAGAGACACATCCCTCTCATCTCAGAGATACATGCCAACCATCTCAGAGACACAGCCCACTCATCTCAGAAACACATCCCACCCATCTCAGAGACACATTCCACCATCTCAGAGACACATCCCACCATCTCAGAGTTAGATCCCACCATCTCAGGGAAACATGCCACCATCTCAGAGAAACATGCCACCATCTCAGAGACACATCCACCCATCTCAGAGAAACATGCCACCATCTCAGAGACACATCCCACCATCTCAGAGACACATCCCACCCATATCAGAAACACAGTCCACCCATCTCAGAGACACATCCCACCCATCTCAGAGACACATCCCACCCATCTCAGAGACACATCCTGCCATCTCAGAGTCACATCCCACCCATCTCAGAGACACATCCCACCATCTCAGAGTCACATCCCACCCATCTCAGAGACACATCCCACACATCTCAGAGACACATCCGACCCATCTCAGAGAAACATCCCAACGTCTCAGAGACTCATCCCACCCATCTCAGAAACAAATCACACCCATCACAGAGACACATCCCACCAATCTCAGACACACATCCCACCCATCTCAGAGAAAGTTCCCTCCCATCTCAGACAAAACCCCACCCATCTCAGAGACACATCCCACCCATCTCAGAGACACATCCCACCCATCTCAGAGACACATCCCTCCCATCTCAGAGACACATCCCACCCATCTCAGAGACACATTCCACCCATCAGAGAGACACATCCCACCAATCTCAGAGACACATCCCACCATCTCAGAGACACATCCCACCCATCTCAGAGACACATCGCACCATCTCAGAGACACATCCCATCCATCTCAGAGACACATCCCACCCATCTCAGAGACACATCCCACCATCTCAGAGACACATCCCACCCATCTCAGAGACACATCGCACCATCTCAGAGACACATCCCACCAATCTCAGAGACTAATCCCACCCATCTCAGAGACAGATCCCAACATCTCTTAGACACATTCCACCATCTCAGATTCATATCCCACCATCTCAGAGACACATCCTGCCATCTCAGAGTCACATCCCACCCATCTCAGAGACACATCCCACCATCTCAGAGTCACATCCCACCCATCTCAGAGACACATCCCACCCATCTCAGAGACACATCCCAACCAGCTCAGAGACACATCCCACCCATCTCAGAGACACATCCCACCCATCTCAGACAAAGATCACACCCATCTCAGAGATAAATCCCACCCATCTCAGAGACACATCCCACCCATCTCCTAGACACATCCCACCCATCTCAGGGACACATCCCACCCATCTCAGAGACACATCCCACCCATCTCCGAGACACAACCGACCATCTCAGAGACACATCTCACCATCTCAGAGACACATCCCACCCATATCAGAAACACAGTCACTCCATCTCGGAGACACATCCACCCATCTCAGAGACACATCCCACCCATCGCAGAGACACATCCCAACCATCTCAGACAAAAAAACACCCATATCAGAGACACATCCCACCCATCTCAGACAAAGATCCCACCCATCTCAGAGATACATCCCACCCATCTCAGAGACACATCCCACCCATCTCCGAGAAACATCCCACCCATCTCAGAGTCACATTAGACCCATCTCATAGACACATCCCACCCATCTCAGAGACACATCCCTCTCATCTCAGAGATACATGCCAACCATCTCAGAGACACAGCCCACTCATCTCAGAAACACATCCCACCCATCTCAGAGACACATTCCACCATCTCAGAGATACATCCCACTCATCTCAGAGACACATCCCACCCGTCTCAGAGACACATCCCACCATCTCAGAGACACATCCCACCCATATCAGAAACACAGTCCACCCATCTCAGAGACACGTCCATCCAAATCAGAGAAACATCCCACCCATCTCAGAGTCACATCAGACCCATCTCAGAAACACATCCCTCCCATCTCAGAGACACATCCACCATCTCAGAGGTATAGGGATCCCACCATCTCAGGAAACATGCCACCATCTCAGAGACACATCACATCTCAGAGAAACATGCCACCATCTCAGAGACACATCCCACCATCTCAGAGACACATCCCACCCATATCAGGAAACACAGTCCACCCATCTCAGAGACACATCCCACCCATCTCAGAGACACATCCCACCCATCTCAGAGACACATCCTACCATCTCAGAGACACATCCCACCATCTCAGAGACGCATCCTGCATCTCAGAGTCACATCCCACCCATCTCAGAGACACATCCCACCATCTCAGAGACACATCCGACCCATCTCAGAGACACATCCCACACATCTCAGAGACACATCCGACCCATCTCAGAGAAACATCACAACGTCTCAGAGACTCATCCCACCCATCTCAGACACACATCCCACCCATCTCAGAGACACTTCCCTCCATCTCAGACAAAACCCCACCCATCTCAGAGACACATCCCTCCCATCTCAGAGACACATCCCACCCATCTCAGAGACACATTCCACCCATCAGAGAGACACATCCCACCAATCTCAGAGACACATCCCACCATCTCAGAGACACATCCCACCCATCTCAGAGACACATCGCACCATCTCAGAGACACATCCCATCCATCTCAGAGACACATTCCACCCATCTCAGAGACACATCCCACCCATCTCAGAGACACATCGCACCATCTCAGAGACACATCCCACCAATCTCAGAGACTAATCCCACCCATCTCAGAGACAGATCCCAACATCTCTTAGACACATTCCACCATCTCAGATTCATATCCCACCATCTCAGAGACACATCCTGCCATCTCAGAGTCACATCCCACCCATCTCAGAGACACATCCCACCATCTCAGAGTCACATCCCACCCATCTCAGAGACACATCCCACCCATCTCAGAGACACATCCCAACCAGCTCAGAGACACATCCCACCCATCTCAGAGACACATCCCACCCATCTCAGACAAAGATCACACCCATCTCAGAGATAAATCCCACCCATCTCAGAGACACATCCCACCCATCTCCTAGACACATCCCACCCATCTCAGGGACACATCCCACCCATCTCAGAGACACATCCCACCCATCTCCGAGACACAACCGACCATCTCAGAGACACATCTCACCATCTCCGAGACACATCACACCCATATCAGAAACACAGTCCCTCCATCTCGGAGACACATCCACCCATCTCAGAGACACATCCCACCCATCGCAGAGACACATCCGAACCATCTCAGACAAAAAAACACCCATATCAGAGACACATCCCACCCATCTCAGACAAAGATCCCACCCATCTCAGAGATACATCCCACCCATCTCAGAGACACATCCCACCCATCTCCGAGAAACATCCCACCCATCTCAGAGTCACATTAGACCCATCTCATAGACACATCCCACCCATCTCAGAGACACATCCCTCTCATCTCAGAGATACATGCCAACCATCTCAGAGACACAGCCCACTCATCTCAGAAACACATCCCACCCATCTCAGAGACACATTCCACCATCTCAGAGATACATCCCACTCATCTCAGAGACACATCCCACCCGTCTCAGAGACACATCCCACCATCTCAGAGACACATCCCACCCATATCAGAAACACAGTCCACCCATCTCAGAGACACGTCCACCCAAATCAGAGAAACATCCCACCCATCTCAGAGTCACATCAGACCCATCTCAGAAACACATCCCTCCCATCTCAGAGACACATCCCACCATCTCAGAGTTAGATACCACCATCTCAGGGAAACATGCCACCATCTCAGAGAAACATGCCACCATCTCAGAGACACATCCACCCATCTCAGAGAAACATGCCACCATCTCAGAGACACATCCCACCATCTCAGAGACACATCCCACCCATATCAGAAACACAGTCCACCCATCTCAGAGACACATCCCACCCATCTCAGAGACACATCCCACCATCTCAGAGACACATCCTGCCATCTCAGAGTCACATCCCACCCATCTCAGAAACACATCCCACCATCTCAGAGTCACATCCCACCAATCTCAGAGACACATCCCACCCATCTCAGAAACAAATCACACCCATCACAGAGACACATCCCACCAATCTCAGACACACATCCCACCCATCTCAGAGACACTTCCCACCCATCTCAGACTAAACCCCACCCATCTCAGAGACACATCCCTCCCATCTCAGAGACACATCCCACCCATCTCAGAGACACATTCCACTCATCAGAGAGACATATACCACCAATCTCAGAGACACATCCCACCATCTCAGAGACACATCCCACCCATCTCAGAGACACATCGCACCATCTCAGAGACACATCCCATCCATCTCAGAGACACATTCCACCCATCTCAGAGACACATCCCACCCATCTCAGAGACACATCGCACCATCTCAGAGACACATCCCACCAATCTCAGAGACTAATCCCACCCATCTCAGAGACAGATCCCAACATCTCTTAGACACATTCCACCATCTCAGATTCATATCCCACCATCTCAGAGACACATCCTGCCATCTCAGAGTCACATCCCACCCATCTCAGAGACACATCCCACCATCTCAGAGTCACATCCCACCCATCTCAGAGACACATCCCACCCATCTCAGAGACACATCCCAACCAGCTCAGAGACACATCCCACCCATCTCAGAGACACATCCCACCCATCTCAGACAAAGATCACACCCATCTCAGAGATAAATCCCACCCATCTCAGAGACACATCCCACCCATCTCCTAGACACATCCCACCCATCTCAGGGACACATCCCACCCATCTCAGAGACACATCCCACCCATCTCCGAGACACAACCGACCATCTCAGAGACACATCTCACCATCTCAGAGACACATCCCACCCATATCAGAAACACAGTCCACCCATCTCAGAGACACATCCACCCATCTCAGAGAAACATCCCACCCATCTCAGAGTCACATCAGACCCATCTCAGAGACACATCCCACCCATCTCAGAGACACATCCCTCTCATCTCAGAGATACATGCCAACCATCTCAGAGACACATCCCACCCATCTCAGAGACACATTCCACCATCTCAGAGATACATCCCTCTCATCTCAGAGACACATCCCACCCAGCTCAGAGACAAATCCCACCATCTCAGAGACACATCCCACCCATTTCAGAAACACAGTCCACCCATCTCAGAGACACATCCCACCATCTCAGAGACACATCCCACCCATCTCAGAGACACATCCCACCCATCTCAGAGACACATCCCACCCATCTCAGAGACACATCTCACCATCTCAGGGACACATCCCACCAATCTCAGAGACTAATCCCACCCATCTCAGAGACAGATCTCAACATCTCTTAGACACATTCCACCATCTCAGATTCATATCCCACCCATCTCAGAGACACATCCCACCCATCTCAGAGACACATCCACCCATCTCAGAGAAATATCCCACCCATCTCAGAGTCACATCAGACCCATCTCAGAGACACATCCGACCCATCTCAGAGACACATCCCTCTCATCTCAGAGATACGTCCCAACCATCTCAGAGACACATCCCACTGATCTCAGAGACACATCCCACCCATCTCAGAGCCACATTCCACCATCTCAGAGCTAAATCCCAAACATCTCAGCGACACATTCCAACATCTCAGAGACACATCCCACACATCTGAGAGACACATCCCACCCATCTCAGAGACACATCCCATCCATCTCAGAGACACATTCCAACCATCTCAGAGACACATCCCACCATCTCAGAGTTACATCCCACCGATCTGAGAGACACATCCCACCATCTCAGAGAAAAATGCCACCATCTCAGAGACGCATCCCACCATTTGAGAGATACATCCCACCATCTCAGAGACACGTCCCACCCATCTCAGAGACACATCCCAACCATCTCAGAGACACATCCCACCCATCTCAGAGAAACATCCCAACATCTCAGAGACTCATCCCACCCATCTCAGAAACAAATCAGACCCATCGCAGAGACACATCCCACGCATCTCAGAGACACATCCCACCCATCTCAGAGAACCATCCCTCCATCTCGGAGACACATCCACCCATCTCAGAGACACATCCCACCCATCGCAGAGACACATCCCACCCATCTCAGAGACACATCACACCCATCTCAGAGACACATCCCAACCATCTCAGACAAAAAAACACCCATATCAGAGACACATCCCACCCATCTCAGACAAAGATCCCACCCATCTCAGAGATACATCCCACCCATCTCAGAGACACATCCCACCCATCTCCGAGAAACATCCCACCCATCTCAGAGTCACATCAGACCCATCTCATAGACACATCCCACCCATCTCAGAGACACATCCCTCTCATCTCAGAGATACATGCCAACCATCTCAGAGACACAGCCCACTCATCTTAGAAACACATCCCACCCATCTCAGAGACACATTCCACCATCTCAGAGATACATCCCACTCATCTCAGAGACACAGCCCACCCATCTCAGAGACACAACCCACCATCTCAGAGACACATCCCACCCATATCAGAAACACAGTCCACCCATCTCAGAGACACATCCACCCAAATCAGAGAAACATCCCACCCATCTCAGAGTCACATCAGACCCATCTCAGAAACACATCCCTCCCATCTCAGAGACACATCCCACCATCTCAGAGTTAGATCCCACCATCTCAGGGAAACATGCCACCATCTCAGAGAAACATGCCACCATCTCAGAGACACATCCCACCATCTCAGAGACACATCCCACCCATATCAGAAACACAGTCCACCCATCTCAGAGACACATCCCACCCATCTCAGAGACACATCCCACCCATCTCAGAGACACATCCTACCATCTCAGAGACACATCCCACCATCTCAGAGACACATCCTGCCATCTCAGAGTCACATCCCACCCATCTCAGAGACACATCCCACCATCTCAGAGTCACATCCCACCCATCTCAGAGACACATCCCACACATCTCAGAGACACATCCGACCCATCTCAGAGAAACATCCCAACGTCTCAGAGACTCATCCCACCCATCTCAGAAACAAATCACACCCATCACAGAGACACATCCCACCAATCTCAGACACACATCCCACCCATCTCAGAGACACTTCCCACCCATCTCAGACAAAACCCCACCCATCTCAGAGACACATCCCACCCATCTCAGAGACACATCCCACCCATCTCAGAGACACATCCCTCCCATCTCAGAGACACATCCCACCCATCTCAGAGACACATTCCACCCATCAGAGAGACACATCCCACCAATCTCAGAGACACATCCCACCATCTCAGAGACACATCCCACCCATCTCAGAGACACATCGCACCATCTCAGAGACACATCCCATCCATCTCAGAGACACATTCCACCCATCTCAGAGACACATCCCACCCATCTCAGAGACACATCGCACCATCTCAGAGACACATCCCACCAATCTCAGAGACTAATCCCACCCATCTCAGAGACAGATCCCAACATCTCTTAGACACATTCCACCATCTCAGATTCATATCCCACCATCTCAGAGACACATCCTGCCATCTCAGAGTCACATCCCACCCATCTCAGAGACACATCCCACCATCTCAGAGTCACATCCCACCCATCTCAGAGACACATCCCACCCATCTCAGAGACACATCACAACCAGCTCAGAGACACATCCCACCCATCTCAGAGACACATCCCACCCATCTCAGAGACACGTCCATCCAAATCAGAGAAACATCCCACCCATCTCAGAGTCACATCAGACCCATCTCAGAAACACATCCCTCCCATCTCAGAGACACATCCCACCATCTCAGAGTTAGATACCACCATCTCAGGGAAACATGCCAACATCTCAGAGAAACATGCCACCATCTCAGAGACACATCCACCCATCTCAGAGAAACATGCCACCATCTCAGAGACACATCCCACCATCTCAGAGACACATCCCACCCATATCAGAAACACAGTCCACCCATCTCAGAGACACATCCCACCCATCTCAGAGACACATCCCACCCATCTCAGAGACACATCCGACCCATCTCAGAGACACATCCCACCATCTCAGAGACACATCCTGCCATCTCAGAGTCACATCCCATCCATCTCAGAAACACATCCCACCATCTCAGAGTCACATCCCACCCATCTCAGAGACACATCCCACCCATCTCAGAAACAAATCACACCCATCACAGAGACACATCCCACCAATCTCAGACACACATCCCACCCATCTCAGAGACACTTCCCACCCATCTCAGACAAAACCCCACCCATCTCAGAGACACATCCCTCCCATCTCAGAGACACATCCCACCCATCTCAGAGACACATTCCACCCATCAGAGAGACACATCCCACCAATCTCAGAGACACATCCCACCATCTCAGAGACACATCCCACCCATCTGAGAGACACATCCCACCCATCTCAGAGACACATCCCATCCATCTCAGAGACACATTCCAACCATCTCAGAGACACATCCCACCATCTCAGAGTTACATCCCACCGATCTGAGAGACACATCCCACCATCTCAGAGAAAAATGCCACCATCTCAGAGACGCATCCCACCATTTGAGAGATACATCCCACCATCTCAGAGACACGTCCCACCCATCTCAGAGACACATCCCAACCATCTCAGAGACACATCCCACCCATCTCAGAGAAACATCCCAACATCTCAGAGACTCATCCCACCCATCTCAGAAACAAATCAGACCCATCGCAGAGACACATCCCACGCATCTCAGAGACACATCCCACCCATCTCAGAGAACCATCCCTCCATCTCGGAGACACATCCACCCATCTCAGAGACACATCCCACCCATCGCAGAGACACATCCCACCCATCTCAGAGACACATCACACCCATCTCAGAGACACATCCCAACCATCTCAGACAAAAAAACACCCATATCAGAGACACATCCCACCCATCTCAGACAAAGATCCCACCCATCTCAGAGATACATCCCACCCATCTCAGAGACACATCCCACCCATCTCCGAGAAACATCCCACCCATCTCAGAGTCACATCAGACCCATCTCATAGACACATCCCACCCATCTCAGAGACACATCCCTCTCATCTCAGAGATACATGCCAACCATCTCAGAGACACAGCCCACTCATCTTAGAAACACATCCCACCCATCTCAGAGACACATTCCACCATCTCAGAGATACATCCCACTCATCTCAGAGACACAGCCCACCCATCTCAGAGACACAACCCACCATCTCAGAGACACATCCCACCCATATCAGAAACACAGTCCACCCATCTCAGAGACACATCCACCCAAATCAGAGAAACATCCCACCCATCTCAGAGTCACATCAGACCCATCTCAGAAACACATCCCTCCCATCTCAGAGACACATCCCACCATCTCAGAGTTAGATCCCACCATCTCAGGGAAACATGCCACCATCTCAGAGAAACATGCCACCATCTCAGAGACACATCCCACCATCTCAGAGACACATCCCACCCATATCAGAAACACAGTCCACCCATCTCAGAGACACATCCCACCCATCTCAGAGACACATCCCACCCATCTCAGAGACACATCCTACCATCTCAGAGACACATCCCACCATCTCAGAGACACATCCTGCCATCTCAGAGTCACATCCCACCCATCTCAGAGACACATCCCACCATCTCAGAGTCACATCCCACCCATCTCAGAGACACATCCCACACATCTCAGAGACACATCCGACCCATCTCAGAGAAACATCCCAACGTCTCAGAGACTCATCCCACCCATCTCAGAAACAAATCACACCCATCACAGAGACACATCCCACCAATCTCAGACACACATCCCACCCATCTCAGAGACACTTCCCACCCATCTCAGACAAAACCCCACCCATCTCAGAGACACATCCCACCCATCTCAGAGACACATCCCACCCATCTCAGAGACACATCCCTCCCATCTCAGAGACACATCCCACCCATCTCAGAGACACATTCCACCCATCAGAGAGACACATCCCACCAATCTCAGAGACACATCCCACCATCTCAGAGACACATCCCACCCATCTCAGAGACACATCGCACCATCTCAGAGACACATCCCATCCATCTCAGAGACACATTCCACCCATCTCAGAGACACATCCCACCCATCTCAGAGACACATCGCACCATCTCAGAGACACATCCCACCAATCTCAGAGACTAATCCCACCCATCTCAGAGACAGATCCCAACATCTCTTAGACACATTCCACCATCTCAGATTCATATCCCACCATCTCAGAGACACATCCTGCCATCTCAGAGTCACATCCCACCCATCTCAGAGACACATCCCACCATCTCAGAGTCACATCCCACCCATCTCAGAGACACATCCCACCCATCTCAGAGACACATCACAACCAGCTCAGAGACACATCCCACCCATCTCAGAGACACATCCCACCCATCTCAGAGACACGTCCATCCAAATCAGAGAAACATCCCACCCATCTCAGAGTCACATCAGACCCATCTCAGAAACACATCCCTCCCATCTCAGAGACACATCCCACCATCTCAGAGTTAGATACCACCATCTCAGGGAAACATGCCAACATCTCAGAGAAACATGCCACCATCTCAGAGACACATCCACCCATCTCAGAGAAACATGCCACCATCTCAGAGACACATCCCACCATCTCAGAGACACATCCCACCCATATCAGAAACACAGTCCACCCATCTCAGAGACACATCCCACCCATCTCAGAGACACATCCCACCCATCTCAGAGACACATCCGACCCATCTCAGAGACACATCCCACCATCTCAGAGACACATCCTGCCATCTCAGAGTCACATCCCATCCATCTCAGAAACACATCCCACCATCTCAGAGTCACATCCCACCCATCTCAGAGACACATCCCACCCATCTCAGAAACAAATCACACCCATCACAGAGACACATCCCACCAATCTCAGACACACATCCCACCCATCTCAGAGACACTTCCCACCCATCTCAGACAAAACCCCACCCATCTCAGAGACACATCCCTCCCATCTCAGAGACACATCCCACCCATCTCAGAGACACATTCCACCCATCAGAGAGACACATCCCACCAATCTCAGAGACACATCCCACCATCTCAGAGACACATCCCACCCATCTCAGAGACACATCGCACCATCTCAGAGACACATCCCATCCATCTCAGAGACACATTCCACCCATCTCAGAGACACATCCCACCCATCTCAGAGACACATCGCACCATCTCAGAGACACATCCCACCAATCTTAGAGACTAATCCCACCCATCTCAGAGACAGATCGCAACATCTCTTAGACACATTCCACCATCTCAGATTCATATCCCACCATCTCAGAGACACATCCTGCCATCTCAGAATCACATCCCACCCATCTCAGAGACACATCCCACCATCTCAGAGTCACATCCCACCCATCTCAGAGACACATCCCACCCATCTCAGAGACACATCCCAACCAGCTCAGAGACACATCCCACCCATCTCAGAGACACATCCCACCCATCTCAGACAAAGATCACACCCATCTCAGAGATAAATCCCACCCATCTCAGAGACACATCCCACCCATCTCCTAGACACATCCCACCCATCTCAGGGACACATCCCACCCATCTCAGAGACACATCCCACCCATCTCCGAGACACAACCGACCATCTCAGAGACACATCTCACCATCTCAGAGACACATCCCACCCATATCAGAAACACAGTCCACCCATCTCAGAGACACATCCACCCATCTCAGAGAAACATCCCACCCATCTCAGAGTCACATCAGACCCATCTCAGAGACACATCCCACCCATCTCAGAGACACATCCCTCTCATCTCAGAGATACATGCCAACCATCTCAGAGGCACATCCCACCCATCTCAGAGACACATTCCACCATCTCAGAGATACATCCCTCTCATCTCAGAGACACATCCCACCCAGCTCAGAGACAAATCCCAACATCTCAGAGACACATCCCACCCATTTCAGAAACACAGTCCACCCATCTCAGAGACACATCCCACCATCTCAGAGACACATCCCACCCATCTCAGAGACACATCCCACCCATCTCAGAGACACATCCCACCCATCTCAGAGACACATCTCACCATCTCAGTGACACATCCCACCAATCTCAGAGACTAATCCCACCCATCTCAGAGACAGATCTGAACATCTCTTAGACACATTCCACCATCTCAGATTCATATCCCACCCATCTCAGAGACACATCCCACCCATCTCAGAGACACATCCACCCATCTCAGAGAAACATCCCACCCATCTCAGAGTCACATCAGACCCATCTCAGAGACACATCCGACCCATCTCAGAGACACATCCCTCTCATCTCAGAGATACGTCCCAACCATCTCAGAGACACATCCCACTGATCTCAGAGACACATCCCACCCATCTCAGAGCCACATTCCACCATCTCAGAGCTAAATCCCAAACATCTCAGCGACACATTCCAACATCTCAGAGACACATCCCACACATCTGAGAGACACATCCCACCCATCTCAGAGACACATCCCATCCATCTCAGAGACACATTCCAACCATCTCAGAGACACATCCCACCATCTCAGAGTTACATCCCACCGATCTGAGAGACACATCCCACCATCTCAGAGAAAAATGCCACCATCTCAGAGACGCATCCCACCATTTGAGAGATACATCCCACCATCTCAGAGACACGTCCCACCCATCTCAGAGACACATCCCAACCATCTCAGAGACACATCCCACCCATCTCTGAGACACATCCCACCCATCTCAGAGAAACATCCCAACATCTCAGAGACTCATCCCACCCATCTCAGAAACAAATCAGACCCATCGCAGAGACACATCCCACGCATCTCAGAGACACATCCCACCCATCTCAGAGAACCATCCCTCCATCTCGGAGACACATCCACCCATCTCAGAGACACATCCCACCCATCGCAGAGACACATCCCACCCATCTCAGAGACACATCACACCCATCTCAGAGACACATCCCAACCATCTCAGACAAAAAAACACCCATATCAGAGACACATCCCACCCATCTCAGACAAAGATCCCACCCATCTCAGAGATACATCCCACCCATCTCAGAGACACATCCCACCCATCTCCGAGAAACATCCCACCCATCTCAGAGTCACATCAGACCCATCTCATAGACACATCCCACCCATCTCAGAGACACATCCCTCTCATCTCAGAGATACATGCCAACCATCTCAGAGACACAGCCCACTCATCTCAGAAACACATCCGACCCATCTCAGAGACACATTCCACCATCTGAGAGATACATCCCACTCATCTCAGAGACACATCCCACCCATCTCAGAGACACATCCCACCATCTCAGAGACACATCCCACCCATATCAGAAACACAGTCCACCCATCTCAGAGACACATCCACCCAAATCAGAGAAACATCCCACCCATCTCAGAGTCACATCAGACCCATCTCAGAAACACATCCCTCCCATCTCAGAGACACATCCCACCATCTCAGAGTTAGATCCCACCATCTCAGGGAAACATGCCACCATCTCAGAGAAACATGCCACCATCTCAGAGACACATCCCACCATCTCAGAGACACATCCCACCCATATCAGAAACACAGTCCACCCATCTCAGAGACACATCCCACCCATCTCAGAGACACATCCCACCCATCTCAGAGACACATCCTACCATCTCAGAGACACATCCCACCATCTCAGAGACACATCCTGCCATCTCAGAGTCACATCCCACCCATCTCAGAGACACATCCCACCATCTCAGAGTCACATCCCACCCATCTCAGAGACACATCCCACACATCTCAGAGACACATCCGACCCATCTCAGAGAAACATCCCAACGTCTCAGAGACTCATCCCACCCATCTCAGAAACAAATCACACCCATCACAGAGACACATCCCACCAATCTCAGACACACATCCCACCCATCTCAGAGACACTTCCCACCCATCTCAGACAAAACCCCACCCATCTCAGAGACACATCCCACCCATCTCAGAGACACATCCCACCCATCTCAGAGACACATCCCTCCCATCTCAGAGACACATCCCACCCATCTCAGAGACACATTCCACCCATCAGAGAGACACATCCCACCAATCTCAGAGACACATCCCACCATCTCAGAGACACATCCCACCCATCTCAGAGACACATCGCACCATCTCAGAGACACATCCCATCCATCTCAGAGACACATTCCACCCATCTCAGAGACACATCCCACCCATCTCAGAGACACATCGCACCATCTCAGAGACACATCCCACCAATCTCAGAGACTAATCCCACCCATCTCAGAGACAGATCCCAACATCTCTTAGACACATTCCACCATCTCAGATTCATATCCCACCATCTCAGAGACACATCCTGCCATTTCAGAGTCACATGCCACCCATCTCAGAGACACATCCCACCATCTCAGAGTCACATCCCACCCATCTCAGAGACACATCCCACCCATCTCAGAGACACATCACAACCAGCTCAGAGACACATCCCACCCATCTCAGAGACACATCCCACCCATCTCAGACAAAGATCACACCCATCTCAGAGATAAATCCCACCCATCTCAGAGACACATCCCACCCATCTCCTAGACACATCCCACCCATCTCAGGGACACATCCCACCCATCTCAGAGACACATCCCACCCATCTCCGAGACACAACCGACCATCTCAGAGACACATCTCACCATCTCAGAGAAACATCCCACCCATCTCAGAGTCACATCAGACCCATCTCAGAGACACATCCCACCCATCACAGAAACACAGTCCACCCATCTCAGAGACACATCCACCCATCTCAGAGAAACATCCCACCCATCTCAGAGTCACATCAGACCCATCTCAGGGACACATCCCACCCATCTCAGAGACACATCCCTCTCATCTCAGAGATACATGCCAACCATCTCAGAGACACATCCCACCCATCTCAGAGACACATTCCACCATCTCAGAGATACATCCCTCTCATCTCAGAGACACATCCCACCCAGCTCAGAGACAAATCCCACCATCTCAGAGACACATCCCACCCATTTCAGAAACACAGTCCACCCATCTCAGAGACACATCCCACCCATCTCAGAGACACATCCCACCCATCTCAGAGACGCATCCCACCCATCTCAGAGACACATCTCACCATCTCAGGGACACATCCCACCAATCTCAGAGACTAATCCCACCCATCTCATAGACAGATCTCAACATCTCTTAGACACATTCCACCATCTCAGATTCATATCCCACCCATCTCAGAGACACATCCCACCCATCTCAGAGACACATCCACCCATCTCAGAGAAACATCCCACCCATCTCAGAGTCACATCAGACCCATCTCAGAGACACCTCCGACCCATCTCAGAGACACATCCCTCTCATCTCAGAGATACATCCCAACCATCTCAGAGACACATCCCACTGATCTCAGAGACACATCCCACCCATCTCAGAGCCACATTCCACCATCTCAGAGCTACATCCCAAACATCTCAGCGACACATTCCAACATCTCAGATACACATCCCACACATCTGAGAGACACATCCCACCCATCTCAGAGACACATCCCATCCATCTCAGAGACACATTCCACCCATCTCAGAGACACATCCCACCATCTCAGAGTTACATCCCACCGATCTGAGAGACACATCCCACCATCTCAGAGAAAAATGCCACCATCTCAGAGACGCATCCCACCATTTGAGAGATACATCCTACCATCTCAGAGACACGTCCCACCCATCTCAGAGACACATCCCAACCATCTCAGAGACACATCCCACCCATCTCTGAGACACATCCCACCCATCTCAGAGAAACATCCCAACATCTCAGAGACTCATCCCACCCATCTCAGAAACAAATCAGACCCATCGCAGAGACACATCCCACGCATCTCAGAGACACATCCCACCCATCTCAGAGACACATCCCACCCATCTCAGAGACACATCACACCCATCTCAGAGACACATCCCAACCATCACAGACAAAAAAAACACCCATATCAGAGACACATCCCACCCATCTCAGACAAAACCCCAAACAACTCAGAGACACATCCCACCCATCTCAGAGACCCATCCCACCCATCTCAGAGACACATCCCACCCATCTCAGAGAAACATCCCACCATCTCAGAGACGCATCCCACCCATCTCAGAGACACATCCCCCCCATCGCAGAGACACATCCCACCCATCTCAGAGACACATGCCACCCATCTCAGACAAAAACCCACCCATATCAGAGATACATCCCACCCATCTCAGACAAAACCCCACCCATCTCAGAGACACATCCCACCCATCTCAGAGACACATTCCACCATCTCAGAGACACATCCCACCCATCTCAGAGATTACTCCCACTCATCTCAGAGACTAATCCCACCCATCTCAGAGACACACCCCACCCATCTCAGAGACACATCCCACCCATCTCAGAGACACATTCCCCCATCTCAGAGACACATCCCTCCCATCTCAGAGAAGAATCCCTCCCATATCCGAGATACATTCCCCCCCCCCCCATCTCAGAGACACATCCCACCCATATCAGAGGCAAATCGCTGTTTCGCATGCATATTGCAGCGTCACCAGCTTGGCACCTCATGTTTTCGTACACATGGTTCTTCTCCTGGCATGCTCTTCTGCACTCCTTATTGCATCAGGATAGGTCCCCTGGCTTGACGGTAGTGGTAGAGTGCGGGATATGGCGGGCCATGAGGTTACAGATTGTGGTGGAATACAATCCTGCTGTTTCTGATGGCCCACATTGCCTCATGAATGCTCAATTTTGAGCTGCAGTAGCTGAATCTTTCACAATGCTGTCATGGACAGATGCATCTGCGACAGGTAGATTGGTGAGGACGAGATCAAGTATGTTTTTCCCTCGTGTTGGTTCTCTCACCATCTCTGCAAGCCTAGTCTGGCAGCTATGCCCTTCTGGACTCGGCCAGCTTGGTCAGTAGTGGTGCTACCGAGCCACTCTTGATATTGGACTTTGAAGTCCCCCAACCATTATAAATTCTGTACTCTTGCTACTCTCACTGATTCTTTCAAGTGGTGTTCAACATGGCGGAATACTGATTCATCAGCTGAGGAAGGGCGGTAGTTGGTAATCAGCAGGAGGTTTACTTGCCCATGCTTGACCTGAAGCCAAGAGACTTCATGGGGTCCAGAGTAAATGTTGAGGACTCCCACGGCCACTCTTTCCCAACTGTATACTACTGCGCCGTCACATCTAGTCGGTCTGTCCTGCTGGAGGGATAGGACGTGTCAAGGGATGATGCTGGAGGAGTCTGGGACATTGGCTGAAAGGTACGATTCTGTGTGTAAGAATATGTCTTGCTGTTGCGTGACTTGTCTGTGGGACAGCACTCCGAAGTTTGGCACAAGTCACCAGATTTTCGTGAGGATGTCTGTGCAGGGTCGACTGGGCTGAGTGTGCCGCTGTCGTGTCCGAAAGAAAATGTCAGCCTGTAAAAAGTGGGAGTTTGTTGTGAGGTGTTACATTTTGGTAGGAGAAATGAAGAGAGGAAATATGGACTAAATGGTACAATTTTAAAGGGGCTGCAGGAAAAGTGAGACTGGGGCTGTCTGTACACAAATCTTGAAGGACAAGTTCAGAAGGCTGATAAAAAAAAGCCTGGGCTTTATTAATAGAGGGATGGAGTATAAAAGCAAGGAAGTTATTGCTTTTGTGGGCATATGTGGTTCCCACATTTTAGACAGGTTGTCAAGGTCTTGGAGAAGGTGCAGAGGAGATTCATTAGAATGGTATCAGGAATGAGGGACTTCAGTTCAGTGGAGAGAGTGGTGAAGCTGGGGTTGTTCTCTTTAGAGCAGAGAAGATTAAGAGGAGATTTGATTGAGGTGTTCAAAATCATGAATCGTTTTGATAGAGTAAATAATGATAATCTGTTTCGAGTGGAAGAAGGGTCAGTGACCAGAGGACACAGATTTACGATGATTGGCAAAAGAACCAGATGTGATATTGGGAAACATTAGGAAGCGCAGCGAGTTGCTCTGATCTGGAATGCTCTGCCTGAATGCGCACTGGAAGCAGGTTCAATAGTAATTTTCAATAGTGAGTTTTTAAAAGCATATGGTTTACAGGTCTATGCGAAAAGAGCAGGGTAGTAGGATTAAGTGGACAGCTCATCCACACAGACACGATGATCCATTTGTCCTCCTTCTGTGCTGTAACATTCTATGATTCTATGATGTAATGTTTGTCAGATGATGCTGACAGACTGAGAACAATAGATTGTTCACATCAGAATTTCTGATAAGATCTTTTAAAGAGCACAGGAATACATTCAGCAACATATGTAAACTTGAGTGAGATGATCGAGAGATGGGAGAATGTTTGTGTAACCAGGACACGCGACATTCTGAGGCCCTTGCCCAAGTGTCAATGTCCCAGACCCTGACTGCTGCTCACCCACTAACACTGGGGCAGGAAAGGGACTGTGATAGTCTCTGTATTTAGATTGATTGCCAAGAATCAACAAGCGTGTGTATGTCGAAGGAGTAGTGTAGTCTCTACACTGGACGGAGATATTGATTGATCACTGTCCATTACTGACACATTACTGATATAGAAGGGATTTGTCCTGTGAATATTCTCTTTCTAACAATCAGTGCGCATGAACGCGTGAATTCATTCACTTTAGACTTGAGAAAGATGGATCAGAATATTTTCTAAATGGTGAGAATCTGGGACTGTGGAGGACCCACGTGATACAGAGATTCATGGACATAAATCCCTCCCATATCAGAGACACATCCCACCCATTTCAGAGAGACATCCCACCCATATTAGAGACACATCCCTCGCATATAAGAGACAAATCATGTTTCGCATGCATATTGCAGCTTTCCCAGGTTGGCACCTTAAGTTTAGGTACACCTGGTGCTGCTCCTGGTCTTCTGTTCTGCATTCCTTATTGTACCACGATTGGTCCCCTGTCTTGCTGGTACTGGTAGAGTGAGGGATATGCCGGGTCATGAGGTTATAGATCGTGGTGGAATACAATGTTGATGCTGCTGATGGCGCACAGTGCCTCATGGATGGCGAGTGTTGAGCTGCTGGACCTGTTCTGAATCTATCCCATTTAGCACGGCGGTAGTGCGACACAGCACGATGGAGGCTGCCCTCAGTGTGAAGACGGGACGTCGTCGCCACAATGACTGTGCGGTAGTCGATGCTACCAATGCTGCCATGGACATATGGTTCTGCGACAGGTAGCTTGGTGAGGACGAGGTGTTTCCCTCGTGTTGTTTCTTCACCACCTCTGCAGGCCAAGTCAGCCAGTTATGTCCTTCTGGACTCGGTCAGCTCGGTCAGTGGTGGTGCCACCGAGCTACTTTTGCGATGGTCATTGAAGTTCCCCACCCAAATTAAATTCTGTGACCTTGCTACTCTCAGTGCTTCTTCCAAGTGTTGTTCAACATGGAGGAGTACTAATTCATCAGCTGAGGGAGGCCGGCAGGTGGTAATCACCAGGATTTCATTGCCCAAGCTTGGCCTGAAGCCATGAGACTTCATAGAGTCCGGAGTCAATGCTAAGGACTCACAGGGTCAGTCCCTCCCGACTGTATACTACTGTCCCGCAAGTTCTGGTGGGTCTGTCCTGCTGGTGGGACAGTGCGTACCCAGGAATGGTGATGGAGGAGTCCGGGACATTATCTGAAAGGTATGTTTATGTGAGTATGACTATGTCAGGCTGTTGCCTGACTAGACTGTGGGACAGCTCTCCCAATTTTGGCACAAATCCCGTGATATTCGTGTGGAGGACTTTGCAGGGTCGACTGGGCTGAGTGTGCCGTTGTCGTGTCCGAATGACAACGTCAGCCTGTAAAAAGGTGAGAGTTTGTTGCCAGGTGATATATTTTGGTAGGAGGCATGAGGAGAGGCAATATGAACTAAATGATACAATGTTAAAGTAAGTGCAGGAACAGAGAGACCTGGGGCTGTATGTGCACAAATTTTGGAAGGACAAGTTCAGAAGGCTGATAAAAAAGAAAATACGTTCCTGGGTTTTATAAATAGAGGCACAAAGTACAAAAACAAGGAAGTTATGGCTAAAACTTTACAAAACACAGGTTAGGCCTCAGCTGGAGTATTGAGTTCAATTCTGGGCACCACATTTTAGGCAGATTGTCAAGATCTTTGAGAGAGTACACAGCAGGTTTATTAGACGGGTACCCGGAATGAGGGGCTACACTTCTCTAGAGAGACTGGAGAAATTGCGGTTGTTCTTCTTCGAGCAGAAAAGATTAAGAGGAAATTTTATTGAGGTGTTCAAAATCATGAATCGTTTTGATAGTGCAATAACGAAAAGCTGTTTCCAGTGGCAGAAGGTTCAGTGACCAGAGGACACGGATTTAAGGTGATTGGCAAAAGAACCAGAGGCGACAGGAGGAAACATTTTTAATTACACAGCGAGTTGTTGTGATCTGGAATTTACTGCCTGAAAGGGCACCAGAAGTAAATTCGACAGCAATTTCCAAAAGGGAATTGGATGTTTTTTTGACGGGATATGATTTACAGGTCTGCACGGAAAACGCAGGTGCCAGGGATTAATTGGACAGCCATTTCAAAGAGACGGCACAGGCACGATGGGCCGAATGGCCTCCTTCCGTGCTGTATCATTCTAGGATTATATGATGTAATGTGTGTCAGATGATGCTGACAGACTGAGAACAATAGATTGTTCACATCAGAAGCACGGAAAAGATTTTTTAAAGAGCACAGGAGTTCATTTAGCAAAATATCCAAACTAGAGTGAGGAGAAAGAGCGAGCGGGGAGAGTGTTTGTGTAATCAAAACACGCGACACCGTGAGGCCCCTGACCAGATATCAATGTCCCAGACTCTGACTGCTGCTCACCCACTAACACTGGGACAGTAAAGGGACTGCGATGGTCTCTGTATTTAAATTAAATATCAAGAATCATCAAGAGTGTGTATTTCGAAGGATTAGTGTAAGCTGTACACTGGAAAGAGATATTGTAAGACCTTCACCCATTAATGACACATTATTGATATGGGAGGGAATGAACATCTGAATATTCTCTTTCAAACAATCAGTGCCCATGAACGTGTGATTTCACCGAATTCAGACCTGAGAAAAATAGATCAGAATATTTTCTAAAGGGTAAGAAGCTAGGAATTGTCGAGTAGCCAAGAGATTCAGGGCTTCCAGGTACACAAATCCTTCCCATATCAGAGATAACCCTCTCATATCAGAGTCAAATCTCTGCCATATCAGAGTCAAATCCCACCTATATCAGATACACATCCCACCCATGTATATTTGAACATTAATGAACAATGTTAGCGAGAGAATATTTAAAGGATAAATCCAACCCATGTGTCAGCCACTTTCACTGATACCAGGCTTTTCATACCCAGATATTTAAACTTGAATTCAAATTCTCAAACTTCCAGGTGGGATTTAACCTCTCGTTCTACTGGATCAGTAGTCCAGTGACATAACCACTATGCTACCGGACCCTCAGTGATCTCAATCTTTTTGTAGCACCTGATTGCTCAGTGTTACACTGTGAAAAGGGCTGACCTACTTCACATCCACTCCCAACCAGCTCATGTTTAAGGCCTGATCCCCGACAGTTTCATCAATCTCCTTTCTCCCCAGCTTGCCGAATCTTTGAATCCCCGTGAGTTAATTCCAGCATACAAGGACGTTACTCGATGCATCTCTGAACACAATTTATTTCTGAGTCCGCCTGAAATTTCCATCTCCTGTGGCCAACTGATTTGAATGTTGTACGCTGTGTGTTGAACGCAAGACAATATCAGCCTTCAAAAATTGGGAGCTTGTTATTTGTCAGTGGTTGCACAGAGGCAGAACAACGAACTATCCAAATCAGAAGCACGGATAAGATCTGCTGACATCACAGCTGCTCATTTCACAGCTAATGCAAACTAAGGAAAGAGAGAGAGAGCGAGAACGTTTAGGGTCATAAAAACATAGTAACATAGAAAAAGGAGGAGGCAATTCAGCACCTCAAGCGTGCTCCAGCATTCAATCAGATCATGGCTGATCTGTACCTTAATTCCATCTACCCCCCTTGGTTAAGAAACTTTAATACACTAACCCCCAAAAAATCTATCAATCTCAGTTTTCAAACTTTTAATTTACGCCCCAGCCTCAGCAGAGTTATGGGGGAGAGAGTTCCTCATTTCCACCACACTTTGTGTGAAGAAGTGCTTCATGACAGCACCACTGAACGGCGTGGCTCTAATTTTAAGATTATGCCCCTTGTTATTGACTCCCCCCACCAGCGGAAATAGTTTCTCTCTATCTACACTATCAACATCCTTTAAACATCTTAAACACTACAATTAGTTCAGTCATTAATCTTCTATACTCTAGGGAATACAAGCCTAGTCTATGCAACCTGACCTCATAATTTAACTCTTTTAGCCCCGGTATCATTCTGGTGAATCTGCGCTGCACCCCCTCCAAGACCAATATATCCTTCCTGAGGTGCGGGGCCCAGAACTGAGCACAGTACTCCAGATGGGGTCTTACTGGGAGAGTGTTTGTGTAACCAGGACATGTGACAATGTGAGGCCCCTGACCGGATGCCAATGTCCCAGACACTGACTGCTCCTCACCCGCTAACACTGGGAAAGAAAAGAGACTGCGGTGATCTCTCTAGTTAAATTGAAATTCAAGCATCACCAAGGCTGGAACTTTAATGGGAACTTCGTAATGAGTCCGTATTGAAGTAATGTTGAGAAGGCATTTTTGGGAAAGAATCGGACAGAAGCAGAATTATCCAGAGAGGCAAATGGAAGGCCATCCATCTTTGTTTTCTCCACACATCAGAGGCTATTTTTTATTCGTTCTGGGTTGTGATCGTCACTGGCAAGGCTAGCATTTATTGCACCTACCTGGTTGCCCTTGAAAAGGTGGTGGTGAGCCGCCTTCTTGAACCGCTACAGTCCGTTTGGTGAAGGTACTACCTCAGTGCTGTTGGGGAGGGAGATCCAGGATTTTGACCCAGCCACGATGAAGGATCGGCGATATATTTCCATGTCACAATGATGTGTGACTTGAAGAGGAACTTGGAGGTGGTGGTGTACCCATGAGCCTGCTGCCCTTGTCCTTCTAGGCAGTAGAGGTCGCGGGTGGGGAGGTGCTGCCGAAGGAGCTTTGGCGAGTTGCTGCAGTCCATCTTGTAGATGTTACACACTGCAGCCATGGTACGCCGATGGTGGAGGGAGTGAATGTTTATGTTGTTTGATGGGGTGCCAATCAAGCGGGCTGCTTTGTATTGAATGGTGTCGAGCTTCTTGAGTGTTGTTGGAGCTGCACTCATCCACGCAAGTGGAGAGTATTCCCTCACACTCCTGACTTGTGTCTTGTAGATGGTGGAAAGGCTTTGGGGAGTCAGGAGGTGAGACACCCGCCGCAGAATACTCAGCCTCTGACCTGCTCTTCTTGCCATAGTATTGGTCTGACTGGTCCAGTTACGTTTCTGGTCAATGGTAACCCCCAGGATATTGATGGCGTGGGATTCGGCAATGGTAATGCCATTCAATGTCAAGAGGCGGTGGTTAGACGCTCGCTTGTTGGAGAAAGTCATTGCCTGGCACTTGTGTGGTGCGAATGTTGCTTGCCGCTTATCTGCCCAAGCCTGAATGTCGTTCAGGTCTAGTTGCATGCGGGCATGGTTAGTTTCATTTTCTGAGGTTTTGCGAATGGCAGTGCACACTGTGCAGTCATCAGCGAACAACCCCACTTCTGACATTATGATTGATTGAAGCCTATTGATTAAGCAGCTTTAGATTGTTGGGTCTAGGACTCTGCCTGAGGAAATCCTGCAGTGATGTCCTGGGGCTGTAATGCTTGACCTCCAATCACCACAACCATCTTTCATTGTGCTAATTATGACTTCAGCCAGTGGACTGTTTTCCCCCGATTACCATTGACTTCAATTTTACTCAGGTTCCTTGATGCCACACTCAGTCAAATGCTGCCTTGCTGACAACGGCTGTCACACACACCTTACCTCTGGAATTCAAATCGTTTGTCCATGTTTGTACCAAGGCTGTAATGAGGTCAGTAACCGAGTGGTGTTGGCGGAGCCGAAATTGGACATCAGTGGGCAGGTTATTGGTGAGTAAGTGCTGCTTGATAGGACTGTCGACGACACCTTCCAGCACTTTCCTGATGATTAAGAGTAGAGTGACGTGGCTTAAATGGTCAGCTTAGATTTGTCCTGCTTTTTGTGGACAGGACATAACTGTGCAAGATTCCACATTGTCGGACAGATGCCAGTGTTATAGCTGTACTGGAGCAGCTTGGATAGGGGCGCGGTTAGATGTGGAGCACAAGGTCTTCAGCACGACAGCCGTGGTGTTGTTGAGGCCCACAGCCTTTGCTGTATCCAGAGCACTCAGGCATTTCTTGGCAATTCAGCCCCTCGAGCCTACTCACGCATTCAATCAGATCATGGCTGATCTGTACCTTAACTCAATCTACCCGCCTTGGTACCTCCTCAATAGACTCACCCAACAATAATCAATCAATCTCAGTTTTCAAACTTATAATTGTCCATCAGCCTTAACAGCTTTTTGGGGGTGAGAGTGTTCCAGATTTTCACTGCAGTTTGTGTGAAGAAGTGCTTCCTGACATCAACACTGAACAGCCTAGCACTAATTTTAAGATTTTACCCCTTGTTCTGAACTCTCCCCATCAGAGGAAATAATTTCTCTCTAACAACCCAATCAATTCCTTTAATCATCTTAAACACTACAATTCGATCACCCCTTAATCTTCCATATTCAAGGGAATCCAAGCCTAGTCTATGCAACCTGTCCTCATAATTTATCACTTTTAGCATCGGTACCATTCTGGTGAATCTGCGCTGCACCGTTTCCAAGGCCAATATATTCTTCCTGATGTGCGCTTCCCAGTACTGAACACAGTACTCCAGATGTTGCATTACTGGGAGAGTGTTTGTGAAATCAGGACACGGGACACTGGGAGGCCCCTGACCGCATGTCAATGTGCCAGACACTGACTGCTGCTCACCCACCTGCACTGGGTCAGTAAAGGGACTGCGATGGTCTCTGTATTTAACTTGAACGTCAAGCATCACCAAGGCTGGAACTTTAATGGTCACTGAGTGTTAGCGAGAGATGTTTACAGGTTGAATCCCTCCCGTGTCAGTAATGGGTCAGTATTGAGGTGATGCTGAGTGGACATATTTGGGTAATGGAATCTGGCAGAAGCAGAATGGTGCCATGGATGAGGGACTTCAGTTAGGTGGAGAGACTGGAGAAGCTGGGATTTGTCTGCTAGAGCAGAGAGGATTACGGGAGATTTCATAGAGGTGTTCAAAATCATGACTGGTTTTGATAGAGTGAAATAAGGAGAAACTGTTTCCAGTGGCTGGAGGGTCGGTAACCAGAGCACACATATTTAATGTGATTGGAAAAAGAACCAGAGGCGTCATGAGCAAACATTTTCATACACAGCGAGTTGTTGTGATCTACAATGTGCTGCCTGAAAGGGCGGTGGAAGGAGGTTCAATAATAACTTTCAAAAGGGAATTTTTGACGGGATATGATTTACAGGCCTATGGGGAAAGAGCAGGGGAGTGGGATTAATTGGACAGCTCTTTCAATGAGCCGGCACAGGCACGATGGGCCGATTGGTCTCCTTCTGTGCTATATCATTCTAGGATTCTATGATGTAATGTTTGTCAGATGATGCTGACAGACTGAGAACAATGGATTGTTCACATCAAAAGCACGGAAAATATATTTAAAAGAGCACAGGAGTACTTTTAGGAACATATGCAAACTAGACTGAGCAGAGAGAGCGAGCTGGGAGAATGATTGTGTAACCAGGAAACGCGGCACTGTGAGGCCCCTGACCAGATATCAATGTCCCAGATCCTGACTGCTGCTCACCCACTAACACTGAGACAGTAAAGGGACTGCGATGGTCTATGTACTTAAATTAAATGTCAAGAATCACCAAGAGTGCGTATCTCGAAGGATTAGTGTAATCTCTGCACTGGAGTGTGTTACTGATAGACCATTGCCCATTACAGACACATTACTGATATGGGAGGGATTTACCCTGTGCATATTCTCTCTTCAATACTCAGTGCCCAGTTAGCCTTATATCAGTAGGAGGGTAATTGCTCGAATCTATTATTAAGGACGTGCTAACAGGACACTTGGAAATTCACAGAACGGTTAGGCAGAGTCAACACAGTATTATGAAAGAGAAACTATGTTTGACAATTATATTAAAGTTTTTTAGGGTGTAACTAGCAGGGTAGATAATGGGGAAACCAGTGGTTATAGTGTATTTGATTTTATCATTTTATAAGCTTGAATGAGATCACCTCTCATTCTTCTCAAGTCCAGATAATATGGCCCATTCCACTTAATCTCTCCTCATAGGACAAACCTCTCATCCCAGGAATCTATCTGGTGAAGCAGGGATAAACGGGAAATTGGGGATGACTGGGTGTAACTAGTGGAGTGCCGCAACGATCGGTGCTTGGGCCTCAGCTATTTACAATCTATATCAATGATTTAGATGTGAGGGGCTGAGTGTAATGTGTCCAAGTTTGCTGAGGATACAAAGGTGGGAAAGTAAGCTGTAAGGAGGACACAAGGAGGCTGCAAAGGGATATAGACTGGCTAAGTGATTGAGCAAGAAGGTGGCAGATGGAGCATAATGTGGGTAAGTGTGAAAGTATCCACTTTGATAGGAAGAATGGCAAAACAGAATATTTTTTCAAAATGAGAGACTAGTAAATTCTGGTATTCAGAGGGATTTAGAGGGCCTTGTACACGAATCACAAAAATTTTACATACAGGTACAGCAAGCAATTAGGAAGGCAAATGGTATGTTCGCCTTTATTCCAAGAGGGTTGAACTATAAGAATAAGGAAGCCTTGCTGTCATTATAGAGGGCTTTGGTGAGACCACACCTAGAGTACGGTGTGAAGTTTTAGTCTCCTTATCTCAGGAAGGATATACTTGCTTTAGAGGGGATACCGAATGTACTCTAGATTGATTCCTGGGAAGAGAGGACTGCCCTATGAGCAGAAATTAAGACGAATGGGCCTATATTCTCTGGAGTTTAGAAGAATGAGAGGCGATCTCTTTGAAACGTATAAAATTCTTAAAGGGCTTGACAGGTTAGATGCTGAGAGGGTGTTTTTCCCTGGCTGGCATGTCTAGAACTAGGGGTCATAGGCTCAGGATAAGGGGTCGGCCTTCCAGGACTGTGATGAGGAGAATTGTCTTCATTCAGAGGGTTGTGAATCTTTGAAATTCTCTCCCCCAGAGGGCTGTGGTGCTCAGCCGATGAGTATTTTCAAGGCTGAGATCGATAGATATTTGGGCAATAAGGGAACCAAGGTATATGGGGATAGGGCGGGAAGGTGGAGTTGTGGGCGAAGATCTGTCATGTTCGTAGTAAATGGCGGAGCAGGCTCGAGGGGCCAAAAGGCCTTCTCCTGCTCATAGTTATTATTTTCTTATGCCAATTAAAGTTCTAATAAAAACAGACCATTCCCCAATACTGAACATAACATGCTCAGAAACTCCCCAGTTCCAATCTCCCGACACCCTTCATGCTGGGCAGCTGAAGACAAGTTATGTTACAGCAGCAAAGCCCAGCTGGTTACCCTGGGCCCAGGAGATACGTTTACTTATTTGTTTAGCTCAGATCATTTCGATGAAAGTCTTTAATTTGCATGGATTTTGCCATATTAAAGAACATTACAAATCCAGATTCTGTCAGCCAACCAGCAATGCCCTCAGTCACACGTGTCTCTGATGTGGGCGGTTTTGGTGGAAGAGCTGTCACTGAGTACGGCACCGCTCACAGCAGAATGTACCGGAGACTCAGGAGGGTACAGGTGATCTGAACCCACTACATCTCACACACCGAAACTTCATTTGGAGGCTCTGGTAAGCAGTCGTGTATGAATGGACTTTTAAAACAAGCTCAGAAGTTTGTCACTTGCTAAGTAGGGACTCAGGGGTGTGTGTACCGCTTGTCCTGTCCCAATACAGCGCTCAGTGAAGGCCTGTGGTAGAATATTAGAAGGGGATCTGTACCGGGAGACTGGAAAGAGAGTCAAGGAATTGGTGTTTATCAAACACATGTAAGGAGGTGGTACTCACCTCTGTCTATAGGGGTCCCAATGAGGGAGAGAGGTAGAGATCACGCATTATAGATAGATATACACACTGATTCCCGGATCAGCTGCCTATTTAAAGTGCCGTCTGATCCTCCATTCTATCAACACACTCGAATACAAATTCCGTGTTTTTACTTCCAGAACATCAGCCGGTGAGATGAGGACTCTGCTGCTGATTCTCGGTTACCTGAGTAAGTAATTTTCATTATAAACAAATTGCACCGTGTTTATTTAATGTCTTTACGTAGCAAAACCTCCAAGGCGCTTCTCGTTTGTGATTTTGATTAGGACATTTTCAGGGCTGTGGCAGGGGCGGAAACCTGATTGGAGAGGTTCAACATGGAGTTTAAATTGAAATTCTTACATTCCTATTAGTTATTCTTTTTTTTTTTTTATTCGTTCATGGTATGTGTGCGTCGCTGGCAAGACCAGCATTTATTGCCCATCCCTAATTGCCCTTGAGAAGGTGGTGGTGAGCCAGCTTCTTGAACAACTGCAGCCCGTGTGGTGAACGTACTCCCACAGTGTTGTTAGTGAGGGAGCACCAGCGTTTTGACTCAGCGATGATCTAGGAACGGCTAATCAGATTTAAAGCTTATGCATTCGTGATAGGTACTCGATCATTACTGTGCGCAGTTTTGTTCTCCATATTACAAAAAAGGATGTAGAGGTACTGCAGAGAGTGCGAAAAAGGATTTCCAAGATGATACCAGAACTGAGATGTTCTCACTTTCAGGAAAGATTGAACTGCTTGAGTTCTTTTCTCTAGAAAAGAGGTGGCTGAGGTGGACGGCCTGATAGACGCCTTTAAAATTATGAATGCAAACATATAGAAGATGTTTCCACTTATGGTCGAGCCGAGATCTAGGGGGTCATCAATATAAAACAGTCAGTAATAATCCAATAGGGAATTCAGGAGAAATTTAATTACCCAGAGAGTGGTGAGAATGCAGAACTCGCTAAAACAGGAAAAAGTTGAGGCGAATAGCATAGATTATAGATAAGCACATGAGGGAGAAAAGAATCGAACGATATGTAGATAGGGTTAGATGAAGAATGGTGGGAGGAGTTCTGGAGAATAATCACCTTTAGGGCCAGTTGAGCTGAATGGCCTGTTTCTGTGCTTTAAATTATTCATAATTCTCTGCTGTACCTATTACATAATATTATACATACTATACTTTTAATTACAGATCAGATGAAAAGATTATGCATTTGTAATCGATCTTTAATATCTGCATTATTTATCAATATTATTTATAATGCATTTATAATAGATACATACTTATTTTATTATTGATAAATATTTATTATGTAATAGTAAATGATCTTTAATATTGCAATGCTGATTGACATTATACATTTGAAAAATATATTTAATATTTGCATTATTGATTGATTGATATTAATACTTGCATTATTGATTGATATTATTTATTTAGGTTTTGTAATAGAACTTTAGTATTTGCATTATTCAAAGTTTTTTTATTCAGGATTCGTAATAGAACTTTAATACTTGCTTTATTGATTGATATTATTTATTAAGGATTTGCAATAGACCTTTAGTATTTGCATTATTGAATGATATTATTTATTTAGTGTTTGTAATAGTTCTTTAATATATACATTATTAATTGATATTATTTTGAAGGGTTTGTAATACATCTTTAATATTTTCCTTATTGATTGATATTATTTATTAAAGGTTTGTAATAGATCTTTAATAATTGCATTATTGATTCATTTTAATTATTAAGCATTTGCAATATATATTTAATTATTGATCAATATTATTTATTGAGGATATGTAATAGTACTTTAATATTTGCATTAACAATTGATATTATTTTTAAGGATTTCTAATAGATCTTTATTATTTTCTTTATTGATTGATGTTAATTATTAAGCATTTGCAATATATCTTTAATATTTGCATTATTGATTGATGTTATTTATAAAAGAATTGCAATAGATCTTTAATATTTGCCTGATTGATTCATGTTATTTTTATGGGTTTGTAATAGATTTTTAATATTTGCATTATTGATTGATGTTATTTATCAAGGATTTGTAATAGAGATTTAATATTTGCATTATTGATTGGTGTTATTTATTAAGCATTTGAAATAAATCTTTAATATTTGCAATATTGATTGATATTATTTATTATGGATTTGCAATAGATCTTTAAGATTTGCATTATTGACCCTTATTATTTATTTAGGATTTATAATAGATCTTTAATATTTGCATTATTCATTGATGTCATTTATTCAAGATTTGTAATAGATCTTTAATACTTACATTATTGATTGATATTATTTATAAAGCCTTTGTAAGAGATCTTTAATATTTGCATTAATGACTGATATTATATATTAAGGATTTGTAATACATCTTTAATATTTGTTATTGTGGATTTGCAATAGATCTTTAATATTTGAATTCATGATCAATATTAGTTATTATACATTTGTAATAGATCTGTAATAATTGCATTATTGATTGATATTATTTATTAAGGCTTTGTAAGAGTTCTTTAATTTTTGCATTATTGAATGATATTATTTATTAAGGATTTGTAATAGTTCTTTAATATTTACATTATTGATCGGTATTATTTATGAAGGATTTGTAATAGATCTTTAATATTTTCATTAGTGATTGATATTATTTATTGTTGATATGTAATAGATCTTTAATATTTGCATTATTCTTTTATGCTATTTTTATGATTTGTAATAGGTCTTTAATTTTTGCATTATTGAATGATATTATTTATTAAGGATTTGTAATAGTTCTTTAATATTTACATTAGTGATCGATATTATTTATGAAAGATTTGTAATAGATCTTAAATATTTGCATTAGTGATTGATATTATTTATTGAGGATATGTAATAGATGTTTAATATTTGCATTATTGATTGATGCTATTTTTAAGGATTTGCAATAGTCCTTTAGTATTTGCATTATTGATTGATGTTAATTATTATTAAGAATTTGCAATAGATCTTTAATATTTGCATTATTTATGTTATTTATGAATGATATGTAATAGTTCTTTAATATTTCCATTATTGATGTTATTTATTGAGGATCTCTAATAGATCTTTAATATTTGCATTATTGATTGATGTTATTTATTAAGGATTTGTAATAGATCTTTAACATTTGCATTATTGATTGATGTTATTTATTAAGGATTTGTAATAGATCTTTAATATTTACATTATTGATCGATATTATTTATGAATAATTTGTAATAGATCTTTAATATTTTCATTAGTGATTGATAGTATTTATTGAGGATATGTAATAGATCTTCAATATTGGCATTATTGATTGATGTTATTATTAAGCATTTGCAATATATCTTTAATCTTTGCATTATTGATCGATATTATTAAGTACAAATTTGTAGTAGGTCTTTAATATTTACCTTATTGATCGATATTTTTTCTTGTGGATTTGTAATAGATCTTTAATATTTGCCTTATTGATTAATGTTATTTATTAAGGATTTGGGATAGAACAATAATATTTGCATTATTAAATGATATTATTTATTAATGATCAATAATAGATCTTTAATACTTGCATTATTGATTGTTATTATTTATTAAGACTTTGTAAGAGATCTTTATTATTTGCATTATTGATTAATGTTATTTATTACGGATTTGTAATAGATCTTTACTATTTAGATTATTGATAGATACTATTTATGAATAATTTGTAATAGATCTTTAATATTTGCATTAGTGATTTATATTATTTATTGAGGAAATGTAATAAATCTTTAATATTGGCATTATTGATTGATATTTTTTATGAAACATTTGTAATAGATCTATAATATTTGTATTATTGATCGAAATTATGTATTAAAGATTTGTATTAGATCTTTAATATTTGCATTATTGATTGATGTTATTTATTAGGGATTTGTAATAGATCATTAATACTTGCATTATTGATTGATATTATTTATTAAGGATTTGTAATAGGTCTTTAATATTTGCATTATTGATTAATGTTATTTATTAAGGATTTGTAATAGATCTTTACTATTTAGATTATTGATAGATACTATGTATGAATAATTTGTAATAGATCTTTAATATTTGCATTAGTGATTGATATTATTTATTGAGGATATGTAATAAATCTTTAATATTGGCATTATTGATTGATATTTTTTATTAAACATTTGGAATAAATCTATAATATTTGCATTATTGATTGATGTTATTTTTAAGGGTTTGCAATAGAGCTTTAGTATTTGCATTATTGATTGACGTTAATTATTATTAAGCATTTGCAATATATTTTTAATATTATCATTATTGATTAATGTTCTTTATTAAAGAATTGCAAGAGATCTTTAATATTTTCCTGATTGATTCATGTATCTTTTATGGATTTGTAATAGATCTTTAATATTTGCATTTATGATTGATATTATTTGTTAAAAATTTGTAATAGGTCTTTAATATTTGCCTTATTGATTCAAGTTATTTATTAAGGATTTGTAATAGATCTTTAATATTTGCATTTTCGATTGATATTATTTATTAGGGATTTGTAATAGATCTTTAATACTTGCATTACTGACTGATATTATTTATTGAGGCTTTGTAATAGATCTTTAATATTGGCATTAATGACTGATGTTATTTATTAAGGATTTGTAATCTATCTTTAATATTTATATTATTGATCGGAATGATTTACGAATAATTTGTAATACATCTTTAATATTTTCATTAGTGATTGATATTATTTATTGAGGATATGAAATAGATCTTTAATATTGGCATTATTGATTGATGCTATTTTTAAAGATTTGCAATAGATCTTTAGTATTTGCATTATTGATTGATGTTATTTTTAAGGGTTTGCAATAGAGCTTTAGTATTTGCATTATTGATTGACGTTAATTATTATTAAGCATTTGCAATATATCTTTAATATTATCATTATTGATTAATGTTCTTTATTAAAGAATTGCAAGAGATCTTTAATATTTTCCTGATTGATTCATGTATCTTTTATGGATTTGTAATAGATCTTTAATATTTGCATTTATGATTGATATTATTTGTTAAACATTTGTAATAGGTCTTTAATATTTGCCTTATTGATTCAAGTTATTTATTAAGGATTTGTAATAGATCTTTAATATTTGCATTTTCGATTGATATTATTTATTAGGGATTTGTAATAGATCTTTAATACTTGCATTATTGACTGATATTATTTATTGAGGCTTTGTAATAGATCTTTAATATTGGCATTAATGATTGATGTTATTTATTAAGGATTTGTAATCTATCTTTAATATTTATATTATTGATCAGAATGATTTACGAATAATTTGTAATACATCTTTAATATTTTCATTAGTGATTGATATTATTTATTGAGCATATGTAATAGATCTTTAATATTGGCATTATTGATTGATGCTATTTTTAAGGATTTGCAATAGATCTTTAGTATTTGCATTATTGATCGATGTTATTTATTAATGATTTCCAATCGATCTTTAATATTTGCATTACTGATTGATGTTATTTATTAATGATTTCCAATCGATCTTTAATATTTTCCTGATTGATTCATGTTTTTTATGCATTTGTAATAGATCTTTAATATTTGCCTAATTGATCGATATATTGTATTGTGGATTTCTAATACATCTTTAATATTTGCATTATTGATTCAAGTTCTTTATTAAGGACTTGTAATAGATGTTTAATATTTGCATTATTGATTGATATTATTTATCAAGGATTTGTAATAGATCTTTAATACTTGCAGTATTGATTGATAATTTTTGTTGAGGATTTGTGATAGATGTTTAATATTTGCATTATTGATTGATGTTATTTATTCAGGATTTGGAATATATATATAATATTTTCATTATTGATTGATATTATTTATTAAGGATTTTTAATAGATCTTTAATATTTGCATTATTGATTGACATTATTTATTAAGGCTACGTAAGAGATTTTTATTATTTGCATTATTGAATGATATTATTTATTGAGGCTTTGTAAGAGAACTTTAATATTTGCATTATTGATGGATATTATATATTAAGGATTTGTAATTGATCTTTAATATTTGCATTATTGATCGATAATTTTGATTGAGGATTTGTAATAGATCTTTAGTATTAGCATTATTGATTGATATTATTTGTTAAAAAATTGTAATAGGTCTTTAATATTTGCCTTATTGAACGATAATTTTTATTGTGGATATGTAATAGATCTTTAATATTTGCTTCATTGATTCAAGTTATTTATTAAGGATTTGTAATAGATCTTTAATACTTGCATTATTGATTGATATTATGTATTGAGGCTTTGCAAGATAACTTTAATATTTGCATTATTGATTCAAGTTATTTATTAAGGATTTGTAATTGATCTTTAATATTTGCATTATTGATTGATATTTATTAAGGCTTTGTAAGAGATGTATAATATTTGCATTATTGATCGATATTATTTTTTAAAGATTTGTAATAGAGCCTTAATATTTGCATTGTTCATTGATATTATTTATTACGCATTTGTAATAGATCATTAACTTTTGCATTATTGATTGAAATTATTTATTAGCGATTTGTAATAGATTTATAATATTTGCATTATTGGTTGATATTATTTAGTGTGGATTTGTAATAGATCTTTAATAATTACATTATTGATCGATATTATTTATTTAGGATTTGTAATAGATCTTTAATATTTTCCTTATTGATTCATAATATTTATTAAACATTCGTAATAAATCTTTAATATTTGCCTTATTGATTCATGTTCTTTTTATGGATTTGTAATAGTACTTTAATATTTGCATTATTGATCGATATTATTGATTAAAAATGTGCAATAGGTCTTTAATATTAGCATGATTGATTAATGTTATTTATTAAGGATTTGTAAAAGATCTTTAATATTTGCATTATTGCTTGATGTTATTTATTTAGGATTTGTAATGGATCTTAAATATTTGCATTGTTCATTGCTATTATTTATTATGCATTTGTAATAGATCTTTAATATCTACATTATTGATCGATGTTATTTATTAATGTTTTGTAATAGTTCTATAATATTTGCAGTATTGATTGAAGTTAATTATTAAGGATTTGCAAAAATCTTTATTATTTGCTTTATTGATAGATATTATTTATTAAGGATTAGTAATAGATCTTTCATATTTGCATTTTTTAAAGATGTTTTTTATTAAGGATTTGTAAAAGATCTTTAATATTAGCATTATTGATTGATATTATTTAGTACGGATTTGTTATAGATCTTGAAAATTTGCATTATTGATTAATGTTTATTATTAAGCATTTGCAATATATCTTTAATATACACATTATTGATCGATAATTTTTATTGACAATTTGCAATAGATCTTTAATTGTTGCCTTATTGATTGATGTTATTTATAAAGGAATTGCAATAGATCTTAAATATTTGCCTTAATGATTCATGTTATTTAATGGATTTGTAATAGATCTTTAATATTTGCAGTATTAATTGATGTTAATTATTAAGGATTTGCAATCGATCTTTAATATCTGTATTATGGATTGATATTATTTATTTAGGATTTCCCAACTCCCAACTCTCTTACAACTGCACTTATGAAATCCAGCCTCTGGCCCTCCATTCACCATGACATCTACCGATCTGCTCAAACACACGTTCACCACATTTGTTGCACTAGTCCGTACTAATACAATTACCCTCTCTCACCGTGGTCGTTCCCCTGGTTAGGCTCTCACCTTCGCTCCCGTATGTCAAAGGAACGCAGCCTTGAACGGATATGGCGGAAATCTGGTTTACATATCTGGCTGGACCACATAAAGCATTATCGGGTCCAGCTCTCTTCTGTCAAAATTTCTCATTATTCCAGAATCATTCTGGAATGCAAGATAAACCCGGGCTTCTATTCTCTACTGCTAACCGCCTTCTTAAACCCCTCTCGCCTGTCTCCTCCACTCTCACCTCCGATAACAAGTGTGAGGAGCTCAGGACTTATTTGTCTCTAAGATTGAGACTATCCGTTCAGCTGCCTCTGCCATTTCCTTTCCTTCCCCTAGCCCACGAGGCCAAACTTCCTCTAAGTTTCCACGCAGCCCGAGCCATGAACTCAAAACTTTCTCCACTTTCCGTCTGATCTCCCGTCATAACCTCTCTGCGCTCATCTTGTCCATGAGACCCACCTCCTGCTCCCTCGACCCTATTCCCACCAAACTGCTGACCACCGAGCTTCCTTTTCTGGCTCCCATGTTAGCTGATATTGTTAAAGGTTCTCTCTCCTCAGGTACTGTCCCCCTCTCCCTCAAATCTGTCGTCATCACCCCTCTGCTCAGAAAACCAAGCCTTGATCCCTCCGTCCTTGCAAACTATCGCCCCAACTCCAACCTCCCTTTCCTCTCCATAGTCATTGAAAGTGTTGTTGCCTCCCAAATCCGTGCCCATCTTTCCCGCAATTCCATGTTTGAATCCCTCAAATTAGTTTCCGCCCTTGCCACAATTCCGAAACGGCTCTTATCAAAGTCATAAATTACATCCTTTGTGACTGTGACAAAGTTAACTATCCCACCTCTTCCTTCTTGACTTGTCTGCAGCCTTTGACACGGTTGACCACTCCATCCTTCTCAAAACACCTCTCCACCGTTGTCCAGATGTGCGAGACTGTTGTCACCTTTTTCCATTCTTATCTCTCTAATATTAGCCAGAGAATCACCTGTAACGGCTTCCCTTCCCGCTCCCTCATCGTTACCTCAGTTGCCCCCCAAGGATCTATCCTTGGCCTCTCCTATTTCTCATCTATATGTTGCCCCTTAGCTACATCATCCAGAAACACAGCGTCAGTTCCCACATGTACGCTGACGACACCCAGCTCTAGCTCACTACTTCTTCTCTCGACCCCTCCACGGACTCTAGATTGTCAGACTGCTTGTCTGACATACAGTTCTGGATGAAAAAAAATGTTCTCTAATTAAATATTGGGAAGACCGAAGCCATTGTTTACATTCCCCGCCACGAACTCCCTTAACTAGCCACTGATTCCTATCATCACGCTAACATCTTTCTGAGGCTGAACCACACTGTTTGCAAACTTGGTGTCACATTTGAACCTGAAATGTGTTTCTGAGCTCATATCCGCAGCACAACAAAGACCGCCTACTTCCACCTCTGTAATATCCGCCCTTGCCTCAGCTCATCCGCTGCTGAAACCCTCATCCATGCCTTTGTTACCCTTACACTTGAGTATTCCAACACACTCCTGGCTGGCCTCCCACATTTCACCCTACGTAAACTTGAGGTCATCCAAAACTCAGCTGCCCATGTCCTAACTCGCACCATGTTCCATTCGCCCATCTCCCTTGTGCTCGCTGATCTACATTGGCTCCCGGTTAAGCAGCGCCTCGATTTCAAAATTCTGATCATTGTGTTCAAATCCCTCCATGGCCTTGTCCCTTCGTATCTCTGTAATCTCCTTCACCCACACAAACCCCCGAAATAACTGCGTCATCTTATTCTGGCCTCTTGAGACTCCCTGATTATAAACGCTCAGCCTTTGGTGGCCGTGCCTTCTGTTGACTGGGCCCTAAGCTCTGGAATTTCCGACCTAATCCTCTGCGCCTCGCTACCTCTCTTTCCTCTTTTAAGACGCTCCTTAAAACCTACCTCTTTGACGAAGCTTTGGCCACCTGACCTAATATATTTTTATGTGGCTCGGTGTCAAATTTGTTGTCTTAAAATAATCCTGTGCAGCGCCTTGGGACGTTTTACTACGTTTAAGTCGCTATATAAATACAAGTTGTTGTTGTTGTTATTAAGGATTTGTAATAGATCTTTAATATTTGCGTTATTGATCTATATAATTTATTAAGGATTTGTAATGGATCTTCAATATTTGCATTACTGATTCATATTATTTATTATGTATTTGCAATAGATCTTTAAATTTGCATTATTGATTTATGTTATTTATTATGGATTTGCAATAGATCTTTAATATTTGCATTATTGATTGAAGTTATTTATTAAGGATTCGTAATAGATCTTTAATATCTATTATTAATTGATATTATTTATTCAGGTTTTCGCAACTCCCAACTCTCTTACAACTGCACTTATGAAATCCCAACTGTCCAGCCTCTGGCACTCCATTCACCATAACATTTCTACAGCTACCGATCTGCTCAACCAGATGCTCACCAACAAATTTGATGCCCCAGTCCCTTCTAAAACAATTACCCTCTCTCACTCTGGCCGTTCCCCCTGGTACGGCTCTCACCTTCGCTCCCTTAAGTCCAAGGAACGCAGCCTTGAATGGATATGGCGGAAATCTGGTTCACATATCTGGCTGGATCACATAAAGCGTTATCATGTCTTGCTCCCGTCTGCCAAAAATGCTCACTATTCCAGAATCATTCTGAATGCAAAGATAAACCCCGGCTCCAATCCTCTACTGCTAACCGTCTTCTTAAATCCCTCTCCCCTGTCTCCTCCACCCTCACCTTCGATAACAAGTGTGAGAAGCTCATGGATTTATTTGTCTCTAAGATTGAGACTATCAGTTGAGCTGCCTCTACCACTTCCCTTCCTTCTCTTCCTTCCCCTAGCTCACGAGGCCAAAGGTCCTCTAACGTTCTCCCCCTGCCCTAGACCTGAACTCACACCTTTCTCCACTTTCTCTCCTATCTCCCCTTATAACCTCTCTGCGCTCATCTTGTCCATGAGACCCACCTCCTGCTCCCTCGACCCTATTCCCACCAAATTGTTGACCACCCAACTTCCTTTTCAGGCTCCCATGTTAGGTTACATTGTTAACGCTTCTCTCTCCTCAGGTACTGTCCCCTTCTCCCTGAAATCTGCCGTGATCACCTCTCTCCCCAAAAAGCAAACCTTGATCTCTCCGTTCTTGCAAATTACCGCTCCATCTCCAACCTCTCTTTCCTCTCCAAAGTCCTTGAATGAGTTTTCGCCTCCCAAATCCGTGCCCATCTTTCCCGCAATTCCATGTTTGAATTCCTCCAATCAGATTTCAGCCCTTGCCACAGTACCAAAAAGGCTCTCATCAAAGTCACAAATGACATCCTTTGTGACAGTAACAAAGTTAACTAGCCCTCCTAGTCCTTCTTGACTTCTCTACAGCCTTTGACACGGTACACCACTCCATCCTTCTCCAACACCTCTCAACCGTTGTCCAGCTGTGTGGTATGCTCTCACCTGTGCCCATTCTTATCTATCTAATATTAGCCAGAGAATCACCTGCAACAGCTTCTCTTCCCGCTCCCGCATCGTTAACTCTGGTGCCCCCCAAGGATCTATCCTTGACCCGTCCTATTTCTCATCTTCATGTTGCCCCTTGGCGACATCATCCAAAAACACAACGGCAGTTTCCACATGTACGCTGACGACACCCAGCTCTACCTCACAACTTCTTCTCTCGACGCCTCCACGGTCTCTAAAATTTCTGACTGCTTGTCCGACACACAGTTCTGGATGAAACAAAATTTTCTTCAATTAAATATTGGGAAGACCAAAGCCATTGTTTTCGGTCACCGCCGCAAACTCAGTTACCTTGCCACTGAAGCCATCCCTCTCCCCAACCTCTATCTGAGGCTGAACCACACTGTTCGCAACCTTGGTGTCATATTTGACCCTCAAATGAGCTTCCGACCACATATCTGCAGCATTACAAATACTTCCACATCCGTAAAATTGCCCATCTCTGCCCTTGCCTCAGCTCATGCGCTGCTGAAACCCTCATGCATGCCTTTCTTACCTCTACACTTGACTATTCCAATGCACTCCTGGCTGGCCTCCCACATTGCACCCTGTGTAAACTTGAGGTCGTCCAGAACTCGGCTACCCGTGTCCTAACTCACGTCAAGTCCCGTTCGCTCATCTCCCCTGTGCTTCCGGACCAACATCGGCTCCCGGTTAAGCAACGCCTCGATTTCAAAATTCTCATTCTTGTTTTCACATCCCTCAATTTCCTTGTCCGTTCAAATCTATGTAGTCTCCTTCAGCCCCACAATCCCCCGAGATATCTGCGCGCATCTAATTCAGGCCTCTTGAACATCCCTGATTATAATCGCTCAGCCTTTGGTGGCCGTGTCTTCTGTTGCCTAGGCCCTAATCTCTGCCTAAAACTCATCGCCTTGCTTCCTCTCTTTCCTCTTTCAAGACGCTCCTTAAAACTTACCTCTCTGACGAAGGTTTTGGTCACCTGCAATAATTTATCCTTATATGGCTCGGTGTCAAATTTTTTGTCTTAAAATAATCCTGTGCAGCGCCTTGGGAAGTTTTAATACGTTAAAGGCGCTATATAAATACAAGTTGTTATTGTTGTTATCAAGGATTTGTAATAGATCTGTAATATTTGCATTATTGATTGACATTATTTATTATGGATTTGCAATAGATATTTAATATTTCTATTATTGATTGTTATTATTTATTCTCCTCCTTCCTTGGCTCTGTTTTCACCGCAAGAGAATTGATAATTTTTTCTGTGTATTAAAATGTCCTGAAATCATTGCTCTTTATTTGCATAAATATTGTGAATATTAGTTATATTTACTCACTTCTTTCCAATGTTTAGCGAGCTGTATTTGTTTTTTAAATGTAATACTTATATTTATGTATTTGTGCATTTAAATTATCATTTACAGTTGTATATTGGTTTATATTTCCCATTGTCATTTATTTGTAATCTTTATATTCTGTTCTTATATTTATCTTGAATTTATATTTCATATTCACGAGTTCAGTCACAGTTGGAGAATTGTGTCCAATTCTGGGCACCACATTTTAGGAAGAATGTGAAGGCTTTGGAGAGGGCATAGAAGAGATTTACTGGAATGGTTCCTGGGAGGAGGGATTACAGTTATGTGGATAGACTTGAGAAACTGTTGTTGCTATCCTTAGAGCAGAGAAGGCTAAGAGGAGATTTAACGGAGTTGTTCAAAATTAAGAAGTATTTAGATAAAGAAAATTAAGAGAAACTGTTTCCACTGGCTAAAGGGTCGATAACGAGAGGGCATAGATTTACGGTGATTGTGAAACTAACCAGAGGCGACACGAGATAAAGGTTTTTTACACAACGAGTGGTTAGGATTTGGAAAGCACTGCCTAATAGATTGGTGGAAACAGATTCAGTAGCAGCCTTGAAAGGGGAATTGGATAAATAATTAAGGGATAAAGATTGCTGGCTTATGAGGAAAGAGCGGGGGAGTGGGACAAACTGGATTGATTTTCGAAAGACAAGGCGCAGTCTCGATGGGCCGAATGGCCTCATTCAGTGCTGTAGTTTTCCATAATTCTATGATATTCATATACTCAGTAATTCTATCAGAATATTAATCATATAATTTGATTAATATGTTATTAAAATACCTTTGATATTCAGCTTTCAATGTATTTATATATTCAGTATTAATATATTAATTATATATTCATATGTAATTTTATATTTTTATCAATGAATAAACAATAATAGAAAGTTATTCTTAATCTAATTTCGCTATGGGACTGAGATACCCCATGATATCTCTCGCTGACCATCGAGCGTCCCTCACAATCTGCTCTCCATGTTCACCTGGGGACTGAGATATCCCATGATATCTCTCACTGAACAACGAGTGTGCCTCACCATCTGCACTCAGTGTTCACCTGGGGACTGAGATAACCCATGATATCTCTCACTGACCATCCAGTGTCCCTCACCATCTGCATTCAGTGGTCACCTGGGGACTGAGTTACCCCATGATATCTCTCACGGACCATCGAATGTAACGGACCTTCTGCACTCAGTGTTCACCAGCTCAGTCTGCAGGGAGAGGAGGAGGGTCCCATATGTTATAGGTTTCCACGGGAACTGCAGCCTGAAACTTACCCGGGCACACGGCGTTCTGTAGCTGGGACATAGCACTTAATGTAGAACAGAGAGATCAGTCTGTGAGCAGGGAGTGAGTGGTTGAGAGCAAGCCGGACATCCCGAGTCTCTGTATTAATAGAAGTAAAATGGTGCCCAACTTTCAGTGACAAAATGGAGCCTGGTTTACAGAATCGCTAAATTCCAGCAACAAATGTGTAGCTTTTCTACTGGACGAAGTGAAGCTGAGGTTTGCGCTGCCTTCTGTTAACTGAGAGCTAAGGGTTATTCTAGAATAGGGAGGAGTCTCTGTGAGCAGTGAGTTAGAGGGGAGGCTGAGTTGGAAGATAGATTGAAACCTGGTTTAGAGAAGGAGGAAAGTTTCCAGATTTCATTTGAGGGATTGTCTAAAAGGACAGAGTTTGAGACTGAGGTTATTGGTTCTTCGGGCGGTACAAGAGGCGGTGTAATATTAACTGTACTATATATTAACATTAAACATCTTTCTGACACTCAATCGCAGACTCCGCACTCACTGAGCCGTGTGAAAATCACACAGTCTTGGAGGACACCTGGAGGAGCACGGGCTGTACTGGGACTGAGTGCGTCGTTGGGTGGAATCGGAAGTGTGATTACGATCTTGCCCAAGGCTGGTACAGATTTAAAAGGTAACGTGAGGGGAACATTACAGATAAACTAGTCGACAAGCGAGGAGAAAATGTACAAAACAGGTCAAAGTGTGAGAGTAGGAATTGGAACTGCAGAGAGACCGGGATCATCAGTCCGAGCAATGGGGCAGGGAGTTCATACAGGGGAACCGGGTCAACCCGAATCTGCACAGAGAAACAGGGAGCAATGGGAGATACCGGGATAGAGGGGAATATAGAACAGGGACAGAGAATAAAGGGAGATACCGGGATAGAGGTGAATATAGAACAGGGACAGAAAGTAAAGGAGATACGTGGGATTTTCTGGAAAATAGAATGGGGAAAGAGAATAAAGTGTGATACCTGGGAAAGAGGGGAATATAGAACAGGGACAGAGAGTACAGGAGGTACGCGGGATTGTGGGGAATATAGAACATGGAGAGAGATAAAGGGAGATACCCGGGAGAGAAGGGAATATAGAACGGGGACAGAGAGTAAAGGGAGGTACCCGGGATAGTGGGAAATATAGAACGGGAACAGAGATTAAAGGGAGATTTCCGGGATAGAGCGGACTTTAGAACGGGGACAGAGAGTAAAGGGAGATACCCAGGATAGAGAGGAATATAGAATGGGGACAGAGATTAAAGGGAGATACCTGGGATAGAGGGGAATATAGAACGGGGTCAGAGAGTTTAGGGAGAAACCCGGGATAGAGGGGAATATAGAACATGGAGAGAGATAAAGGGAGATACCCGGGATAGAGGGGAATACAGAACGGGTACAGAGAGTAAAGGGAGGTACCCGGGATAGTGGGAAATATAGAACGGGAACAGAGATTAAAGGGAGATTTCCGGGAAAGAGGAGAATATAGAACGGGGACAGAGATTAAAGGGAGACAACCGGGATAGAGCGGAATATAGAACAGGGACAGAGATTAAATGGAGATACCCAGGATAGAGGGGAATATAGAACGGGGACTGAGATTAAAGGAGATACTTGGGAAAGAGGGGAATATAGAACAGGGACAGAGAGTATGGAGATAGGCGGGATTTTGGGAAATATAGAAATGGAGAGAAATAAAGGGAGTTACCCAGGATAGAAGGGAATATAGAACAGGGACAGAGAGTAAAGGGAAAAATCCGGGAGAGAGGTGAATGTAGAACGGGGACAAAGAGTAAAGGGAAATATCCGGGAGAGAGTGGAATGTAGAATGGGGACAGAGAGTAAAGTGAGATACCCGGAATAGAGGGGAATATAGAACGGGTACAGAGAGTAAAGGGAGATACCCGGGAGAGAGAGGAATATAGAACGGGGACAGAGAGTAAAGGGAGATACCCGGGATAGAGAGGAATATAGAACGGGGACAGAGAGTAAAGGGAGATACCCGGAATAGAGTGGAATGTAGAACGGGGACAGAGAGTAAAGGGAGATACCCGGAATAGAGGTGAATATAGAACGGGGTCAGAGAGTAAAGGGAGATACCCGGAATAGAGGGGAATATAGAACGGGTACAGAGAGTAAAGGGAGGTACCCGGAATAGAGGGGAATATAGAACGGGTACAGAGAGTAAAGGGAGGTACCCGGGATAGTGGGAAATATAGAACGGGAACAGAGATTAAAGGCAGATTTCCGGGATAGAGCGGACTTTAGAACGGGGACAGAGAGTAAAGGGAGATACCCGGGATAGAGGGGAATTAGAACAGGGACAGAGAGTAAAGGAGATACCCGGAAAAGAGGAGAATATAGAACGGGGACAGAGATTAAAGGAGATACCCGGAAAAGAGGAGAATATAGAACGGGGACAGAGATTAAAGGGAGATACCTGGGATAGAGAGAACATAGATCGGGGACAGAAAGTAAAGGGAGAAAGCCGTGATAGAGGGGAATATAGAACTGGGACAGATAGTAAAGGGAGATACCCGGGATAGAGGGGAATACATAACGGGGACAGAGAGTAAATGGAGATAACAGGGATAGAGGGGAATATAGAACGGGGACAGAGAGTAATGGCAGATACCCGGGACAGAGGGGACTATAGAAAGGGGACAGAGAATAAAGGGAGATACCCGGGATAGAGATGAATATAGAACTGGGACAGAGAATAAAGGGAGATACCCGGGATAGTGGGGATTATAGAACGGGGACAGAGAATAATGGGAGATACCCGGGATAGAGGGGAATAATGAACGGGGACAAAGAGTAAAGGGAGATACCCGGGATAGAGAGGTATATAGAACGCGGACAGAGAGTAAAGGGAAATACCCGGGATAGAGGGGAATATAGAACGGAGACAGAGAATAAAGGGAGATACCCGGGATAAAGAGGAATATAGAACGGGGTCAGGGAGTAAACGGAGATAGCCGGGATAGAGGGGAATATAGAACGGGGACAGAGCGTAAAGGGAGATACCCGGGATAGAGGGGAATATAGAACGTGGACAGAGAGTAAAGGGAGTACCCGGGATAGAGGGGAATATAGAACGGAGACAGAGAATAAAGGGAGATACCCGGGATAAAGAGGAATATAGAACGGGGTCAGAGAGTAAAGGGAGATACCCGGGATAGAGTGAAGTATAGAACGAGGACAGTGTGTAAAGGGAGATACCTGGGATATCGGGGAATATAGAACGGAGACAGAGAGTAAAGGGAGATACACGGGATAGAGGAAACTATACGACGGAGACAGAGAGTAAAGGTAGATACGCGGGATATAGGGGAATATAGAACGTGGACAGAGAATAAAGGGAGATACCCGGGATAGAGGGGAATATAGAACGGGGACAGAGAGTAAAGGGAGATATCCGGGATAGAGGGGAATATAGAACGAGGACAGAGAGTAAAGGGAGATACCCGGGATAGAGTGGAATATAGAACAGTGACAGGGAGTAAAGGGAGATACCCGGGATAGAGGGGAATATAGAACGGAGACAGGGAGTAAAGGGAGATACCCGGGATAGAGGGGAATATAGAACGTGGACAGAGAGTAAAGGGAGATATCCGGGATAGAGGGGAATATAGAACGAGGACAGAGAGTAAAGGGAGATACCCGGGATAGAGGGGAATATAGAACGGGGACAGGGAGTAAAGGGAAATACCCGGGAGAGAGGGAAATATAGAACGTGGACAGAGAGTAAAGTGAGAAACCCGGGATAGAGAGGAATATAGAACGGGTACAGAGAGTAAAGGGAGATACCCGGGATAGAGGGGAATATAGAACGGGGACAGAGAGAAAAGGGAGATCACCCGGATAGAGGGGAATATAGAACGGGGACAGAGAGTAAAGGGAGTACCCGGGATAGAGGGGAATATAGAACGGAGACAGAGAGTAAAGGGAGATACCCGGGATAAAGAGGAATATAGAACGGGGTCAGAGAGTAAAGGGAGATACCCGGGATAGAGTGAAGTATAGAACGAGGACAGTGTGTAAAGGGAGATACCTGGGATATCGGGGAATATAGAACGGAGACTGAGAGTAAAGGGAGATACACGGGATAGAGGAAACTATACGACGGAGACAGAGAGTAAAGGTAGATACGCGGGATATAGGGGAATATAAAACGTGGACAGAGAATAAAGGGAGATACCCAGGATAGAGGGGAATATAGAACGGGGACAGAGAGTAAAGGGAGATACCCGGGATAGAAGGGATTATAGAACGGAGACAGAGAATAAAGGGAGATACACGGGATAGAGGGAACTATAGGACGGAGACAGAGAGTAAAGGGAGATACGCGGGATATAGGGGAATATAGAACGGGGACAGAGAGTAAAGGAAGTTACCCGGGATAGAGGAGAATATAGAATGGGGACAGAGAGTAAAGAGAGATACCCAGGATAGTGTGGAAAATAGAAAGGGGACAGGGAGTAAAGGGAGGTACTCGGGATAGAGAGGGATATAGAACGTGGACAGTGTATAAAGGGAGTTACCCGGGAGAGAGGGGTATATAGAACGTTGTTCGCTCGGAGACAGAGAGTAGAGGGAAATACCCGGGAAATAGAGGAATATAGAACAGGGTCAGAGAGTAAAGGGAAATAGCCGGGAAAGAGGGGAAATTAGAACGGGGACAGAGTGTAAAGGGAAAAACCCGGGATAGAGGGGAATATAGAACGGGGACAGAGAGTAAAGGGAGATACGCGGGATAGAGGGGAATATAGAACGGGGACAGAGAGTATTGGGAGATACCCGGGATAGAGGGGAATATAGAACGGGGACAGAGAGTAAAGAGAGATACCCGGGATAGAGTGGAAAATAGAAAGGGAACATGGAGTAAAGGGAGGTAACAACAGAAAACGCTGGAAAAACTCAGCAGGCCAGGCAGCATCCGTGGAGAGAGAAAGAGAGTTGACGTTTCAGGTCGATGACCTTTCATCAGAACTGGGAAGAGCTGGAAATCAAATAGATTTAAGGCCAGGGTAAAGCTGGGAAAAGGGGGAGGGGATAAAGGAACAAAGGAGGAGATGAAGAGACATTAAGAGACATTAAGAGATATGCAAGGCTAGAGGTGGTGTTAATGTGACAGATTAAGGCTGAATGAAGTGTGAAATCTACTGGCAGAATGAAGGACAGCTGCCAGCTTCTAGGAGGAAAAAAAAGGTGGGGGGGACAAATAAAAGGGTGGATAAAATAAAATATAAATGTGATTGGAGCTGAGGTTATGATCTAAAATTGTTGAACTCGATATTGAGTCCAGAGGGCTGTAGCGTGCCTAAACGAAAGATGAGGTGCTGTTCCTCGAGCTTACGCTGAGCTTCCGTGGAACAGTGTATTAGGCCGAGGACGGTGAGGTCAGAGTGGGAGTGAAGCGGTGAATTAAAGTGACAGGCCACCGGGAGCTCGGGGTCCCCCTTACGGACTGAACGGAGGTGTTCCGCAAAGCGGTCACCCAATCTGCGTTTGGTCTCCCCAATGTAGAGGAGTCCACATCGTGAGCAGCGAATACAGTATACTAAATTGCAGGAAGTACAAGTAAATCGCTGTTTCACCTGGAAGGGGTGTTTGGGGCCCTGGACAGTGGGAAGAGGGGAGGTATAAGGGCATGTGTTGCATCTCCTGCGCGTGCACGGGAAGGTGCCGGGCGAAGGGGAAGGGGTGCTGGGGGTGGTAGAGGAGTGGACTAGGGTGTCGCGGAGGAACAGCTCGAGGAACAGCACCTCATCTTTCGTTTAGGCACGCTACAGCCCTCTGGACTCAATATCGAGTTCAACAATTTTAGATCATAACCTCAGCTCCAATCACATTTATATTTTATTTTATCCACCCTTTTATTTGTCCCCCCCACCTTTTTTTTCCTCCTAGAAGCTGGCAGCTGTCCTTCATTCTGCCAGTCGATTTCACACTTCATTCAGCCTTAATCTGTCACATTAACACCACCTCTAGCCTTGCATATCTCTTAATGTCTCTTAATGTCTCTTCATCTCCTCCTTTGTTCCTTTATCCCCTCCCCCTTTTCCCAGCTTTACCCTGGCCTTAAATCTATTTGATTTCCAGCTCTTCCCAGTTCTGATGAAAGGTCATCGACCTGAAACGTCAACTCTCTTTCTCTCTCCACGGATGCTGCCTGGCCTGCTGAGTTTTTCCAGCGTTTTCTGTTGTTATTTCGGATTTCCAGCATCTGCAGTATTTTGCTATCGTAGTAAAGGGAGGTACTCGGGATAGAGGGGGATATAGAACGTCGACAGAGCATAAAGGGAGATACCCGGGAGAGAGGTGAATATTGAACGTTGTTAGCGAGACAAGGAGATACCCTGGATAGAGACGACTATAGAACGGTGACGGAGAGTAAAGAGAGACACCCGGGATGGAGGGGAAAATAGAAAGGGGACAGGGAGTAAAGCGATGTACTCGGGATAGAGGGGGATATATGACGTGGATAGCGTATAAAGGGAGATACCCTGGATAGAGGGGAATATAGAACGGGGACAGTGAGTAAAGGAGATATCCGGGATAGAGGGGAACATAGAACCGCGACAGAGAGTAAAGTGGGATACCCGGGATAGAGGGGAATATAGAACGGGGTTAGCGAGAAAAGGAGATACGCTGGATAGAGATCACTATAGAACGGTGACGGAGAGTAAAGAGAGATACCCGGGATAGAGGGAAATGTAGAACGAGGACAGAGACTAAAGGGAGATACCCGGGATAGAGGGGAATATAGAACGGGGACAGAGAGTAAAGGGAGATACCCGGGAGAGAGGGAAATATAGAACGTGGACAGAGAGTAAAGTGAGAAACCCGGGATGGAGAGGAATATAGAACGGGTACAGAGAGTAAAGGGAGATACCCGGGATAGAGGGGAATATAGAACGGGGACAGAGAGAAAAGTGAAATACCCGGGATAGAGGGGAATATAGAACGGGGACAGAGAGTAAAGGGAGATACCCGGGATAGAGTGAAGTATAGAACGAGGACAGTGTGTAAAGGGAGATACCTGGGATATCGGGGAATATAGAACGGATACAGAGAGTAAAGGGAGATACACGGGATAGAGGAAACTATACGACGGAGACAGAGAGTAAAGGTAGATACGCGGGATAGAGGGGAATATAGAACGTGGACAGAGAATAAAGGGAGATACCCGGGATAGAGGGGAATATAGAACGGGGACAGAGAGTAAAGGGAGATACCCGTGATAGAAGGGAATATAGAACGGAGACAGAGAATAAAGGGAGATACACGGGATAGAGGGAACTATAGGACGGAGACAGAGAGTAAAGGGAGATACGCGGGATATAGGGGAATATAGAACGGGGACAGAGAGTAAAGGAAGTTACCCGGGATAGAGGAGAATATAGAACGGGGACAGAGATTAAAGGGATATAACCTGAATAGAGGCGAATATAGAACGGGGACAGAGAATAAAGGGAGATACACGGGATAGAGGTAAATATAGAATGGGGACAGAGAGTAAAGAGAGATACCCGGTATAGTGTGGAAAATAGAAAGGGGACAGGGAGTAAAGGGAGGTACTCGGGATAGAGAGGGATATAGAACGTGGACAGTGTATAAAGGGCGTTACCCGGGAGAGAGGGGTATATAGAACGTTGTTAGCTCGGAGACAGAGAGTAGAGGGAAATACCCGGGAAATAGAGGAATATAGAACGGGGTCAGAGAGTAAAGGGAAAAACCCGGGATTGAGGGGAATATAGAACGGGGACAGAGAGTAAAGGGAGATACGTGGGATAGAGGGGAATATAGAACGGGGACAGAGAGTATTGGGAGATACCCGGGATAGAGGGGAATATAGAACGGGGACAGAGAGTAAAGGGAGATATCCGGGATAGAGGGGACTATAGAATGGGGACAGAGAGTAAAGAGAGATACCCGGGATAGAGTGGAAAATAGAAAGGGGACAGGGAGTAAAGGGAGGTACTCGGGATAGAGGGGGATATAGAACGTCGACAGAGCATAAAGGGAGATACCCGGGAGAGAGGGGAATATTGAACGTTGTTAGCGAGACAAGGAGATACCCTGGATAGAGACGACTATAGAACGGTGACGGAGAGTAAAGAGAGACACCCGGGATGGAGGGGAAAATAGAAAAGGGACAGGGAGTAAAGCGATGTACTCGGGATAGAGGGGGATATATGACGTGGATAGCGTATAAAGGGAGATACCCTGGATAGAGGGGAATATAGAACGGGGACAGTGAGTAAAGGAGATTTCCGGGATAGAGGGGAATATAGAACCGGGACAGAGAGTAAAGTGGGATACCCGGGATAGAGGGGAATATAGAACGGGGTTAGCGAGAAAAGGAGATACCCTGGATAGAGATCACTATAGAACGGTGACGGAGAGTAAAGAGAGATACCCGGGATAGAGGGAAATGTAGAACGAAAACAGAGAGTAAATGACGATACCCGGGATAGAGGGGAATATAGAAGTGGGACAGAGAGTAAAGGATGTGCCCAAGTTTCCGGTACCTTCTGCCGGACCCAGTCTTTCATAGAATCGTTACAGCACGGAAGAAGGCCATTCGCCCCGCCGAGCCCGTGCCAGCTCTCTACAAGAGTACTTCAGTTATTCCCACTCCCCCGTCCTTTCCCCGCAGTTCTGCATTTTTTCCCTTCAGGTGTTTATCCAACTCCCTTCAGAAAGCCGTGATTGAATCTACCTCCATCACTCTTTCAGGCGTTGCATTCCAGGTCCTAATCACTCGCTGAGTAAAAAAGTTATTCCTCATTTTGCCTTTGGTTCTTCTGCCAATCACCTTAAATCTGTGTCCTCTGGTTCTCGAAGTTTCTGCCAATGGGAGCAGTTTCTCCCTATCTACTCTGCCCAGATCCCTCATGATTTTGAACGTCTCTATCAAATCTCCTCTCAATCATCTCTGCTCTAAGGAGAACAACGTGATAGAGTGGAATATAGAACGGGGACAGAGAGTAAAGGGAGATACCCGTGATAGAGGGGAATATAGAATTATCTCTGTTCATGGTCCCCCTTTAGGATTGTACCCTTTAGTTTATATGCACATCACGTCAACCGCATTGCCCTCATCAATCCGCTCTGTTACTTATCAAAATATTTGATCAAATTACTTAAACACGATTTGCCTTTAACATATCCGTGCTGGCTTTCCTTAATTAATCCACACTTGTCCAAGTGTCTGTTTATGTTGTCCCTGATAATTGTTTCTAAAAGCTTCCCCAATACCGAGTTTAAACATTCCTGGCCTATAGTTGCTAAGTTTAATTTTACGCCCTTTTTTGAACAAGGGTGTAACATCTGCAATTCTCCAGTCCTCTGGCAGCACCCCCGTTTCTAAGGAGGATTCGAAGATTATGGCCAGTACCTCCGTGATTTCTTCCTTCACTTCCCTCAGTGGCCTAGGTTACATCCCATCTAGTCCTGGAGACGTATCTACCTTAAGTACAGCCAGCCTTTCCAGTACCTCCAGTTTATCAATTTCTTTCCCATTAAATCTGTCCTCTACCTCCTCCTTCACTATGTCTATGGCAGCATCTTCTTCCTTGGTGAAGACAGATGCAAAGTACTCATTTACACCTCAGCCATGACCTCTCCCTCCATGCGTAGGTCTCCTTTTTGGCCCCTAATTAGAATCAAATCTGTATTTTTTTGCATCTCACTGTAATTTCTCTGCAAATTTGCTCATCCATATTTTTAACAATAGTTGGTGGCCTATAGAATACGCAATTATTTCTTAACTCTAGCAATATAGATTCTGTCCTTGATCCCTCCAGGGCATTCTCTCTCTCCAGCACTGTAACATTCTCCTTCACCACCTCCTATCTTTCCTTCCCGATCTTTTCTGAACACACAATATCCAGGAATATTTAATACCCAATCCAGCTCTTATTTTAGCCAGGTGTCCGTTATTTCCACAACATCTTATTCCCATGTGGCTATTTGCGCCTGCAGCTCACCAATCTTGTTTACTGTGCTTCGTGTGTTTACATACATACACTGTAAACCTATCTTAGACCATCCTGTGTTCTCTCTTAGTCTGAACCCACTAACCTCTCACTTTTTATTACTTTAGCGCTATCCTTCTCTCGCAATCCTTTGTGCCCTTTGTTTCTCCTTTCTAATGCTACATCCTGGTACCCATTCCCCTGCCAACTTAGTTTAAATCCTCCAGAACAGCAATAGCAAACCTTCCCGCGAGGATATTGGTATCGCTCTGTAGATGTGCACCCGGCCGGCCTGTCCAGTTCCCACCTCACCCAGAATAGGCCCTAATCTGCTCTAACCTCCTATTTCTATACTCACTCCAATGTGGCACCGGGATTAATGTAGAGATTACTACCTATGTGGTCCTGCTTTTTAATCTCTTTCCCTGCTCCTTAAAATCTGCCAACAGGACCTCATCCCTCGTTCCACCTAGATTGTCGGTACCGATATGAGCCATGGCCTCTGGCTGTTCACCCTCCCCCCTCAGAATGTTCTGCTGCCGCTCGGTGACATCCTTAACCCTGGCACCAGGGAGGAAATATACCATCATGAAGTCACATCTGCGACCGCAGAAACGCCTGTCTGCTCCCCTAACTCGAATCGCCTGCCACTATTGCTTTCACTATCTTCCTCCTCTCCCGTTGTACAGCTGAGACGCCCGTGGTGCCGCGTACTTGGCTCTGGCTTTACTCTCCAGGGGAACCATCGCCCTCACCAGTAATCAGAACAGAAAACTGGTTTGTGAGCGAGATGCACTCAGGGGACTCCTGAACTACCTGCCTGGTCCTCCACTTCTGCCTGGCGGTCACCTATTCGCTCTCTGCCTGCGCACTCCTTAGCTGCGAGGTGTCCACCTCCTGAAGCGTGCTATCCACGTAGCTCTCAGCCTCGCGTATGCACCGCAGTAACGCCAGCGGCTGCTCAAGCTCCGAAACCCGAAGCGCGAGATCCTCAGCTGACAGCAAAACCTGCACACGTGGTTGTCCAGGACACTTGAAGCGTCCTGGATTTCCCACATGGGACAAGATGAGCATTCCGCGGGACTGACCTGCCATGCCTCGAGTTATTTGACTATTACCTTACTTTACTAACTCTACAGGGGTACCTAATTGAATGTATTAATATAATATGTTAATAGCACTTACTAATTTAATAGAGTATTAATAGTTACTTATTTAAAGTAGTTTTAACAGTTACTAATTTCATGTAGTATTAACAGTTATTAATTTAATGTAATATTAAGAGTTACTAATTTAATGTAGTATTAACAGTTTACTAATTTAAAGTAATATTAACATTTACTAATTTAATATAGCATTAACATTTACTAATTTAACGGAGTATTAACAGTTACTAATTTAATGTAGTGTTAACAGTTACTAATTTAATGTAGTATTAACAGTTACTAATTTAATGTAGTATTAACAGTTCCTAAACACTAAGCTCCAGCTTTAACCCTAACATGCTATTAAACCCCGGCCCCTAACTTGAAGAGCAGAGACAGGGTGTGACTTTTACCAACCCGTCACTTGCCATTCTTTCTGTCAGTTAATAAGAGCCATCAGCTCAGGGGCTGACTCTGTGATTGTTGTTCCAGTTCTGCTGGATGGGAGATTCCCGAGACTCAGGTTCCAGACAATCGCTGCTCCACAAGCATCTCAGGCTGGTTAAACGGTAATTTCAGACTTTATAATCTCAGATTTACATTCACTGACCAGCACTGTTCACCTCGGTTACTTTCTTCAATATTTACAAACCTCGTTTCAGGATCTCATCCGACCGCGGGACAGGGAGAAGTGGAGAGGACAGTTTGTTTCAACGGGTATGGAAATCCCTGTCACAGGAGCCTGGAGATAAAGATGAAAAACTGCACCAGTTACTTCGTTTATGAGTTGAAGCCGACACCCGACTGTGACATGGCTTATTGCACAGGTACATGGGGGGCGGGGGCAAACGTCAGGAACTCGGGGGAAACATTTCAGGAACTCGGGGGCGAAGGTCAGGAACACGGGGGGCCAATGTCAGGAAGTCGAGGGGCAAAGGTCAGGAACCGGGTGAGGGGGGCAAAGTTCAGAAATTCGGGGGGCAAAGGTCAGGAATACGAGGCTGCAAAGTTCAGGAATTCGGGGGGGCAAATGTCAGGAAGTCGGGGGGGTGGGCAAAGGTCAGGTACTCGGGGTTGGGCAAAGGTCAGGATCTCGGGTTGTGAGACAGGTCAAGAACTCGGGGGGGGGGACAAAGGTCAGGAACTCGGGAGTGGGCAAAGTTCAGGAGCTCGGGGGGCAAAGTTCAGTAACTCGGGGGGGCAAAAGTCAGGAACTCGATGTGGCAAAGGCCCGGAACTCGGGAGGGGGGGGCAAAGTTCAGGAACTCGGAGGAGGACAAAAGTCAGGAATTCGGTGGGGGGGATGTCAGGAACTCGGGGGCATAGGTCAGGAACTCGGGGGACAAAGTTGAGGAATTCGAGGGGCAAAGGTCAAGAACTCGGGCGGGAGAAGGTCAGGAACTCGCAGGGTGGGGGGTTTGGAGGAATCATGGCCAATATATCCTTCCAGAGGTGTTGTGCTCTGAACTGATAGCAGTACTCCAGATGGGGTCTTACTGGGAGTGTGTTTGTTTGACCAGGACACGGGACACTGCGAGGCCCCTGACCGGATATCAGTGTTCCAGAGACTGATTGCTGCTCACTCACTAACACTGGGACTGTAAAGGGACTGCGATGGTCTCTGTATTTAAATTTAAATTCAAGAATCACCAAGGCTGGAACTGTAATATGCACTGAGTGTTAGCGAGAGAATATTTACAGCTTGAATCCCTCCCGTGTCAGTAATGTGTCATTGTTAAGGTGATGCTGAGAGGGCATGTTTGGGTAACGGAATCGGGCAGAAGCAGAATGGTGCCATGGATGAGGGGCTTCAGTTATGAGGAGAAACTGAAGAAGCTGGAATTTGTCTGCTCGGGGAGCAGAGAGGATTACGGGAGATTTGATAGAGTTGTTCAAAATCATGACTGGTTTTAATAGAGTGAATAAGGAGAAACTGTTTCCAGTGTCTGAACGGTCAGTATCCAGAGGTCACAGATTTAATGTGATTGGAAAAAGAGCCAGATGCGACATGAGGAAGCATTTTCTTACACAGCGAGTTGCTGTGATCTGGAATGTGCTGCCTGAAAGGGCGGTGGAAGCAGGTTCAATAGTAACTTTCAATAGGGAATTGTTAAACGGATACGATTTACAGGTCTATGGAGAAAGAGCAGGGGAGTGGGATTAATTTGGACAGCTTGTTCATATCAGAAGCACGGTCACATCTTTTTAAGGAGCACAGGAGTGCATTTATCAACATAGGCAAACTAGAATGAGGAGAGAGAGCGTGCTGGGAGGGTGTTTGTGTAACCAGGACACGCGGCACTGTGAGGCACCTGACCAGATATCAATGTCCCAGACACTGACTGCGGCTCACCCACTAACACTGGGACAATAAAGGCACTGCGATTGTCTCTGTATTTAAATTAAATATCAAGAATCAACAAGCGTGTGTTTCGCGAAGGATTAGTGTAATCTCTACACTAGAGTATGTTACTCTCATCCTAGGAATCTATCTGGTGAAGTAGGGATAAATGGGACAATTTCGGGATGGCTGGGTGTAACTAGTGGAGTGCCTCAAGTATCAGTGCTTGGGCCTCAGCTATTTACAATCTATATCAATGACTTAAATGTGGGGGCCGAGTGTCATGTATCCACGTTTGATGATGTTACAAAGGTGGGATAGTAAATGATAGAGTCATAGAGTCATAACGGCTCAGAAGGAGGCCTTTCGGCCCATCGAGTCCCTGCCGGCTCTCTGTAGAGCAATCCAGTCAGTCCCATTCCCCCGCTCTATCCCCGTAGCCTGCAAGTTTATTTCCCTCATATGCCTATCAGTCACACCTTGACAACATTGAGTGTCTCCGCTTCCACCACTTCCGTCAGCACTGAATTCCAGGTCATCACCACTCGCTGCTTAAAAAAAGTTTTTCCTCACATACCCCCTCTATTTCTAGCCCAAAACCTTAAATCTGTGTCTCCTAGTCCTTGTACCATCAACCTTTGGGAACAGTCTTTCCTCGGCTAGCCTTTCAAAACCCGTCATAATCTTGTACACATCTATCAATCACCCCTCAACCTCCTTTGCTCTAATGAAAACAAATCCAGCTTCTCCAACCTGTTTTGCAGCTAAGATCCCCATCCCCGGAACCATTCTGGGAAATCTGCTCTTCACTCTCTCAAGGGCCTTCACATCCTTCCTAAATTGTGGTGACCAGAACTGGACGCATTACTCCAGTTGTGGCTTAAGCAATGTTTTAAAAAGGTTCAGTATAACGTCTCTACTTTTGTACTCAATACATCTATTTATGAAGTCCATGATCCCATATGCTTTGTTAACCACTCTCTCGATATTTCGTTTCTTCAGGAACCTATATATGTTAACTCCCATGTGCCTCTATCCATGCACGCTCTTTAAAACTGTGCCATTAATTGTATATTGCCTCTCCCTGTTCCTTCTTCCAAAATGCATTACCTCACACTTCTTTCTATTAAATTCCATCTGCCTCTTGTCTCACCATTCTGCTAGCCTTTCTATGTCGTGTTGCTGTCGATTGGTATCATCATCAATGTTTGCCACAACCGTAAGTTTGGTGTCATCGAAAAATGTAAACATTCTACTCTGTATTCCAGTATCCAGGTCATTTATATATTTATAAAAAAAACAGTGGTCCCAGCACTGACCCTTGGGGAACACCACTGCCTACCATCCTCCAGTCTGAAAGAAACAGCCATTTACCACAACTCGCTGTTTTCTGTCCTTAAGCCAATTCCTTATCCAAGCTGCCACTGACCCACCTATTCCATGAGCCTCAATTTTGTTAACCAGCCTTCTATTGGTACTCAGTGAAGCGCCTTCCGAAAATCCATGTCGACAACATCCATTGCATTCCCTTCATCAAACCTCTCTGTTACTTTTCAAAAAAATAAATTAGATTAGTCAAACACGATCAGCCTTTTACAAATCCGTGTTGGCTTTCCTTAATTAGCTTAAACGTCTCCAAGTGCCCGTTAATTTTTTCCTTCATTATTGTTTCTAAAACTTTACCCACCACTGATGTTAAACTGATCGGCCTGTATTTACGAGGATTCTCCTTACACCCCTTCTTGAACAATGGTGTCACATTTGCCACTTTACAATCCTCAGGCACTTACCCCCATCTAGGGAAGATTGGCAAATTATGGCAAGCCCTTCGCCATATCCTACCCCAATTCTCTCAGCAACCTGGGATGCAAGCCATCTGGACCAGGCGACTTGTCCACTCTAAGCATACGCAATCTTTCTAGTACATCCTGTCTATCAATTTTCACCCTATCCATTGCTTCTATCGTTTCCACTTCTACCGATATTTTGTCAGCATCCACCTCTTTAGTAGTCAACGATATAAAGTACTCATTGACTATTCTCGCCTTGCCCTGCGCCTCTAAGCACATATCATCTTCTTTGTCTCCAATATGGCCCTCCCCGCCTCTTACATGCCGGTAGAAGACTTTTGGGTTCCCTTTTATGTTAATTGCCATTCTACTTTCATGTTATCTCTTTGAAAATCTTATTTTAATCTTCACATCCCCTCTCAACTTATTGTAAGCTGTGAGGAGGACGCAAGGAGGCTTCAAATTGATATTGACTGGTTAAGTGATTTAGCAAGTATGTGGCAGATGGAGCATAATGTGGGGAAATGTGAAATTATCCACTTTGATAGGAAGAATGGAAAACCAGCACAAGATGAGAGATTAATAAATGTTGGTATTCAGAGGAATTTGGGTGTCCTTGTACATGAATCGCAGAAAGTTAACTTGCAGGTACAGCAAGCAATTAGGAGGGGAAATGGAATGTTCGCCTTTCTTGCAAGGGGGAGGGAGTATAAGAGTAAGGAAGTCTTGCAGCAATTATATAGGGCTTTGGTGAGATCACACCTGTACTGTGCATAGTTTTTGTCTCCATATGTAAGGAAGGATATACTTGCCTTAGCGGGGGTGCAACAAATGTTCTCTAGAGTGATTAAGGTGAAGAAAGTTTGTCCTATGACGAGAAATTAAGTAGAATGGGCCCATATTCTCTGACGTTTAGAAGAATGAGAGGGGATCTCATTGAAACGTATAAAATTCTTAAAGGGCCTGACAGGGTAAATGCTGAGAGGCTGTTTTTCCCTGGCTGGAGAGATTAAAACGAGGGATCATAGGCTCAAGATAAGGGGCCAGCCATTTAGGACTGTGATTAGGGAAATGTCTTCACTCTGAGGGTTGTGAATCTTTGGAATTCTCTACACTGTGGATCCTCAGTCGATGAATAAATTAAAGACTGAGATTGATAGATATATGGCAACTATGGATCCAAGGTATATGGGGATAGGGCGGGAAGGTGGCGTTGAGGTAGAAGATCAGCTATGATCTTATTGCGGTGCAGGCTCGAGGGGCCGAATGGCCCACTCCTGCTTCCATTTCTTATGTTCCTATGCCCATTTAAAGTTGCAATAAACACAGATCATTCCCCAATATTGACCATAACATTGTCGGATCCTCACCAGTTCCAATGTCCCTACACCCTTCATGCTGGGCAGCTGAAGACAAGTTATGTTACAGCAGCAAAGCCCAGCTGGTTACCATGGGCCCAGGAGAGATGTTTACTTAGTTGTTTATCTCAGATCATTTCACTAAAAGTCTTGAATGTTAACTAATTTAAAATAGACTGGAAAAGCTGGGGTTGTTCTCCTGAGAGCAGAGAAGGCTAAGAGGAGATTTGATAGAGGTGATCAAAATCATGAAGGGTTTACATAGAGAAAATAAAGAGAAATTGCTTCCACTGACTGAAGGGTCGATAACAAGGGGACACAGATTTAAGGTGATTGAGAAAATAACCAAAGGCGACACGAGATAAAGCTTTTTTACACAACGAGTTGTTAGTATTTGGAAAATACTGCCTGATAGGGTGGTGGAAACAGATTCAGTAGCAGCCTTCAAAAGGGGATTGGATAAATAATTGAAGGAGAAAAATTGCTGGGCTTTGGGGAAAGAGCGGGGGAGTGGGACTAACTGGATTGATCTTTGAAAGAGATGGCACAGACTCCATGGGCCGAAAGGTCTCCTTCAGTGCTGTACTATTCTCTGATTCTATGATATTCATATATTCAGTATTTCAATCAGAATACATATCATACAATTTGTATAATATAATGTTAAAATATGTTTGATATTCATCTTCCAATTTATTATATATTCAATATTAATATATTCAATATTCATATGTTTCTTTATTTATAGTTTTTCAATGAAGAACCTACAATAGAAAGTTACTCTTAATCTAAATTCACCCCAGGACTGAGATAACTCATGATATCTCTCACTGACCACCGAGAGTCCTTCACCATCTGCACTCTGTTCTCCAGCTCAGTCTGCAGGTGCAGAAGGAGTGCCCCAAATGTTGGAGGTGCTCGCAGGAGCTACAGCCTGAAATTGTCCCCGGCACACGGCGTTCTGTAGCTGCAACTTACTGTTAACGTAGTGCAGAGAGATCTGTCTATGAGGAGGGAGGGAGTGCGTGAGAGTGAGCCGGACATCCCGAGTCTCTCTCCTAATAGAACTAAAACGGGAACCAAATTTCAGTGACATAGGTCAAAGCCTGGTTCAGAGCATCGCTATAGTCCAGATTTACATTTCCAGCTTTTCTATTGGACGAGGTAAAGCTGAGGTTTTGCTGCTTTCTGTTACCTGAGAGATAAGGGTTAATCTAGAATAGCGAGGCCTGTCGGTGAGCGGTGAGTTAGAGGGGAGGCTAAGAGGGAAACAGATGGAAAGCGGGTTTAGAGAAGGAAACAAGATTCCAGCTGTCATTTTGACGGATTTTCTACCAGGGCGGAGAGTGAGACTGAGATTATTGCTGCTTCGTGGGGTACAAGCCGTTGTGTAGCGTTAACTGTGCTTTATCTATTTTTTATTCGTTTGTGGGATGTGGGCTTCGCTGGTAAGCCCAGCATTTATTGCCCATCCCTAATTGCCCTTGAGAAGGTGGTGGTGAGACACCTTCATGAAACGCTGCAGTCCGTGTGGTGAATGTACTCCCACAGTGCTGTTAGGTAGGGCGTTCCAGTATTTTGACCCAGCGACGATGAAGGATCGGCGATATAATTCTGAATCAGGATGGTGTGTGACTTGGAAGGAACTTGGAGGTGGCGGTGTTCCCATGCGCCTGCTGCCTTTGTCCTTCTTGGTGGTCGAGATCGCGGGTCTGCGAGGTGCCACTGAAGAAGCCTTGGCGAGTTGCTGCAGTGCATCTTGTAGGTGGTACAGACTGCAGCAACGGTACGCCGGTGGTGGAGGTTGTGAATGTTTAAGGTGTTGGATGGGCTGCCAGTCAAGCGGTCTGCTTTGTCCTGTATGTTGTCGAGCTTCTTGAGAGTTGTTGGAGCTGCACTCAACCAGGCAAGTTTAGAGTATTCCATCAAGCTGCTTACTTGTGCCTTGTAGATGATAGAAAGGCTTTGGAGAGTCAGGAGGTGAGATACTCGCAGCAGAATACCTAGCGTCTGACGTGCTCTTGTTGCCACATTATTTATGTGGCTGGTCCAGTTAAGTTTCTGGCTAATGTTGATCCCTATTATGTTTATGGTGGGGGATTTGTCGATGGTAATGCCATTGAATGTCAAGGGGCGGTGGTTAGAATCTCGCTTGTTGGAGATAGTCATTGACTGGCAATTCTGTGGGGCGAATGTTACCTTCCACTTATCGGCTCAAGCCTGAAGGTCGTCCAGGTCTTTTAGCATACGGGCATGGACTGCTTCATTATCTGAGGAGATGTGAATGGCAATGAACACTGTGCAGTCATCAGCGAACATCCACATTTCTGACCGTATGTTGGAGGGAATATCATTGATGATACTGCTAAAGATGGTTCGACCGCGGAACTCCTGTTGACTTAAGTTTTACTAGGGCTCCTTCATACCACATTCGGTCAAATGCTGCCTTGATGTCTAGGGCAGTCACTCTCAACTCACCTCTGGAATTCAGCTCCTTTCTCCATGTTTGGACTAAGGCTGTAATGATGTCGGGCGCAGAGTGGTCTTGGCGGAACCCAAACTGGGCATCAGTGAGCAGGTTATTGGTGAGTAAGTGCCGCTTGATAGCACTGTCGATATCACCTTCCATCACTTTGATTATGATGCGGATATGCCGGTGTTGGACTGGGGTGGACAAAAATGAGAAGTCGCACAACACCAGGTTATAGTCCAACAGTTTTATTTGAAATTACGAGCTTTCGGAGCTCTGCTCCTTCTTCAGGTTCCCTCACTGTATCTGAAGAAGGAGCAGAGCTCCGAAAGCTCGTAATTTCAAATAAAACTATTGGACTATAACCTGGTGTTGTGCGACTTTTCACTTTGATTATGTTTGAGAGTAGTCTGATTGGACGGTAATTGGCCGTATTGGATTTGTCCTGCTTTTTGTGGACAGTACATACCTGGCCAGATTAGCACATTGTCGGATAGATGCCAGTGTTGTAGCTGTACTGGAACAGCTTGGCGAGAGGCGCAGCTTGTTCTGGAGCACATGTCTTCAGCACGATAGCCGAGATGTTGTCAGGGCCCACAGCCTTTGCTGTATCCAATGCGCTAAGCCGTTTCTTGTTATCACTTGGAGTGAAGCGAATCGCCTGAACACTGGCTTCTGTGATGGTGTGGAGCTCAGGAGGAGGCCGATATGGATCATCCACTCGGCACTTCTGTCTGAAGATGGTTGCTTACGCTTCAGCCTTGTCTTTTGCACTCACGTGCTGCGCTCCACCATCATTGACGACGGGGATATTAATGGAGCCTCCTTCTCCCGTTAGTTGTTTGATGGTCCACCACCATTCACAACTGGATGTGGCAGGACTGCAAAGCTTTGATCTGATCCGTTGATTGTGGGATCGCTTACGCCTGTCTATAGCATGCTGCTTCCTCTTTTTAGCATATATGTAGTCCTGTGTTGCAGCTTCCCCAGTTTGGCAACTCATTTTTAGTTACGCCTGGTTCTGCTCTTGGCATGCTCTTCTACAATCCTTATTGAACCAGGGTTTGTCCCGTGGCTTGATGGTAATGGTAGAGTGATGGATAAGCCGGGCCATGATGTTACAGATTGTGGTGGAATACAATTCTGCTGCTGCTGATGTACCACAGCGCCTCATGGATGCCGAGATTTCAGCTGCTAGATCTATTCTGAATCTATCCCATTTAGCACTGTAGTAGTACCACACCACACTGATGGAGGGTGTCCTCAGTGTGAAGACCGCACTTCGTCTCCACAATGACTGTGCAGTGGTCACTGCTGCCAATGCTGTCATGGACAGATGCATCTGCGACAGGTAGATTGGTGAGGACGAGTTCAAGTAGGTTTTTCCCTCGTGTTGGTTCACTCACCACCTGTCACAGGTCCAGACTGGCAGTTATGTCCTTCAGGACCGGGCCAGCTCGGTCAGTAGTGGTGCTACCGAGCCACTCTTGGTGATGGACATTGAAGTCCCCCACCCAGAGTACTTTCTGTGCCCTTGCTACTCCCTGTGCTTTTTCCAAGTGCTCTTCAACATGGCGGAGTACTGATTCATCAGCTGAGGGAAGGCGGTAGGTGGTAATCAGCAGAATGTTTCCTTGCCCATGCTTGAACTGAAGACATGAGACTTCATGGGGTCCGGAGTCAATGTTGAGGACTCCCAGGGCCATTCCTTTCCGACTGTATCTTCTTCTTCTTAGGCTTTCCCTCGGAACCGAGGATGACTTGCTTCCACATTAAATTGATTTCTCAGGTGACTGATGAGTCCTATGCGGGACCTACAGTATCTGTCACAGGTGGGGCAGAAAGTAGTTAAAGGGGTGGGTTGGGTGCTTTTGTTGACGTGCGCTGCTTGCGCTTGGCTTCCTCTTGCTCCCGGCAAAGAGACTCGAGGTGTTCGGTGCCTTCCCGGATGCTTCTCCTCCACTTTGAAAGGTCTGCGGCCAGGGATTCCCAGTTGTCATTGGGGATGTTGCACATTTTCAAGGATGCTTTGAGCGTGTCCTTGAAGCGTTTCCTCTGCCACCTAGGGCTCTCTGTAGAACAATGTGCCACCACCCCTGCTGGGTTTCTCCTGCCGGAGGAACAGGACATACCCAGGGATGGTGATGGAGGAGTTTGGTACATTGGCTGAAAGGTATGATTCTGATATTATGACGATGTCAACCTGTTGCTCGACTAGACTGTGGGGCAGCTCTCCCAATTATGGCAGAATCCCCAGATGTTGGTGAGGAGGAATTTGCAGGGTTGACTGAGCTGGGCGTGCCGTGTCCGTAGCCGGTGCCGAGGTCGATGTCGGCTGGTCCGTCCGGAGTCTTTCTTTATTAATCTATATTAACATTAAACATCTTTCTGTCACTCAGACGCAGACTCCGCACTGACTGACCCGTGTGAACATCACACAGTCCTGGACCAGCCCTGGAGGAGCTCGAGCTGCAGTGGGACTCAGTGCTATCACCAAGTGAAGTGTGATTGGGATGTTGCCTACGGATGGTACAGATTTAAAAGGTAACGTGAGGGGGAAATTACCGATAAACTAGTCGTTAAGCGAGGAGTACATGTACAAAAGCGAACAATGCTGGAGAGTAGGAATGGGAACTGTTGGGAGACCAAGATCATCAGTCCGAGCAATGGGACAGGAAGCGGATACAGGGAAAGGGGTACAACCGGACTCTACAGAGAAACAGGGAGTAAAGGGAATTACCCAGGATAGAGGGGTATATAGAACGGGGACAGAGAGTAAAGGGAGATACCCGGGGTAGAGGGGAATATAGAACGGAGACAGAGAGTAAAGGTAGATACCAGGTATAGAGGGGAATATAGGACGCGGAAAAGAGAGTAAAGGGAGATGCCAGGTATTGAGGGGAATATAGAACGGGGACAGAGAGTAAAGGGAGATACCCGGGATAGAGGGGAAAGTACTGCAGTACAAAAGGGAACTGGGGGTCCTAGTGCAAGAAAATCAAAAAGTTAGTATGCAGGTGCAGCAGGTGATCAAGAAGGCCAACGGAATGTTGGCTTTTATTGCTAGGGGGATAGATTATAAAAACAGTCAGGTATTGCTGCAGTTATATAAGGTATTGGTGAGACCGCACCTGGAGTACTGCATCTAGTTTTGGTGTCCATACTTAAGTAAAGACATACTTGCTCTCGAGGCATTACAAAGAAGGTTCACTCGGTTAATCCCGGGGATGAGGGGATGGACATATGAGGAGAGGTTGAGTAGATTGGGGCTCTACTCATTGGAGTTCAGAAGAATGAGAGGCGATCTTATTGAAACATATAAGATTGTGAAGGGGCTTGATCGGGTGGATGCGGTAAGGATGTTCCCAAGGATGGGTGAAACTAGAACTAGGGGGCATAATCTTAGAATAAGGGGCTGCTCTTTCAAAACTGAGCTGAGGAGAAACATCTTCACTCAGAGGGTAGTGGGTCTGTGGAATTTGCGGTCCCAGGAAGCTGTGGAAGCTACATCATTAAATAAGTTTAAAACAGAAATAGACAGTTTCCTAGAAGTAAAGGGAATTAGGGGTTACGGGGAGCGGGCAGGAAATTGGACATGAGGCTGAGTTCGGATCGGTCAGGGCCCTGTGGGTGGCGGAGCGGGCCCAGGGGCTGAGTGGCCGGGTCCTGCTCCTACTTCTTGTGTTCTTTAGATTTGAGGTTAGGATCAGATCAGCCATGATCTTATTGAATGGCGGAGCAGGCTCGAGGGGCCGATTGGCCTACTCCTGCTCCTATTTCTTATGTTCTTATGTTCTTAATAGAAAGGGGACATAGAGTAAAGTGAGATAACCTGGATAGTGGGGAATATGGAACGGTGAAAGAGAGGAAAGGGAGATATCCCGGATAGAGCGGAACATAGAACGGTTACAGGGAGTTTAGGGAGATACCCAGGATAGAGGGGATTATAGAACGGGGACAGAGAGTAAAGGGAGATACCCGGGCTAGTGGGGAATATGGAACGGTGACAGAGAGTAAAGGGAGATACCCGGGATACAGGGGGAACATAGAACGGGTTCAGGAAGTGAAGGGAGATACCCGGGATAGAGTGGAATATAGAACGGGGACAGATAGTAAATTATCGGTCCTAGTTTCCGGTACTCTCTGTGGGTCCCAGTCGAACCTAGAATCATAGAGTGGTTACAGCATGGATGAAGGCCATTCGGCCCGTCCAGCCCTCGCCGGCTCCCTGCAAGAGCCCTTTAATTAGTCCCACTCCCCCGCCCTTTCCCCATAGCCCTGTATTTTTTATTCAGGTGCTTTTCCAATTCCCTTCAGAAAGCCATGATTGAGTTTGCCTCCACCACCCTTTCAGGCCTTGCATTCCAGATCCTAACCACTCGCTGAGTACATTTTTTTTCCAATGTCGCCTTTGGTTCTGCTGCCAATCACCTTAAATCTGTGTCCTCTGGTTCTCGACCCTTCTTCCAATGGGAACCGTTTCTCTCTATCAATTCTGTCCAGACGCCTCATGATTTTGAACGCGTCTTTCAAATCTCCTCTCAATTTTCTCTACTCGATGGAGAACAACGCCTGCTTATCCAGTCTATCCACGTAACTGAAGTATCTCATTCCTGGAAACATACTCGTAAATCTTTTCTGCACCCACTCTAAGACCTTCACATCCTTCATAAAGTACAGTGCCCTGATTTGAACACAATACTCCAGTTGAGGCCGAAACAGTGTTTTATATCAGTTCATCATAATTTCCATGCTTTGTACTCTATACCTCTAATCATGAAGCAAAGGATTACGTAAGGTTTACCAACCGCTTTTTCAATCTGTCCTGCCAACTTAAACGATTTGTACACATATACCCCTAGGTCTCTCTTTTCATGGATCCCCTTTAGGATTGTATCCTTAATTTATATTTCCTCTACTCTTTCTTTCTACCAAAATGTATCACTTCGTACTTTTCTGAATTAAATTGCATCTGCCACGTGTCCGCCCATTCCACCAGCCTGTGTATATCCTCTTGAAGTCTACACTATCCTCCTCACTGTTCAATATGCTTCCAAGTTTTGTATCATCTGCAAATTTTGAAATTGTGCCCTGTACAGACACATCCAATTCATTAATATATTTCAATAAAAGCAGTGGTCCTAGAACCGAGCCCTGGGGAACAACATTGTCTAAATTCCTCCAGTCCGACAAACTATCGTTCACCACCACTCTCTGTTCCCACTACTCTGTGCTTCCTGTCAGTTAGCCAATTTTGTATCCATGCTGCCATTGTCCCTTTTATTCCATGGGCTTCAACTTTGCTGGCAAGCCTATTATGTGGCACGTTGTTGAATGCCTTTTGGAAGTCCATGTACACCACATCAACCGCATTGCCCTCACCAACGCTCTATGATACCCATTAAAAATTTGATCAAGTTAGTTAAACACGATTTGCATTTAACACATCCGTGCTGGCTTTCCTTAATTATTCCACACTTGTCCAAGTGACTGTTAATTTTGTCCCTGATTATTGTTTCTAAAAGATTCCCCAATACCGAGTTTAAACTGACTGGCCTGTAGTTGCTTGGTTTATCTTTACACCCTTTTTTGAACAAGATGTAACATTTGCTATTCTCCAGTCCTCTGGCACCAACCCCGTTTCTAACGAGGATTTGAAGATTATGGCCAGTACCTCAGTGATTTCTGCCTTCACTTCCCGCAGCGTCCAATGATGCCTCCCATCTGTTCCTGGTGACTTATCTACATTAAGTACAGCCAACCTTTCTAGTACCTCCTCTTTATCAATTTTTATCCCATCCAGTGTCTCCACTACCTCCTCCTTTACTATGTCTATGGCAGCTTCTTCTTCCTTGGTAAAGACAGATGCAAAGTACTCATTTCGCACTTCAGCCATGTCCTCTGCCTCCATGCGACGGTCTCCTATTTGGGCCCTAATTGGCCGCACCCCTCCTCTTAATACCCGTTTACTATTTGTAAGTCTATAGAAAACCTTCAGGATTACCTTTTTTGTTAGCCGCCATTCTATTCTCATATCCTCTCTGCTGCCCTCTTACTTTCTTCTTCACTTCTCTACTGAACTTTTTTTATTTAGCCTGATTCTCAGATGTATACTCGACCTCACATCTGTCATATGCGCTCTTTCTCTGCTTCATCAGACTATCTTTCTCTTTCGTCCTTCAGGGAGCTCTAATGTTAGTTGCCCTACCTTTCCCCCTAGTGGGAATGTACCTCGACTGTACCCGAACTATTTACTCTTTAAAGGCAGCCCCTTGTTCAATGACAGTTTTCCATGCCAATCTTTGAATCCAGTTTACCTGGCCAGATCCGTTCTCATCCCACTGAAATAGGCCTTCCTCCAATTAACATTTTTACTCTCGATTGTTCCCTATCCTTTTCCATAGCTAATCTAAATCTTATGATACTATGATCACTTTTCTCTAAATGTACACCTACTGGCACTTTCTCCACTTGACCTACCTCATTCCCCAGAACCAGATCCAACAATGCGTCCTTCCTCGTTGCGCCGGAAACATACTGATCCAAAAAGTTCTCTAGAACACACTTCAGAAATTCTTCCCTATGTCTGCCCTATACTCTATTACTATCCCTGTCTATATTAGGATAGTTGAAGTCCCCCATTATTACTACTCTATATTTATTGTATCTCACTGTAATTTCTCTGCAAAATAGGCTGCTCCATATTTTTACCGCTAGTTGGTGATCTATAGAATACACCTGGAAGTGTAATGGAATCTCTATTATTTCTGAACACTTGCCGTATAGATTCTGTCCTTGACCCCTCCAGGACATCCTTTCTCTCCAGCACTGTAACATTCTCCTTCACCACCTCATATTTTTCCTTCCCTATTTTTCCTGAACATCTGATATCCAGAAATATATAATACCTAATGCTGCCCTTGTTTGAGCCATGTCTCCGTTATTGCCATGTGACTATTTGCGCCTGCAGCTCACCAAACTTGTTTACTCTGCTTCGTGCTTTCGCATACATACACTGTAAACCTATGTTAGACCATCCTGTGTTCTCTCTTAGACTGACCCCACCTAACATCTTACTGTTTATTAATTTAGCGCTGTCCATCTTCTGTTTATCCTTTCTAATGCTACATGCTGGTGCCCATCCCCCTTCCAACTTAGTTTAAGCTCTCCCCAATAGCACTAGCAAACCTCCCCGCGAGTATATTGGTACCGGCTCTTTTGAGGTGCAACAGGTCCGGCATGTACAGGTCCATCCTACCCCAGAACTGGCCCCAATGCCCCAGGAATCTGAAGCCCTCCCTCCTGCATCATCTCTCAGGCAACGCATGCATCTACTCTCTCCTCTTATTTCTATACTCACTCGCGCGTGGCTCCGGGAGTAATCCAGAGATTACTACCTTTGTGGTCCTGCTTTTTAATCTCTTTCCTAGCACCCTAAAATCTGCCTGCAGAAGCTCATCCCTCTTTCTACCTATGTTGTCAGTACTGCTATGGACCATGTCATTTAGATGTTCACCCTCCCACCTCAGAATGTTCTGCAGCTGCTCGGTGACATCCTTAACACTAGCACCAGGGAGGCAACATACAATTCTGGAATCACTTCTGCGAACGCAGAAACGCCTGTCTGCTCCCCTAACTCGAATCGCCTGCCACTATTGCTTTCCCTATCTGCCTCCTCCCCCCCTCCCCACTGTACAGCTGAGACACCCGTGGTGCCGCGGACATGGCTCTGGCTGTACTCCCCAGAGGAAACATCGCCCTCACCAGTACTCAGAACAGAATACTGGTTGGAGAGTGAGATGCACTCAGGGAACTATTGCACTACCTGCCTGGTCCTCGTCTTCTGTCTGACAGTCACCCAATCCCTCTCTGCCTGCGCACTCCTTAGCTGTGGGGTGACCACCTCCTGAAACGTGCTATCCACGTAGCTCTCAGCCTCGAGATGCACAGCAGTGACGCCAGTGGCTGCTCAAGATCCAAAACCCGGAGCGCGAGATCCTCCAGCTGACAACACATCCAGCACACATGGTTGCCCAGGACACGGGAAGCGTCCTGGATTTCCCACATGGCACAGGTTGTGCATTCCGCAGCACTGAGCTAACCGGCCTTGCCTCTGTTTATTCGACTATTTACTAATTTTACAGAAACTTAAGAAAAAGGAGTACCTAATTCAAATTATTCATGTAATATATTATAAACAGTAACTAATTTAATATAGTACTAACAGTAACTAATTTAATGTAATATTAACAGTTACAAATTAATGTGGTATTAACAGTAACTAACTTAATGTAGTATTAACAGCTACTAATTTAATAAAGTATTAACAGTTACTAATTTAATGTCGTATTAAAAGTTACTAAACTCCAAGCTCCTGCTTTAACCCTGAACAGCTATTTCACTCCGGGCCCTATCTTTAACTGCAGAAACACGTTGTGACCTTTACCAACCGGTCAGTTCTCAGTCTTTCTGTCAGTTAATAAGAGCCATCAGTTAATGGTCTGACTCTGTGATTGTTGTTTCAGTTCTGCTGGATGGGAGATTCCCGAGACTGTGGTTCCAGACAGTCACTGCTCCACAAGGAACCCAGGCTGGTTAAACGGTAATTTCAGACTTTATAATCTCAGATTTACATTCACTGTCTAGTACTGTTCACATCGGTTACTTTTTTCAATATTTATAAAACTGGTTTCAGGCTTTCATCCCACCGTGGGACAGGGAGAAGTGGAGAGGACAGTTTGTTTTACCGGGTATGGAAATCCCTGTCGCTGGAGCGTGGAGATAAAGGTCAAAAACTGCACCAGTTACTTCGTTTATGAGTTGAAGCCGGCATCCAGGTGTTACTCTATTTATTGCACAGGTACATTTGGGGGGGCAAAGGTCAGGAAATCGGGGGGGAGAGGTCAGGAACTGGGGGCGGGGGCAAATGCCAGGAATTCGGGCAAGGTGGGGCAAAGGTCAGGAACTCGGGGTGTTCAAAATTCAGAAATTCGGTGTGGCAAAGGTCACGGACTAGGGGGGCAAAGGTCAGGAATTCGGGGGTGCAAAGTTCAGAAATTCGGGGGGGCAAAAGTCACGGACTAGGGGGGCAAAGGTCAGGAATTCGGGGGTGCATTGGTCTGGAACTGGAGTGGGAGGTAAATGCCAAGAACTCGAGGGGCAAAGGTCAGGAATTTGGGTTGAAAAGGTCAGGAATTCGGGGGCAATGGTCAGGCACTCTGTGGGCAAATGCCAAGAACTCGGTGGGTGACTTAGATCAGGAACTCGGCGGTAAAGATCAGGAACTGGGGGTCAAAGGTCAGGAACTCTGGGGGGAGAGAATGTCAGGAACACGGGGGTGGCGAAGGTCAGAAACTCGTCGGGGCAAAGGTCAGGAACTCGGGGTGTAAAGTTCATGAACTCGGGGGGCGGTCAAAGGTCAGGAACTCGGGGGTGACCAAAGTTCAGGAACTCGGTGGGGTTGCAGAGATGTTCACGAATTTGGATGGGGCTGCTCGGAGGAATGTTTAGGAACTTGGGCAGGGGGAGAAGTTCAGGAATCGGGAGAGGGGTGAGAATGTCAGGAGCTCGGTGGGGGTGAGGGGAAGGGGCAGAGTAGCTCAGTAACTTGGTCAGGTGGAGGAAGTCAGGAACGTGTGGGGGGGAGGTTCAGGAGCTATGGCGAGGTGAGAATGTCAGGAACTTAGGTAGAGAAGATCGAGAAATTTGGCGGGGGAGTAGTTCGGGCACTTGGGCGGTGAGGGCGAGGAGGTCAGGAAGTTGGGCGAGGATGGCAAGGAGTTCAGGAATATGCTTGCGGGTGGGAGAAGGTCTTAATCCGCGAGGGTGAGCCGTGTCTGTTCCAAGTGAGCTCTGTTATATCTGGAGTAGGCAGTTAGAATGGCTCGAATTACACTTTGCAAAGTAACTGATTACGTCGGCAGGGAGGATCTAATTACACATTCCAGAGACACTGCTGGGTGAGTCATGTCCTCCAAGCAGACCAATGAGCAATCAGGACTTGTCATCCAAGGGGACCAATCAGAGCTTTTGGTGTTGCGAATAAATACGACCGGTTTGAAATAATCCAGAAGTGTGACTCCAGGATGTCCCCGGTCATCAACGGAAATAAGAAAGTTACACGCCTTGTTGTAAGGGACACAACGCATCAAGGAACTGGAACACAAAGTGTGCTTTTCACCAAAGCTATAGGGAGCTGAATCAGACACTGTTCTCCGTGTCTATTGGAAACTCTGTTCCCTGCGGTACCCACTGATCGCGACAGACCCCCAGTGTAGCGCTGCGCACCGCACGCTGCCTCTCCAGGCTTTCTGGGTCACGGGAAATGGGAATCAATGATTCTGGGTTTTATAAAGAGTGGTGACGGACATTCTCCGGATTCTAGTGCCAGCCTAATGACTTGATCGTGTGATCTCCACTCTGCACTCTCCCATGTGTCTATTCCTTTATTACAGATCCCAAGACATTCCCAACTCAGGAACCGGAGGAACAATCGACTCGTGAATCCGCTGACCGTACATCTTCTATTCCACTGGTGTCTACAGCCTCAGGTATCTGCCTTGTGGGGTCCATTCTACACAGATGCTCACCCAATGTAACTGCAGCAATCCTCAGACCCTCAGATTGATCCAATCTCTTATTGAGGGGAGGGGGCTGTCCTGTCTGAGGGGTGTCGGCTGCATCGACTGAGGGGAGCAAGCTGCAGGGACTGAGCGTAGTGGGCTGCAGTGACTGAGGGGGGTGGGCTGCAGTGACTGAAAGATGTGGGCTGCAGTGACTGAGGGGAGTGGGCTGCAGAGACTGAGGTGATTGGGATGCAATGACTGAGAGGAGTGGACTGCAGTTACTGAGGGAAGGGGGCTGCAGTGACTAAGGGGAGTGAGCTGCAGTGATGGATGGGAGTGAGTGTGCTGCATTGACTGAGGGAGTTGGAATGCAATTATTGAGGGGAGTGAGCTGCATTGAGTGAGGGGAGTGGGCTGCAGTGACTGAGCAGAGTGGGCTGCAGTGACTGAGGGGTGTGGGCTGCAGTGACTGAGGGGAGTGGGCTGCAGTGACTGCTGGGTGTGGGATGCAGTGACTGAGGGGAGTGGGATGCAGTGACTGAGGGGAGTGGGCTGCATTGACTGAGGGGAGTGGGCTGCAGTGACTGAGCAGAGTGGGCTGCAGTGACTGAGGGGTGTGGGCTGCAGTGACTGAGGGGAGTGGGCTGCAGTGACTGATGGGTGTGGGATGCAGTGACTGAGGGGAGTGGGATGCAGTGACTGAGGGGAGTGGGCTGCATTGACTGAGGGGAGTGGGCTGCAGTGACTGAGCAGAGTGTGCTGCAGTGACTGAGGGGTGTGGGCTGCAGTGACTGAGGGCAGTGGGCTGCAGTTACTGTGGGGTGTGTGCTGCAGTGACTGAGGGGAGTCGGCTGCAGTGACTGAGGGGAGTGGAATGCAAAGACTGAGGCGAGTGGGTTGCAGTTACATAGCGGAGTGGCATGATGAGACTAAATACTATGTGGCGACGAGACTGAGGGGAGTGTGATGAGGAGACTGAAGGCTGTGTGATGAGGAGACTGAAGGCTATGTGGCGACGAGACTGAGGGGAGTGTGATGAAGAGACTGAAGGCTATGTGATGAGGAGACTGAGGGGAGTTTGATGATGAGACTAAATACTATGTGGCGACGAGACTGAGGGGAGTGTGATGAGGAGACTGAAGGCTGTGTGATGAGGAGACTGAAGGCTATGTGGCGACGAGACTGAGGGGAGTGTGATGAGGAGACTGAAGGCTGTGTGATGAGGAGACTGAAGGCTATGTGGCGACGAGACTGAGGGGAGTGTGATGAGGAGACTGAAGGCTGTGTGATGAGGAGACTGAAGGCTATGTGGCGACGAGACTGAGGGGAGTGTGATGAAGAGACTGAAGGCTGTGTGATGAGGAGACTGAAGGCTATGTGGCGACGAGACTGAGGGGAGTGTGATGAGGAGACTGAAGGCTGTGTGATGAGGAGACTGAAGGCTATGTGGCGACGAGACTGAGGGGAGTGTGATGAAGAGACTGAAGGCTATGTGATGAGGAGACTGAGGGGAGATTGATGAGGAGACTGAAGGCTATGTGATGAGGAGTCTGAAGGGAGTTTGATGAGGAGACTGACAGCCAAGTGATGAGGAGACTGAAGGGAGTGTGATGAGGAGACTGAGCAGAGTGTGATGAGGAGACTGAAGGCTATGTGATGAGGAGACTGAGGGGAGTTTGATGATGAGACTAAATACTATGTGGCGACGAGACTGAGGGGAGTGTGATGAGGAGACTGAAGGCTATGTGATGAGGACACTGAGGGGAGTGTGATGAGGAGACTGAAGGCTATGTGATGATGAGATTGAGGGGAGTGTGATGAGGACACTGACGGGAGTGTGATGAGGAGACTGAAGGCTATGTGATGAGGAGACTGAGGGGAGTGTGATGAGGACACTGAGGGGAGTGTGATTAGGAGACTGAGGGGAGTGTGATGAGGAGACTGAAGGCTATGTGATGAGGACACTGAGGGGAGTGTGATGAGGAGACTGAGGGGAGTTTGATGAGGAGACTGAAGGCTATGTGATGATGAGATTGAGGGGAGTGTGATGAGGACACTGACGGGAGTGTGATGAGGAGACTGAAGGCTATGTGATGAGGACACTGAGGGGAGTGTGATTAGGAGACTGAGGGGATTGTGATGAGTAGACTGAAGGCTATGTGATGATGAGACTGAGGGAAGTGGGAGGATGGAGTGTGAGGGGAGTGTGATGAGGAGACTGAAGGCTATGTGATGAGGTGACTGAGGGGAGTGTGATGTGGAGACTGAAGGCTATGTGATGAGGAGACTGAGGGAAGTGGGAGGATGGAGTGTGAGGGGAGTGGGATGCAGTAACAGAGGGATGTCGGATCCAGTGACATAACGACGTGTGATTAGAAGATTTTGGTTTATATGTAGACTGGTGTCTGAAATTCTTCGTACTCTATTACCAGCCTGATGACCTTTTCGGGTGTTCTCCACTCTGCACTCTCCCATGTCTCTCTTCCTTTATTACAGATCCCGAGACAGGCCCAAATCAAGAATCCGAGGAACAATCGACTCGCGAATCCGCTGACCGTTCTTCCCCTGTTCCAGCGAGTTCTGCAACCTCAGGTATCTGCCTTGTCGGGTCCATTCTAAACAGACTGTTCACCCAATGTAACTGCTGAAATCTGTCCCGCAGATTGATCCAGTCTCTTACTGAGGGTACTGGGTTGTGGAGAATTATGGGTGTTGGACGAGGACACTGAGGTGACTTGGATGCAATAACCGAGGGGTGTTGGAAGCAGTGTCTGAAGGGACTCGAATGCCGAGATTGAGGGGGGTGGAATAAGGAGACTGAGGGGAGCGGTATGAGAAGACTGAGGGGAGTTGGATGAGCAGACTGGTTGGAGTGTGGTGAGGATTCCGAGGCCAGTTGGATGAGGAGACTGAGGGTAGTGGGGGGAGGAGTCCAACAGGAGTTGGATGTAGTAACTGAGGGTTGTGTGTAGCAAGTGCTGAGGAGAGTGGGATGTAGTGATTGATGTGAGTGGGGTGTAGTGACCGGGGGGAGCAGACTGTAGTGATTGACTGGAGTGGGTTTTCTGAGTTAGGAGTGGGATGTAGTGATAGAGGGAAATGCAAAGCAGTGACTGAGTGAAGTGAGGTTATTCTCTCTCAATCATGCTACTCTCGCTCCTGTTCGCTCTCACTACTCTAACTGCATTTCTCTCTCATGACTGTTCTTTCTCTCTGATTCTACCTCCTGTCGCTCTGATCTATTCTAGCTCACTCCTGTTCTCTCTCACTCCTGTGTTTTTTCTCTGTCTTTATCTGTCTCTCTCTTTCTCTATCTCTCTGTGCCTCTCTGTCATTATCTGTCTCAGTCTCTGTCTCTCTCTCTCTGTGTCTGTCTCGTTCTCTCACTCCCGTCCTCTCTCCATTCCACCAATCAGTCGGAATCCTAGTGGAATTTATGTTATCTTTATTTGACCCTCTCGGACTCCGGGACTGCTTTGGCATCAGTTGACACACTGTCCACACCTGAGGAACCTCCCGACTCTCGGGTGGATTCTGGTGAAGGTAAGAGCATTGCAGATTCTCAATAATGCAGGGAAATGAAATCCGTCCCTTTGTCTTATTCTGGAGCAAATATATCAGGGCAGAGACTTTCAAAAACAGGTGTGCGATCGGTCTGTGCAGGAATCGCCATCGCTATCAGTCACTGGCTTTGCCTTTTCAGTGCTATCATAACATAAGTTGCTGTCTCTTGTTATCTGTGTGTAAAATCATTGGGGAAATCACGGGAATATTTAATCTGCTGCTTCACAAATCTTTTCTAGGCTTTCAACTTAAATCCCTCTCTCTCATTGATTTAATCTCCCTGTCTATCTGTCTCGCTTTCTTTCTGTCTCTCTCATTTTCTACCTATGGGTCTCTCTACATCTCTCTTTTCCTCTCTGTATCTCTGTCTCTGTCTCTACTGCTTGACACGCTTTGACTTTCTCTGTCGCTCTGATTCTCTCTAACTCTGTCTCTCTGATTTTCTATCTTTGATTCTCTCTGTCTCTCTCTGTCTGTCTCTCTCCTCGATCTCTGATTCGCTCTCTCTGCCTCTGTCTCACCTTTTCTCTCTGATTCTCTGTCTCTCTCTTTTTCTTGCTCTCTATTTCTCTCTCTACTTCTCTCTCTGATTCTCCCTCTATGAGACTGTCTTGCCTTCTTTCTTTCTATCTCTTTCTTGCTTTCTCGCTCTGATTCTGTCTCTCTCTCCTTCTCTCATTCTCTCACTCTGTCTCTCTCGCTTTCTCTCTCTGGTGCATGTAGGTACCAACGATATAGGTAAAAAGCGGGAAGAGGTCCTACAAGCAGAATTTAGGGAGCTAGGAGCTAAATTAAAAAGTAGGACCTCTAAGGTAGTAATCTCTGGATTGCTACCAGGGCCACGTGCTAATCAGAATAGAGAGAACAGGATAGTGAGATTGAATACGTGGCTTGAGCAGTGGTGCAGGAGGGAGGGATTCAAATTCCTGAGGCATTGGAACCAGTTCTGGGGGAAGTGGGACCTGTACAAAAGGGACGGTCTGCACTTGGGCAGGACTGGAACCGATGTCCTCGGGGTAATATTTGCTAAAGCAGTTCGGGAGGATTTAAACTAATATGGCAGGGGAAGGGGAACCTATGTAGCGAAACAGGGGGAAGTAATATGCAGTCAGAAACAAATGTTAGAAGGGTGAGAAACAATAGGGGAAGGCCGAGTAAACAAAGGCAAGAAACACAAAGGGCCATACTAAATCATAAGTCTAAAAGGACAAAGGATGTTAATAAAATAAGCCTAAAGGCTCTGTGTCTTAATGCAAGGAGTATCCGTAATAAGGTGGATGAATTGACTGTGCAAATAGATGTTAACAGATACGATGTGATTGGGATTACAGAGACGTGGCTCCAGAACAATCAAGGCTGGGAACTGAACATCCAGGGGTATTCAACATTCAGAAAGGATAGAATAAAAGGAAAAGGGGGTGGGTAGCATTGCTGGTTAAAGAGGAGATTAATGCAATAGCTAAGAAGGACATCAGCTTGGAGGATGTGGAATCAATATGGGTTGAGCTGCAGAACACCAAAGGGCAGAAAACGTTAGTGGGAGTTGTGTACAGACCTCCAAACAGCAGTCGTGAGGTGGGGGAGGGTCTGAAACAGGAAATCAGAGGTGCGTGCAAAAAAGGCACGGCAGTTATCATGGGTGACTTTAATATGCATATAGATTGGGCTACTCAAACTGGAAGCAATACGGTGGAGGAGGATTTCCTGGAGTGTTTAAGGGATGGTTTCCTTAACCAATATGTTGAGGAACCAACTCGAGGGGAGGCCATCCTGGACTGGGTGTTGTGTAATGAGGAAGGACTAATCAGCAATCTTGTGGTACGAGGCCCCCTGGGGAAGAGTGACCATAGTATGGTGGAGTTCTACATTAGGATGGAGAAGGAAACAGTTAAGTCAGAGACCATGGTCCAGAACTTAAATAAGGGCAACTTTGAGGGTATGAGGCGTGAATTGGCGAGGTTAAATTGGCAAGCGATATTTAAGGGGCTATCAGTGGAAGGGCAATGGCAGACATTTAGAGATCGCATGGATGAACTACAACAATTGTACATCCCGGTCTTACGTAAAAATAAAAAAGGGAAGGTGGCTCAACCATGGCTAACAAGGGAAATCAGGGATAGTATTAAAACCAAGGAAGTTGCATACAAATTGGCCAGAAGTAGCAGCAAACCCGGGGACTGGGAGAACTTCAAATCTCAGCGGAGGACGACGAAGGGTTTGATTAGGGCAGGGAAAATAAAATATGAAAGGAAGCTTGCAGAGAACATTAAAATGGACTGCAAAAGCTTCTATAAATATGTAACAAGAAAGAGGTTAGTAAAAACAAACGTAGGTCCCCTGCAGTCGGAAACAGGGGAAGTCGTAATGGGCAACAAGGAAATGGCAGATCAATTGAACAAGTACTTTGGTTCAGTGTTTACTGTGGAGGACACACACAACCTGCCGGAAATAAAAGGGGTCAGAGGATCTGGTAAGAGGGAGGAGCTGAGGGAAATCCTTATTAGTCGGGAAAAGGTATTGGAGAAATTGATGGGACTGAAGGCTGAAAAATCCCCGGTGCCTGATTGGTCTGCATCCCAGAGTACTTAAGGAGGTGGCCTTGGAAATAGTGGATGCATTGACGATCATCTTCCAACATTCCTTAGACTCTAGATCAGTTCCGATGGAGTGGAGGGTGGCAATGTAACCCCTCTTTTTAAAAAAGGAGGGAGGGAGAAAGCAGGGAATTAGAGACCGGTCAGCCTGACATCGGTCGTGGGTAAAATGATGGAAGCAATTATTAAAGATGTCATAACAGACCATTTGGAAAGTGGCGACATGATAGGTCCAAGTCAGCATGGATTTGTGAAAGGGAAATCATGCTTGACAAACCTTCTGGAATTTTTTGAGGATGTTTCCAATAGGGTGGACAGGGGGGAAGCAGTAGATGTGGTGTATTTGGACTTTCAGAAGGCCTTCGACAAGGTCACACACAAGAGATTGGTGAGCAAAGTTAAAGCACATGGGATTGGGGGTAATGTGTTGACGTGGATTGAGAACTGGTTGGCACACAGGAAACAAAGAGTAGGAGTAAATGGGTACTTTTCAGAATGGCAGGCAGTGAACAGCGGGGTACCGCAGGGTTCGGTGCTGGGACCCCAGCTGTTTACATTATATATTAATGATTTGGACGAAGGGATTAAATGTAATATCTCCAAATTTGCGGATGACACTAAATTGGGAGGCAGTGTGAACAATGAGGAGGAGGCTAGGAGGCTACAGAGTGACTTGGACAGGTTGGGTGAATGGGCAAATGTATGGCAGATGAAGTACAATGTGGATAAATGTGAGGTTATCCACTTTGGTGGTAAAAATAGAGAGGCGGACTATTACCTGAATGGTGGCAGATTAGGGAAAGGGGAGGTGCAACGAGACCTGGGCGTCATGGTACATCAGTCACTGAAGGTGGGAATGCAAGTGCAGCAGGCAGTCAAGAAAGCAAACGGAATGATGGCCTTCATAGTAAGGGGATTTGAGTACAGGAGTAGGGAGGTGATGCTGCAGTTGTACAGGGCCTTGGTGAGGCCACACCTGGAGTATTGTGCGCAGTTTTGGTCTCCTAACTTAAGGAAGGACATTCTTGCTATTGAGGGAGTGCAGCGAACGTTTACTAGATTGATTCCTGGGATGGCCGGACTGACATATCAAGAAAGATTGGGTCAACTGAACTTGTATCCTCTGGAGTGCAGAAGAATGAGGGGGGATCTTATAGTGACATTTAAAATCCTGACTGGTTTAGACAAATTAGATGCGGGCAGAATGTTCCCAATGTTAGGGAAAACTAGAACCAGGGGTCACAGTCTAAGGATTAAGGGGAAGCCATTTAAGACTGAGCTGAGGAGGAACTTCTTCACCCAGAGAGTGGTGAATCTATGTAATTCTCTTCCACAGAAGGTTGTTGAGGCCAGTTCGCTAAATATATTCAAAAGTGAGTTAGATATAACACTCACAACTAGGGGGATCAAGGGGTATGGCGAGAAAGCAGGAATGGGGTACTGAGGTAGCATGTTCAGCCATGAACGCATTGAATGGCGCTGCAGGCTCGAAGGACCGAATGGTCTACTCCTGTACCTATTTTCTATGTTTCTATGTTTCTATTCTCTCTCTTTGTCTCTCTCTCTCGCTTTCAGTCTCTGATTCTCTCTCCGTCTCTCTCTTGCCTTCTGTCTCTCTCATTCACTCTCTCTCGCCTTCTCTCTCTCTGTCTCTCTCTTTCCTTCTGTCTCTCTCATTCTCTCTCTCTCTCGCCTTCTCTCTCTCTGTCTCTCTCTTGCCTTCTCTCTCTCTCATTCTCGCCTTCTCTCTCAGATACCCTCTCTGTCTCTCTCTCCTTCTCTCCCTGTTTCTGTCTCTTCTCCTTCTTGCTCTCTCTCTCTCTCTCTCTGAGTGATGTGGCAAATTTGTGAGGGAATGCCGCAAAGACAGACTTGAAATCACATCGGGAGAGGGAACAAAAGCAGGCGAGAGAATGGAGGGCAGAGAACGAATATACAGAGAGAGTAGAATCGAGACACGAGGGGTAAGAAAAAAAGTGAATAAAAGAGAGGGAAAGGAAGGGGCGAATGCAAAAACAGAGGAAAGAGAGAATGAAATAGTGGGGAGCAAGAGTTCTAAATACATCCCGTAACCTGCGCTGAACTCTCACAGTGTTTAACCATTTGAAGTTGTGACTGTTGTTTTTAGATAATCGGTACAAGCGGATTGATGTGCAGATCACTTCGATGACAGAACTCGATGATGAAACGGCGAAGAGAATCGCTGTAGAGAGGGTGAGAGACTGCACTGCACTGAGGGCAAACACAGGGTGACACCAGATCCTCCCTCTCGCTGTCTGAATTCCCTGATGTGAATCTCCACCTAAGATATGTAACCAGCTCCACTTCCCCCTCTGGATATCATCCTGTCACCCAAACCACCCCATTCATGGAGCTGTGGTGAAGAGCAGCTCGAGGGGCTGAATGGGCACCTACTGTTCTTGTGTAACAGGCTCGAGTGGCTGAATGGCTCCCTACTGTTCTTGTGTAACAGGCTCGAGGGGCTGAATGGCCTCCTCTTGTTCTTGTGTAACAGGCTCGAGGGGCTGAATGGTCTCCCCCTGTTTTGTGTAACAGGTTCGAGGGGCAAACTGGCCGCCTCCTGTTCCTGTGTAACAGGCTGGAAGGGCTGGATGGCCTCCTCCTGTTCCTGTGTAACAGGTTTGAGGGGCTGAATGGCCTCCTCCTGTTCTTGTGTAACAGGCTCGAGAGGCTGAATGGCTTGCTGAGGGTAGGATCATTTCGCTTTGTCGCTCATTTTCTCTGTCTGTCGGTCTCTCTCCACCTCTCTCTTTCTCTCTCTATGTCGCTGTTTCTCTCCCATTCTATCTTTCACTGTCTCTCGCTCTGTCTCTCTCTCTGTCTCTGTTTTTCACTCACTCTCTCTTTCTCTCTCTCGCTCCATTTGTCTCTATCTTTCTCTCTCTATCTATGTCTTTCTCTCATGCATTGTCTTTCTCTGTCTATCTCTCTCTTTCACTGTCTCTGTCTCTGTCACAGTCTCTGTCGCTATGTTTCTCATACACTGTCAATCTCTGTCACTGTCTCTCTCTGTCTAACTCTCTCTTGCCCTCTCTCTCTCTCTCTCTGTTACTGTCACTCTCTGCCAATCTCTCTCTTTCTCTCTCATACACTGTCACTCTCTTTCTGCCTCTATCTATCTTTCTCTTTGTTTATCTCGCTTCCCTCTCTATCCTTGCTGCAACACTCATCCTTTCTCCTCTCTGTGATGCAGGTGAAGCAGATGTTTAAGGATCAATGTCCGAACGAGGAGTTCAATTTGAGTCCGGATGACGTTCAGTGTTCGGCTTCGCACCCTCCGGAAGAATGAAGGCGACCGACCGTGTCAGCGAGCGCCCGGAGCCCGTGATCCCGTCTCCGTGTGTTTCACAGCCTCGCTCGATTACGGCTCTGCCTCACCTTCACCTTCTTTAACCCAAGGAAACTGTCAGCAAAGGGTTAATCTCCAACTAGACTTGTGCTATTCTTATATCGCTATTGATTCCTCTTCATACTGCAGGGGTGTGGGAGCTTGTAGCCTTTGCTGTGTTAAAAACCATCCCATTTTTAAGTAGTGACCACTGGACTGCTGAACCAAGACTGACCCGACAGCTCCGGCCCATTTCAGGAGGAAGTGATCTCCTGCTTAATGAGGGAATTTCATTAAAGACCTACCACTGTGTAGAGATTCCTAAGCTTCAGGGAGCTGTCAGCACTGATAACAGGTGCAAGGGCAACAGATAGTTCTGGTAAAAGGAGAACCTCTGGGTAGATATCATCTTTTTAATTGGGGTTTCAGTAGAGTGGGGGAAATAGTTGGTTCTGGACTTTACAGAATCAAACATTGACTTATAATTAAAGCTTTTATTTCGTAGAATAGCAATTATGTATGACAAAAGCTAAATGCTTGATAAGGTAACGAAGTAAATAAGTTATTCCGAGCTCATGAGCCCAGTGAAAAAAGTAAGGAAACCAGCTTTATTAACTGAAGTTACTGATAAGGGGCGTATCCTGTGAGATTCTCCTTATACGGAGTTTTATTCCTAAGGAAGTGGAAAGCGAGATGTTTCCATCTTCACTCACGTCAATCAATAGAAGTGTTGGAAAAATATCCATTGGTCACCATTCTGTAGTGTAAAGGTGGAAAACTGCACTCTTGAGCCAGAAATGGTCAGGTCGGTGTAGCTTCCATTGATGGACATTTGAACAAGGAAACCTGTAGCTTAGAAAGGTATGAATAAAGTGGCAGACAGTAATGAGGATTTGGATTGCAATAGTTTGAAGGGCCTGAATATGAGCTCAGAACTGTAATGCGTTTGATTCCCTGACGATCGGGTGTGTTTGTAAGCCCGATCTTTTTAGTGTATGTTTAAGTGCTATTGCTGTATCTGTATGCTCAATAAATCTATGAACTCTTAACCTGAACGTCTCAAGAAGCTTATTGATCTTGGAGAAATGGCTTGATCATCTGATCATGAGAAACCTGTGTTTTTCCGGTAAGGAACGCTCTCTGTTAGATGATTGGTGAAGGGTGGGATCAGACGGGATGATACAGTAACTGGTGGGCCTGTCCCGCATTCCCAGCACCTAGTGCTGCTCCATTGTATTCTGCTCAGTGCGGATACCTTGGACAATCCATCTGACTCAAGGGGTTACATAGAATTATAGGATCAGGAGTAGGTGGTTCAGCCCATCGAGCCTGTTCCCACATTCAATGAGATCATGGCTCATCTGTATCTTAACTCCATTTACCCGTCTAGGTTCCCTATCCCTTAATACCCTTACCTGACACGACGCTCTGTTTTGAAATTTGCAATTGACCTCCAGTCTCAACAGTTTTTTGGGAGAGAGAGTTCAGATTTCCAGGACCTTTTGTGTGAATAAGTGCTTCCTGACATCGCCCCTGAACGGCCTCGCTCTAATTTGTGAGGATTTTCCCCCTTGTTCTGGACTCCCTTCATCAGAGGAAATAGTTTCTCTCTATCTACCCTATCAACTCCTTTAATCATCTTAAACACCTCAATTAGATCAGCTCTTAATCTTCTACACTTGAGGGAATACAAGTCTAGTCTGTAGAACCTGTCCTCATAATTTAACCCTTTTAGCCCCGGTATCATTCTGGTGAATCTGCGCTGCACCCCCTCCAAGGCCAATATATCCTTCCTGAGGTGCGGGTCCCAGAACTGAACACAGTTACTCCAGATGGGTTCTGACCAGAGCTTCATACAACTCTAGCATAAACTTCCAGCCCCTGTATTCCAGCCCCTTTGAGATAAAGGCCAACATTCCATTAGCCTTGTAATTATTTTACCACAAAATGAATCTGCGGTAATGTTGTTGCAGCGACCAGTAGGTCAATCGAAAGAACAGGCTCCCCAGGGAAATGTTGGAAGCAGATATTCCCTTCACATTAAAGAGATTTCCCTCACGGATAGTGAGTGAGTAACTTGAGACATGATATGTGTTGAGTGTAGCGTGGCTTGGGAGGAACAGGTGACTTTGGACCAATGGTTCCTAAAGCTCTCCACCACTGGGGGTTTTCCTCCTATGTCTGGGTCTGTTGAAGGCAAATTGAACGAGACTGATTGCTGTGATTAGTCAACAACTCCATTATCATTGTATCCTGCGCCTACCAGGATGGGAGAAGGTGAACTAGATGGACCTCGGTCTTTGTTCCTCCAGCAATGCCAATGGCCCCAGTTTGGCTCAGATGGGGAATAAAGTTCCTGGAGTTCCTTCAACAGCCCACTGGGCTTTGTCATCCTGCAGGCTTCCACCCAATTACCCAGCTCGACCCTAAGCTGCTCTTAGCAGTCATTGTGAATGCCACTCCCCTTTCCACCTCCGTTCCAAATCATGTAAAATGACTAGAGTCACACCGAGCATAAAGGAAGATGGTTGCGGTTGTTGGAGGTCAATCATCTCAGCCCAAGGACATCGCTGCTGGAGTTCCTCAGGGCAGTGTACTCGGCCCAACCATCTTCAGCTGCTAAATCAATGCCCTTCCCCCCATCATTAGGTCAAAAGTGGGGAAGATTGCTGATGACTGCACCGTGTTCAGTGCCATTCGCAACTCCTCAAAATAATTAAGTAATCCGTGCCAAAATGCAGCAAGACCTGGACAACATTCAGGATGGAGCTGATAAGTGGCAAGTAACAAGAGAGTGTCTACTCACCGCCCCTTGACATTCAATGACTTTACCATCGTTGAAACCGCCCCCCCACCCCCATCAACATCCTGGGGGTTACCATTGACCAGAAACTGAACTGGACCAGCCATATAAATACTGTGGCTACAAGAACAGGACAGAAGTTGGATATTCAGCGACGACTGACATCACTTCACTCACCAAATCCTTTCCACCATTAAAAGACAAAAGTCAGGAGTGCGATGGAATACGCTCCACTTGCCTGGATGAGTGCAGCTCCAACAATATTCAAGAAGATCGACTCCATCCAGGACAAGGCAGCCTGCTTGATTGGCACCGCATCCAACAGCTTAAACAATCATTTCCTCCACCACCGGCGCACCATGGCTGCAGTGTGTACCATCTAAAAGATGAATTGCAGCAACTCGCCAAGGCTTCTTCGGCAGCACCTCCCAAAACTCGCGAACTCTACCATCTAGAAGGACAAGGGCAGCAGTCACATGGGAACACCAACACCTCCAAGCTCCCCTTCACTAGATTGATTCCTTCGATGAGAGGGTTGTCCTATGAGGAGAGATTGAGTAGAATGGGCCATTACTCTCTGCAGTTTAGAAGAATTAGAGGTAATCTCATTGAAACAGCTAAGATTTACAGGGTGAGTGACAGGATAAATGCTGAGATGTTGTTTCCCCTGGCTGTTGAGCCTAGAACTAGGGGGCATAGTCTAAGCATGAGGGGTCGGCCATTTAGGACTGAGATGAGGAGAATTTTTTTCACTCCGAGGGTTGTGAATCTTTGGAATACTCTAGCCCAGAGGGCTGTGGATGCTCAGTCATTGAGTATATTCAATGCTGAGCTAGATTTTTGGAATCTCAGGGAATCAAGAGATATGTGGATAGTGCGAGAAGGTGGAGTTGAGGTTGAAGATCAGCCATGTTCTTCTATAATGATGCAGCAGGCTCTAGGGGCCGAATGGCCTCCTCCTGCTCCTATTTCTTACATTCTGATAAGGTGCATCTGTTCGCCGTTTCACCCAGTGACCCTCTTTCCTGGAACAGCATGTAGCATTCCTAGTTATCTGCCTCTCTCTCTCATCTCCCTCTGTGCCTCTCTCCCCTCTCACCCTTTATCTTTCTCTATAAATTTGTCGCTTTCCCACTTGGTCCATCTCTGTCTCTCTCCCTCTCTTCATCTCACTCCCTCTGTCCCTCTCTCCTTACTCCTCTTTCTCTGTCTTTCTTTCTCACTCTGTCTCGTTCTCTCTCTCTCTCACTGGTCTATGCGATGGGTATTGACAAGATGGTCGACAGGAAGGTGGTGCTGGCGCGGGCCATTTTGGCGATCACCTCTGCGGGATGAGGTCACTTCCTGTGAGACGCACTGAGCCCACATTTCCCGCACACTCGGCGGACCTGAAATCCTATCACCGGCTTCTCCAAATTTCTTTCCCTCGTCTGCCATTTCTTTCCCCTTCCCACATTTCTTTCCCTCGTCTCCCCCGTCATTCCTACTTCTCCACACTTGCACTGTTGGGAGGGTTTAAACTAATTTGGCTTGGGGGTGGGCACCAGGATGAGACATTAGAGGAGGAGAAACAAGGTGCACAGAGGACTGGGAGAGGCAAGTAGCAATAGAGTAAAGAATAGTTCAGAAATAGGACGGATCAGACTGGAGGCAAATGCGACGTAGTCTAAGACGGGTTTGGAGTGCATGTACGTAAATGCACAGCGTGTGGTAAATAAGGTTGGTGAGCTGCAGGCACAAGTGGCCGCATGCGACTATGACATATTAGCAATAACAGAGACCTGGATCAAAGAAAAAAAGGATTTGGAACTTAACATTCCTAACTACAAGCTATTCAGGAAGGATGGGGAAGAAAAGAAAGGAGGGTGTGCAGCAGTATTAATGAAAGTAACTATTACATCATTGGAAAGTGCTGAGGTAGTTGAGGGGCCAAAGACAGAATCTATTTGGTTAGAATTAAGGAACAATAGAGGAGATATTACATTTCTCGGTGTACACTATAGGCCACCAAATAGTGGGAAAGAGATAAAGGAGCAAATTTGCTGGCAAATTACTGAAAGATGCAAAAACTACAGAGTAGTGATAACGGGGGACTTCAATTATCCTAATATAGACTGGGATTGTAACAGTGCAAAGGGCAAAGAGGGGGAGGAATTCCTCAAATGTGTACAAGGAAACTTTCCTGACCAGTCCAACGAGGAAGGAATCAGCGCTGGATCTAGTTCTGGGGCATGAAGTGGGGCAAGTGAAGCATGTTTCAGTGCGGGGTGGGGCTTTGGAGAACAGTGATCATAATATCATCAGGTTTAGAATAGTTATGGAAATGATCGGGGAATAATCAAACTTAATAATAATTAACTGGAGGAGGGCTAATTTCAGGGAGTTATAAAGGGATCTGGCCCAGGTGCATTGCAATCGAAGGTTGGTCGGCAAAACAGTAATTGAACAACGGGAGGCCTTCAAAGTGGAGATGGTTCGGGTACAGACTGGACACATTCCCATGAGGGGGAAAGGAAGGGCCTCCAATGCTCGAGCTCCATGGATGACAACAACAACAACAAATACTTGCATTTTAATAGCGCCTTGAACTGTTTTTAGTCCTTATGTCAGCTGTATCTCAAGGGGTTGTGCTCTAGCCTCTTCATTGGCTGCAAAGCGCTTTGCGACGTCCTTAGGTCGTGAAAAGGGCTAAATAAATGCAAGTCTTTCTTTCTTTAAATGTGCCACGACCACCTTTTCATGCAGTGAGTTCCAGACCCCCACCACCCTCTGGGTGAAAAAAGTTCTCAATTCCCCTCTAATTACGTTAACTCTATGACCTGTAGTTATTGGACTCGCTGCTGGGGGAAATAGGTCCTTCCAATCCACTCTATCTAGGCCCCTCATAATTTTATACATCTCAACCAAATCTCCGCCCTCAGAATCCTCTGCTCCAAAGAAAACAACGACAGCCTATCCAATCTTTCCTCATAGCTCAAATTCTCCCGTCCTGGCAACATTCCTCGTAAATCTCCTCTGTACCCTCCCCAGTGCAATCACATCTTTCCTGTAATGTGGCGACCAGAAATGCAGGCAGTATTCTAACTGTGGACTAAATAGTGTTTTATACAGTTCAAGCATAACCTCCGTGCTCTTATATTCTATGCCACAGCTAACAAAGTAAACTGTCCCGTATGTCTTATTTACAAGCTTACCTACCTGTCCTGCAACTTTCAAGGATCTATGAACATGCACTCCAAGGTCCCTCTGTTCCTCTACGCTTCTCAGTATCCTATCATTTATGGTGTATTCCCTTTCCTCGTTAGCTCTGCCCAAATGCATTACCTCACACTTCTCCTGATTGAATTCAATTTGCCCCTTTTCTGCCCACCTGATCAGTCCACAGCTTTCTTCCTCACTATCAACCACACGGCCAATTTTTGCATCATCTGCAAACTTCTTAATCATGCCCCCTGCATTGAAGTGTAAATCATCGATGTCCACCACAAAAAGCAAGGGACCTCGTACTGAGCCCTGTGACAGTGGTGTCAGAGGACTGGAGGAATGCAAATTTTGCACCTCTGTATAAAAAGGGGGAGAGGGATAAACCGGGCAAGTACAGGCCAGTTAGCCTAATATCGGTGGTGGGGAAACTTTCAGAGACATTAATCCAGAAAAAAAATAATTTACCCATGGACAAGTATGGGCTAATAAATGAAAGTCAGCATGGATTTATTAAAGGCACATCGTGTTTGACTAACTTGATCGCGTTCTTCGATGAATTGATGGCGAGGGATGATGAGGGTAGTGCGGTTGATGTTGTGTACATGGACTTTCCTAAGGCATTTGGTAAAGTACCACATAATAGACTTGTTAGAAAAATTAAAGCCCATGGGATTAAATGGACAGTGGCAGCATTGATACAACATTTTCTAAGGAACAGAAAACAGAGAGAAGTGGTGAACGATTGTTCTTGAACTGGAGGGAAGTGTGCAGTGGTGTTCCCCAGGGGCCGGTGTTGGCATCATTGCTCGTTTTGATATATCTGAATGACCTGGGCCTGGGTACACAGGGCATGAGTTCAAAGTTTGCAGATGACACAAAACTCGGAAAAGTAGTAAACAATGTGAAGGACAGTAACAGTCTTCAGGAGGACATAGACAGACTGGTGAAAAGGCCAAACACAGGGCAGATGAAATTTAACGCAGAGAAGTGTGAATTGATAAATTTTGGGAGGAACAATGAGGAGACACAATAGGAACTAAAAGGTACAATTTTAAAGGGGGTGCAGGAACAGAGAGACATGGGGTGCATGGACACAAATCTTTGAAGTTGGCTGGACAAGTTGTGAAGGCAGCTAAAAAATACTGAAGGGGTCCTTGGCTTTAATAATAGAGAAGTCGCACAACACCAGGTTATAGTCCAACAGATTTTTTTAAAATTACAAGCTTTCGGAGCTGTCGCTCCTTCTTCAGGTAGGGTAGCTGTGAGAGAATCTCCCAGAATTCACAATATAAACACAGAAAAAATGTATTCAAATAATAATAGAGGAATAGAGTACAAAGCAAGGAAGTTACGCTAAACCTTTATAAACCACTGGTTAGGCCTCAGCTGGAGTATTGTGTCTAATTCTGGGCACCGCAATTTAGGAAGGATGCCAAGGCCTTGGAGCGGGTGCAGAAGAGAATTATTAGAATAATACGAGGGATGAGGGACTTCAGTTATGCGGAGAGACTGAATAAGCTGCGGCTGTTTTCCTTACAGTAGAGAAGGTGAAGAGGAGATTTGATAGAGGAGTTCAAAATTATAAAGGGATTTTGATGGAGTAAACAAACCTCCTCCTGAGGTCCCCACCATCACAGAAGCCAGTCTTAAGCCAAATCGATTCACTCCAGGTGATATCAATAAACGGCTGAGCGCACTGGATACAGCAAAGGCATTTGGGCCTCAACAACAGTCCGGAGATCGTGCTGAAGACTTGTGCTCCAGAACTAGCCGCGCCTCTAGCCAAGCTGTTCCAGTACAGCTACAACACTGGCAGCTATCGGACAATGTGGAAAACTGCCCAGGTATGAACTGTCCACAAAAAGCAGGACAAATCCAACCCGGTCAATTACCGCCCCAGCAGTCTTCTCAATCATCAGCAAAGTGATGGAAGGTGTCATCCACAGTGTTGTGGAGCGGCACTTCCTCACCAATAACCTGCTCACTGATGCCCACTTTGGGTTCCGCCAGGACCACTCGGTCCCGACCTCATTACAGCCTTGGTCCAAACATTGACAAAGGAGCAGAATTCCAGAGGTGAGGTGAGAGTGACTGCCCTTGACATCAAGGCAGCATTTGACAAAGTGTGGCATCAAGGAGCCCTAGTAAAACTGAAGTCAATGGGAAGCAGGAGGGGAAAAGCTCCACTGGCTGGAGTCATACTTAGCACAAAGGAAGATGGTTGTGTTGGTTGAAGGTCAAACATCACAGCTCCAGGACATCGCTGCAGGAGTTCCTCAGGGCAGTGCCCTAGGCCCAAACATCTTCTGCTGCTTCATCAATGACCTTCTCTCCAACATAATGTCAGAAATGGGGATGTTTGCTGATGACTGCACAGTGTTCAGCACCATTCACAACTCCTCAGACAATGAAGTAGTCCATGTCCGCATGCAACAAGACCTGGATGACGTTCAGGCTTGGGCTGATGTGTGGCGCGAATGTTACCTGCCACCTAAGTGCCAGGCAATGACTATATCCAACTAGCGAGATTCTAACCACCGCCCCTTGACATTGAACGGTATTACCATCGCCGAATCCCCCACCATCAACATCCTGGGGGGTCACCATTGACCAGAACATTAATTGGAACAGCCACATAAATACTGTGGCAACAAGAGCAGGTCAGAGGCTAGGTATTCTGCGGCGAGTGTCTCACCTCCTGACTCCCCAAAGCCTTTCCACCATCGACAAGGCAGAAGTAAGGAGGGTATGGAATACACGGCACTTGCCTGGATGAGTGCAGCTCCAACAACACTCAAGAAACTTGACAGCATCCAGGACAAAGCAGCCCACTTGATTGGCACACCATCCACCACCATAAACATTCACTCCCTCCACCACCGGCGTACCGTGGCTGCAGTGTGTACCATCTGCAAGATGCACTGAAGCAACTCGCCAAGGCTTCTTCGGTAGCACCTCCCAAACTCGCGACCTCTTCCACCCAAAAGGACAAGGGCAGCAGGTGCTTGGGAACACAACCACCTCCAAGTTCCCCTCCAAGTCACACACCATCCTGACTTAGAAGTATATCATCGATTCTTCATCGTCGCTGGATCAAAATCCTAGAACTCCCTCACTAACAGCACTGTGGGAGTGCATTCACCACACAGACTGCAGCGGTTCAAAAAGGCGGAAGTGTTTGATGGATCAGTCAACAGGAAGCTTTACTCTGTATCAAACCCATGCTGTACCTGCCCTGGGAGTGTTTGTTGGGACAGTGTAAAGGAAGCTTTACGGTGTATCCAAACTGTGCTGTACCTGCCATGAGAGTGTTTGAAGCGACAGTGTAGAGGGAGCTTTACTCTGTATCTAACCCGTGCTGTACCTGCCCTGGGAGTGTTTGATGGGACAGTGTAGAGGGAGCTTTACTCTGTATCTAACCCATGCTGTACCTGCCCTGGCAGTGGTTAATGGGACAGTGTAGAGGGAACTTTACTCTGTATCTTACCCGTGCTGTATCTGCCCTGGCAGTGTTTTATGGGATAGTGTCGAGGGAGCTTTACTCTGTATCTGAGTCGGGCTGCACCTGCCCTGGGAGTACATGATGAGACATTGTCGAGGGAGCTTTATTCTATATCTAACCCGTGCTCTAACTAACCTGGTAGTGTTTGATGCAACCGTGTGGAGGGAGCTTTTCTTTGTATATAACCCGTGCTGTACCAGCCCTGGGAGGGTTTGATGGGACAGTGAACAGGAAGCTTTGTTGTGTATCTAACCCAGGCTGTACCTAACATGTGAGTGCTTGACTGGACAGTATAGAGGCAGCTTTACTCTGTAACTAAACTTTGCTGTACCTGCCCTGGGAATGTTTGATGGAACAGTCGAGAGTGAGCTTTTCTCTGTATCTCACCCGGGCTGTACCAAAAGTGGAATGCTTGATTGGACAGTGTAGAAGGTGCTTTACTCTGTATCTAACCTTGTGCTGTACCTGCCCTGGGAGTGTTGATGGGACAGTGTAGATGGAGCTTTACTCTGTATCTATACCGTGCTATACCTGCCCTGCGAGTGTTTGATAGGGCTTTGTAGAGGGAGCTTTACTCTGTATCTAACCCGTGCTGTACCTGCCCTGGAAGTGTTTGTTGGGACAGTACAGAGAGAACTTTACTCTCTATCGATCACGTGCTGTACCTGGGACAATTTGATGGGACAGTGTAGATGGAGCTTTACTCTGTATCTAACCCATGTTGTACCTGCCCTGGGAGTGTTTGATGGGACAGTGTAGATGGAGCTTTACTTTGTATCTAACCCGTGTTGTCCTGCCCTGGGAGTGTTTGATGGGACAGTTTAGATGGAGCTTTACTCTGTATCTAACCCATGTTGTACCTGCCCTGGGAGTGTTTGATGGGACAGTTTAGATGGAGCTTTACTTTGTATCTAACCCGTGTTGTACCTGCCCTGGGAGTGATTGTTGGGACAGTGCAGAGGAAACTTTGCTCTGTATCTAACACATCCTGTACCTGCCCTGGGAGTGTTTGATGGGACAGTGTAGAGGGAGATTCACACTGTACCTAACTAGGGCTGTACCTGCCCTGGGAGTGCTTGATGGGGCAGGGTAGAGGGAGCTTTACTCTGCATATAAACCGTGCTGTACCTCCCCTGGGAGTGTTTTCTGAGAGAGTGTAGAGGGAGCTTTATTCGAGATCCAACCCATGCTGAACCTAACCTGGGAGTGTTTGATGGGAGAGGGTAGAGGCATTTTTACTCTCTATCTAACCCCTGCTGTACCTGGCCTGGGAGTGTTTGTTGGGACAGTGTAGAGGGAGCTTTACTCTCTACCTAACTCGTGCTCTACCTGCCGTGGGTGTGTTTGTTGCGATAGGGTAAAGCGAGCTTTACTTGATACTTAACCCGTGCTGTACCTGCACTTGGATAGTTTGATGGAACAGTCAAGAGGGAGCTTTACTCTGTATCTAACCCGTGGTGTACCTGCCCTGGAGGTATTTAATAGGACAGTATAGAGCGATCTATACTCTGTATCTAACCCGTGCTGTACCTGCCCTGGGAGTGTTTGATGGGACAGTGTAGAGGGAGCCTTATAACCCTTTATAAATCAGCATAATCCTTAATAACCCTTTATAAACCTTTTGTAAATGATTATGTCCTTTTATCATAATTTGTTTCACTTTGTGCCCCATTTAACTCCCTTTATAATCTTGTATAACCCTTTATAATCCTTTGCCAATAATTATAACCCTTTATATTCAATTTACAATTCATCATAACACTTTATATTCTATTATGCAATTTTATAAATTGATATAATACTTTATGTTCTTTTATAATCATTTATAACCCTGCATAATCCTTAAAAACTCTTCATAAAACGTCAGTATACAGCGTAGGTATAATGGGAAGGTATTCAAATTGGCAGGATGTGACTAGTGGTGTTTGCAGGGATCGGTGTTGGGACCACAACTATTCATAATATTTATTAATGACTTAGGTGATGGCATAGGAAGTCACATATCCAAATCTGCCGATGACACAAAGATAGGCAGCATTGTAGGCAGTGTAGATGAAAGCATAACATTACAAAGTGATATCGACAGATTAATTGAATGTGCAAAACCTTGGCAAATGAATTTCAATGTAGGCAAATGTGAGGTCATCCACATTGGACCCAAAAAGGATAGAACAGGTTACTTTCTAAATGTGAAAAGCTGAAAACAGTGGATGTCCAAAGAACCTTGGGGGCCCAGGTACACAGATCATTAAACTGTCATGGACAGGTACAGAAAATAATCAAAAAGGGCTAATGGGATGCTGGCCTTTATATCTAAAGGACTAGAATACAAGCAGTCTGAAGTTTTGCTGCAGCTTTACAAACTCTTCTGCAAACAGCAATCGATTCTAGATCAATTGTTAATTTTAAATGAGAGATTGATAGGTTTTTGTTAACCTGAGGTATTAAGGGATATGGGCCAAAGGCAAGTATATGGAGTTAGATAGCAGATCAGTCATGACCTTATTCAATGGCGGAACAGGCTCGAGGGGCTGTATGGCCTACTCCAGTTCCTATGAGTCTGGGATCCCTTGCGTTGTTAACAATCCCCAAATGCATTACCTCACACTTCTTCGGATTGAATTCCATTTGCCACTTTTCTGCCCACCTGACCAGTCCATTGCAATCTTCCTGCATATAGCTTGGGTTATACACAGAGTAAAGCTCCCTTGACATTGCCCAATCAAACAGTACAAGGGCAGGTACAGCACGTGTGACATACAAAGCTCCTTCTCATACAGCATGTATTCAATGCGGTGCACAGCTCCCTTGACACTACCCAATAAAGCACAACCAGCTCGGGTACAGCATGGGATGAATACAGATTAAAGATCCCTCTACGTGTAAGTGTCAAACACTACCAGGTGAGGTACGGGCAAGGTTTATCTCCGAGTTAAGCTCCGCTCAACTTGCCACATCAAAGGCCGAGCCTGACGGCAGATGTTGACCAGCTCCCAGTATCTGGTTAGACTCTCACCCTCGGCAAAATCCTGGACTGAAGGGATTCTCAGTAAAGTTCCTCACCTTTGCAATCATTGTTGAAGCTTCCGGTTTTATCCTGTCTCCTTCACTGGGGGTCTCGGTCCCACCAGATCTGCTCTGTGAAGCCAGCGACATTTCTCCAGTCCCAGTGAGTGTGGCGATGATTCGACTTCTCTCTCTCCACCTTTCTGAGATATTGCTCACACCCAGAGACTGTCAATAGAAAAATGAGTCATATTAATCCCAGAATATAGGGGGAGCATTTTTGTGACCATAATTATATTCAATTTGATTATTTTTGCAATTAATGAGTGTGTTTGAATTACTTACTTTAATATTGAATTGTTCTGTTCTGTCCTTTGCCCTGTTTATTGGGACTAAACTCACTCCCAGTGTCAGCTGTCACTCCAACTCCTCCCACACTGACATCCCACTGATGGGCCGTAACCAGGGGCAGAGCACTGTCTCCAGGTGACATCTCACAGGAGCCAGGAGCCAATCACACAGCAGCCAGGAACGATGTCACAAAGCAGCAGGAGCCCCTCCCATTCGAGGTGTCACAGGGTCACATTGACCAGGCTCTGCTCCTGGCTTGCCGTCTCACTGGGCATGAACACAGGGTGTACAATCAGCCCCGTCTCTGGTAATGAACCGGGATCCTGCCTTACATCTCTCCCGAGTTTTATTTCCATCGGTGTAAAATGGGTGGCTGATTCACAATCACCCTGTTTGTACTATAGCACGTACTACAAGTCAAACTCTACCCCAGTGTTTCTTTCTCTCTCTATGTATCTGCTCCTTCACTGCCTCTGCCTCTCTCTCTCTCTCTCCGCAGTGAGGGATACGTCTGGTGTTGGGATCATACTTTGCAGAATGGATTAGTATACCAGTTAGCCTCTCTTCCCGCTCCCGCATCGTTACCTCTGGTGTCCTCAAGGATCTATCTTTGGCCCCCTCCTATTTCTCATCTACATGTTGCCCCTTGGCGACATCATCCGAAAACACAGCGTCAGTTTCCACATGTACGCTGACGACACCCAGCTCTACCTCACTACCTGTTCTCTCCACCCCTCCACGTTATTTAAATTGTCAGGCTGCTTGTCGGACATCCAGTTCTGGATGAACAAAAATTTTCTCCAATTAAATATTGGGAAGCCCAAAGCCATTGTTTTCAGTCCCCGCCACAAGCTCAGTTTCCTAGCCACTGACTCCATCGCTCTCCCTAACATCTGTCTGAGGCTGAACCACACTGTTAGCAATATTGGTGTCATATTTGACCCTGAAATGAGCTCCAACCACATTACCGCAGCATAACAAAGGCCGCCAATTTCGACCTACGTAACATCGCCCCTCTCCGCCCTTGCCTCATCCCATCCGCTGCTGAAACCCTCATCCATGCCTTTATTACTTCTAGACTTCACTATTCCAACGCACTCCTGGCTGGCCTCCCACATTCCATCCAATGTAAACTTGAGGTCATCCAGAACTCTGCTGCCTGTGTCCTAAATTGCACCAAGTCCCGTTCACCCATCTCCCCTGTGCTCGCTGATCTACATTGGCTCCTGGCTAAGCAGCGCCTCGATTTCAAAATTCTCATCCTTGTTTTCAAATTCCTCCCTGGCCTCGCCCCTTCCTATCTCTAATCTCCTTCAGCCCCCCAACTCCGCCCTCCCCCCCCACCCCCCGAGATATCTGCGCTCCTCTAATTCTGCCCTCTTGAGCATCCCTGATTACAAACGCTCAACATTTGGTGTCCGTGCCTTCTGTTGCTTAGGCCCTACGCTATGGAATTAGCTGCCTAAACCTCTCGTCCTCGCTACCTCTCTTGCCTCCTTGAAGATGCTCATTAAAACCTACCACTTTGACAAAGCTTTTAGACACCTGTCCTAACTTATCCTTATGTGGCTCGGTGGCAAAACTCCTGTGAAGCGCCTTGCGACATTTTACTACGTTAAAGGCGCTATTTAAATATAAGTTGTTGTTATATATCTCTGGCTCTATAGAATCATAGAATGGTTACAGCATAGAAGGAGGCCATACGGCCATTCAAGCCAGTGCCGGCTCTCTGAAAGAGCACTTCAGCAAGTCCTACTCCCCCACCCTTTCCCCGTAGCCCTTCATTTTTTTTCCCTTGAGGCACTTATCCAATTCCCTTTTGATATACACCGCACACCACACTGTAACATTCTGATATACCACATACTCCTCACTGTAACGCTTATACACCCCACACCCCTCACTGTAACACACTGATATGCCCCACACCCCTTGCTGGAACACACACTTCAAGTTCCCCTTCAATTCACACACCATCCTGACTTGGAAGTATATCGCCGTGCGTTTATCGTCACGAATTCAAAATCCTGGAATTCCCAACCTAAAAGCACTGTGGACGCACCATCACCACACGGACTGCAGCAGTTCAAGAATGTGGTTCACCACCACCTTCTCAACGGCAATTAGGAATGGGCAATAAATGCTGGCCTTGCTAGCGATGCCCACATCCCATAACCGAATATTAAACAGTGCTTCTGCTGCACCTGCTCTCGAAGAGGGCCGCGCATGCGCCCTGACCCCGCCCTGTCCAAGATCGCGGCGCGGGGACAAGTTCCGCCTTCCTTCACCAAGATGGCAGCCGGTTGCCGGGGTAACCCGGGCCTGTCGCAGCAGAGAAATCCGCTCGCAATATGCGCACAGTCGCCCCGGCGGCCGGGGCTGGCAGCGCGGCGCAAACACGTGTCCCGCGGTCTCTCATTCGGGTCCTGAGGCCTATGGCGTGTGTTTGTGAAGATTCCCAGCCCACAGGCAGCGCCTGTAAATCCCGGGCACCCACAATCAACTCCCGCATCTCGAGTCACTTGTTCGGCCATTAGTATAACCGGAAATGCTCTGACGAAGGTCATCCACCTGAAACGTTGACTCTGCTTCTCTCTGCTCGATACTGTTGTTGATCCGAAATTACTGCTGCCCCAATACTCGTACTGCGCATGCTCGGAGCACTTCCCGACCCCCCCCCCCCCCCCGCGGCTGCGCACTGGGCTGCTGTAGTCATTGCCAGTGCACTGTCTGCCGCGCGGGGGATCCTGGGTAGACACTTCGCCATTGAAAGCTCCAATTGGTGAAGAGATCATTCACAATTTCAGATTGGGCCTTTGTACACTACCTGTAGCGGGTGACATTAAGTTGCGCCAGTGTCATCAGAAGGGGACACAAACCATTAAGGCAAGTGTCCAGGCGCACCTCAAATATCCAATAACAGTTCTGACGAAGGGCCCTCGACCCGAAACGTTGACACTGTTTCTCCTCGCTGCTGCCTGACCTGCTGAGTGTTTCCAGCATTTTCTGTTGTTTTTTTCCAGTAATACATGTATACAATACAGCCACACACACAAACAATAATTAAATCACAATGTGATTGTGACGATTGATTATCACCTCACTGACCTGTGGTGCCCTCCGGTCGCACATGGTGGACAATTTATGCTCCCTCTCCAGGGCCACCTGGGCACGGACAAGACCGCGGAAAAGAGGCAGGCAGGCAGCCAGAGACACCCTCGCATCCCATGGGCCCCGCCTACCCTGAACCTACAAATTGCTGATTCAGCCAAGCCCAAGAGAAGGTCCAGGAGAAGATACGCCGCTCACTCACCCCACTCTGCACCAGGCGACCAAAGATTAGGAGACTGGGGCTAAAATGTAACCAAAAGTTGAGGAGCTGCCACTTCAGGTAACGATACAGAGGCTGCAACCTCTCACACTGAAAATACATATGGCCCATGGACTCCTTAAGGTCGTGAAATCCACGGTCAGAATTGTGCCTACCTGGGCAGGTCCGGTACGGGCGGAGGCCATGTCGGGTAATGACCCCACTGCTGGCTCCAGCCCGCTGCTGAAAATGACTTTACGTTAATAGGGCCTATTAAGCCCGCCCAGCGCGTTACTCGGTCCATTTAAATGATGCGTATCAGGTCTGTTGTCGTCATCGATGACGCGTTTTCAGCCGGGATCTTTAAAGGGGCCATGGCCACGTTGGATTTGAATTGTCAATGTAACATAGTGCTGTCAGTGCACTACAGCATTGGAGTGCTGCAAACACTAACAATGACTGCACAGAGGAAGAGGGCTGCACCCAGGTTTTCCGATGGCTCCCTCCATATGCTTATGAAGGGAGTCAATGCAGGCAGGGTGGTCCTCTTCTCTTCCAATGGACAGAAGAAAACACCCCAGGACACCAAAACAGACTGGTTGGAGTTTACAGAGGGGGTCACCAGCAGGGATGTTGTCAGGAAGACCTGGGTGCAGTGCCGCAAACATTTCAATGATCACATTAGATCAGGAAACGTGAGTACAAACTACACTCATCTTCATCTTGCTGTGCCTCTCATCACACCCCCATCACTCTGCCTTCCCAACCCTACCCCTGCACATTCTTACTCACACCAACAAACCTTGCACGTCCACCCACCCCTCGCATTCTGTTTACATTATCACATCCCCAGCTCACTAGTCACCCCTCACACTCACAGTCATCCTAGGGCAATCATACCAATTAACAACACACAAGGAGGCCACTTGTATTTGGCACCCCACTCCATCATATTCACCCTCTAAATATATACCCCATCCATTCCTTACATTCATTCCATCATAGTCACTCGAAATTCTATACTTCCCTCCTTGCAGGAAAAGAGAGCCCACAAGAAAAGGGAGAAGGGGAGAACCGGCGGTGGCACTCCATCTGTTGAAAACATTACAACAGCAGAGGAGGCTGCTTCAGAAATATCTGGATTCGCCAATCAGCTGGAGGTGGGAGACGGAGAGAGTTGGTCCTCTTAGCAACCTGGTGACAGAATTACATATCATCCAGCTACATGGCATACATCCGTCACTCATATGGGCACTGATCTCACATAAAATGTTACTGCATAAGATAAGAGCTCACGGAATTGGGGGTAATATATTAGCATGGATAGAGAATTGGCTAACTAACAGAAAGCAGAGAGTCGGGATAAATGGGTAATTTTCCGGTTGGCAAACGGTAAGTAGTGGAGTGCCACAGGGATCGGTGCTGGGGACTCAATTATTTACAAACTACATTATTGACTTGGATGAAGGGACAGAGGGTAATACAGCCAAGTTTGCGGAGGATACAAAGATGGGTGGGAAAGCAAGTTGTGCAGAGGACTCAAAGAACCTGCAAAGGGACATAGACAGGTTAAGTGAGTGGGCAAACATTTGGCAGATGGAGTATAATATGGAAAAATGCGAGGTTATTCACTTTGGCAGGAAAAATAAAAAAGCAAATTATTATATAAATGGAGAGGGATTACAAAATGCTACAGTTCAGAGGGACCTGGGGGTCCTTGTGCATGAAACACACAAAGTTAGCATTCAGGTACAGCAAGTAATCAAAAAGGGAAATGGAATGTGGGCCTTTATTTCAAAGGGTTTGGAGTATAAAAGCAGGGAAGTCCTGCTACAACTGTACAGGGTATTGGTGAGACCACATCTTGAGTACTGCGTACGGTTTTGGTCTCCTTATTTAAGGAAGGATACACTTGCATTGGAGGCAGTTCAGAGAAGATTCACTAGGTTAATTCCAGAGATGAGGGGGTTGACGCATGAGGAAAGTTTGATCTGGCTGGGCCTATACTCATTGGAATTGAGAAGAATAAGAGGTGATCTTATTGAAACATATAAGATACAGAGGGGGCACGACAAGGTAGTTGCAGAGAGGATTTTTCCCCTCGAGGGGAAATCTCGAACGCGGGTGCACATTTTTAGAATAAAGGGTCGCCCTTTTAGAACTGATATGAGGAGGAATTTCTCCTCTCAGAGGTCGTAAATCTGTGGAATTATCTGCCGCAGAGAGCTGTGGAGGCTGGGTCATTAAATACATTTAAGGTGGAGATAGACAATTTTTTTGCAAGATAATGGAGTGAAGGGTTATGGGAAGCGGGCGGCGATGTGGCTTTGAGCCCTAGATCAGCCATGATCTTATTGAATGGCGGAGCAGGCTCGAGGGGCCAAGTGGCCTATTGCTGCTCCTATTTCTTATGTTCCTATGTTCTTATGAATGGTCATCATGTGCGTAATGTTATCTGTTCCCATTCTTCATATGACATAGCTAACTCATATCTTCACTCTCCCACAGGTCCATCAAGAGGTCCCCCACTCCACTCTCCAGGAGGAACAGGAAGACGACTCCTCAGAGTAGCCTCCAGCCTCTGAGGGTGCACCATCACCAGATATAAGTGCACCCAGCACAAGGGCAGACAGGCACACCTTGGTGGGTCCGACACGAGAGAGAGTAGTGTTGTCACCTGGTGTCTCACAACTCACAAGTGTGCAAGAGCAGATGGTGGAGAGAGGGAGAGCAGTGGAGACTCCTTGTTGGAGGGCGCAGAACGCTCCCAGCTCTGCTCAGCTCCATGCAGACGCTGAGCCTCGGGGCCATCCAGAAAGAGGGCGATCCTGGAGGTGCAGCAAAAGTGCAGGGGGCCTCTGACAGGTTTTGCGAGCGCGATGTCTGCAAATGTTCAGAGAATGGAGGAGTCAATCTCCAACATAACGACCACCGTCTCACAGGCGATGGTGACTGTAGGCTCCTCCATGGATAGGATGGGCAGCTACATCAATCAGCTAATGCTCCACTCGGAGGAGCACATGGTCTTTATGGGGGATAGATGGCTATGTATAGAGAATAGATGGCAGAGGCTCATAGGCCTCCTCTCTAGGAGGGATGTCAGCCTAGACGTGGGTCCTCATGGCCTCACTGCTGTGCAGCAAGGAGCTCTCCACCTCCTTGGCGGCAGGGAAGTGAGCAGGCTGCCTCTACCTCTGCTGAAGCCACAGGCGAGCACCTCGTAGATACATGCAGAAGAGAAAGATGACACACAAGTGTAAGAGCTTTATGATCTCTCAGAGTTCTTGGACAAGACACCAATAGGCAGCAGCCAGTATGTTTGAGCAATAGATCAAGATTTATTAAGCTTACAGTGTAATAGACTGAACAGCAGGCGATAGTTTAACGAGTAGCTCACAGCCCTTGGTCTCTGGAACCTCTCGGACACAGGTGACGTCATCTTCAGTCTGTTCCGTTGTTCTTGCAGTCGGTCTGTGTAACGTTGTTTTTTCGGTTATCAATGTTTTAAACCATTTCTTATCAAAAGTTCGTTTGGATATTTTCCATATATGGTATTTAACAAAATCACCTATTTTAATTGGTTCTAATGGTCAAATTAGCATTGTCACTCAGTCTAAGTTTAGCATCTTGGCCCCGCCTTTCCAGTATTTTTCCTACAACTTTATAAAGTGCATCGTCATCTTGTTTATTGTTCTTCACCCCATTGAAATTTACCTTATCTCTCTCATTTGTATCTTCCCTGGTACAGGCAGTACAAGGCCTCATAAGCTGCGTAAGCTGCGATACTGTCCGTTATCAGAGCCAGTCTTGACTAGTCCTGGCTGTCTTTGCAGTTACATTTTGAGCAAGCCTTGGCAATTTATGCACAAGTCATTACAGGTCATACTGTATATAGATATTTGGTCAATGTGAAGCTCACTATTCTACATTCACACTTAAACTTATACATTTTATTACTAAAAACATCCAAGTATCAGTCTTTTGTATACAAGTATAATTCACAAGGGTAGCCACTTGGGTGTTTTATCGAATGTTTCTGTAACGTTTCCGTTAATGTGCTGTCAAACATAAAAATCCATATTTTCAACACTTTCCGGTCTTGGACAGATCTGTGTGCACCTTTGCAAGTGGATTAATGAGTTGCGGTGAATGGTGAGACATAATGGTACCTCCAACAATGGTGGTGAGTGTGAAAGGAATGGCTTGGTCATTGCAGGGATGCTTTACGGTGTTGCTGTGGGGTGCTGCCAACCTGGAGCATCATGTGGCAGCTGTAAGGGTGTACAGCGTCAAGTGAAGTAAATCTGGACATGGTGAGGCCATCCCTGGGCTGCCGGACAGCAACGTGCTCGGGTGCTGATGCGCTCTGTCCTCTGCAGCATCAAGTGATTGCGGAGAATGTTGTTGTTGTTGGTGCTGCTGGTGTGCCTGGTGCTGCTGGTGTTCGGGCTCATCGTGGTCAGATTCTGAGGATCAAGTTGAGACAGTATAAAGGGCATCCATGCTGATGGAATAGATGGCAGGTGAAGTAGAGATGACAGAAGCAATCTGTCAATGGTGGGAGAGGTTCTTCCAGTGAGGTGACACTGGGTAGAGACTTTGCTGGAAAGACTGCAGCCTGCAGAACCTGTGCTGAGATTGCAGTGAGAAACAGCTTCTGTGAGGAAAGTGATCATCTGTCAGGTGGGAGTTTTTATTGTACATTTGATGCTGTCAAGTAATCAGCTGGTGCAATGGCCACTGAACTCCTGCCTCAGGTTGACAGACATGGTTCCCGAGCAGCATGTTTCCGATTTCCATCCAGTTAAATTTAAAAGTTAAGGTTAAAACCACTCTTAAAGGATTGACAACCAACTACTAATAATTTGAATTGGGCCGCCGCCTCTGCCGGTCAGGTCACATCTGCGCTGATAGACGCGCCTGAAGGAAAGGCGCGTGGGAGCGGGATGAGAGCACATACCCGACCCACCGACAGAAATAACAAATTTCCCACCCGACCCGCCTCCGATCGCACCCGCTACAACCCCAGAAAATTCCGGCCGTGGTCTTGGAGTCCGGAAAGGCGCTTACAAACTGTTGCACACGACTGCTCCGTGCAACTCTCTGCACCCCAGAACCCCAATGGTGCAGGGAAGGACTCCCACGTAGAGAGCCCTCCATTGGGGATCCTGGCCTCCGCCGGACGGCAAGATGACCCGCCAGTCCGATTCAGATAGAGCAATAAATAAAATGAATGAATAAATCGTACAGAATCCTGAGTGCCCAGGTCCTCAGCCTGGTGCGAAGCTCTCTGGCCGCCACTTTTTCCGTTACTAACTCGCACCTCAGGCCACGCCCAGTCTAGTTTAATTGCTCAATGTTTTCTATCTGTGCTTTCTAACTCGCGTTCAGGGCCGTCATTCTAAGGGAAACTTACGAGGACACATTTTTTGTGTGTCTCACCCGAGAGGCATTTAATGGCTTTAATAAGCGGGCAACAATATGTTTATTAAAGGTAGAAAGAGGTGAAAATGCCACTAATGATGCCTCAACCACATGGGACAGAGAAATCCACTTCACCAACCCCTCCCCCCCAACCCGCCACAGGCTCAATATCCACCACTGGTGCACTGCGTCTGCAGTATGTGAGATCTTACATTGTGACCAAGGTCAGGCCGTGTGGAGTCAAATGCCAGATCGCAGAATGATTGGAAATATGACTACAAACTTCACTTAACTCCAACCCTCTGATTTCTGTTTTGTTACCATCTTTCCATCCAATCTGCTGCCTGGCCCTTCACTCCACACGGCCTGACCTTTGCCATCTTGTAGATTGTACATAATGTTATGGATAACAAGCTGGTTACAAAACTGAAAACAGAGATTAGCTACTCAGCCTGGCAAAAGGTGGGAAGTGGTGTTCCACAAGGATCTGCGCTGGGACCACTGCTGTTCACAATTTACATAAACAGTTTGGACTCGGGAATCGGAAGTAGAATTTCAAAATTTGTCGATGACACCAGATTTGGCGGTAGAGTTAACACCGAGGAAAACTGTGACAAAATGCAAGAAGACATTAATAACGTTGCAGAATGGGAGTGTAATTGGCAAATTAATTTCAATACAGATAAGTGTGAGGTGGTGCCTTTTGGTATCATATAGAGGCACTGGAGAAGGTGCAAAAAAGATTTTAAAGGATGATTCCAGGACTGAGAGGTTATACTTATCAGGAAAGGCTGGGTCTCTTTTCACTTTGAAAAACAGAAGGCTGATGGGTGACCTGATAGAGGTCTTTAAGATTTTGAAATGTTTAAAAAGGGTGGTCCTGGAGAAAATATTTCCACTTTTAGGAGTACAAAACTGGAGGTCATAAATATAAGATGGCCACGAATAAATCCAATAGGGAATTCAGGAGAAACTTCTTCACCAAGAGAGAGGTGAGAATGTGGAACACACGACCACAAGGAGTAGTTGAGGCGAATAGTATAGAAGCATTTAAGGAGAAGCTAGATAAACACATGAGGGAGAAAGGAATATAAGTTTATGCTAATAGGGTTAGATGAAGAGGAGTGAGAGGAGGCTGGTGTGGGGCACAAACACCGGCACATCCCAATTGGGCGGAATGGTCTGTCCCTGTGCTGTAGACTCGATGTAATTCTGTGTAACGCTATGTGACTATCTCTTCTGACTCCTGAAACAGCTGGAAAAGCTTTTGCTATTATTACCACAATTGTGCAACATTTTATTTTCCAAAGCTCTCTTAGCCTCTCTAATGACTGTTTTTTTCTCCCTCAATTGTGGGTGATATTTGTCCTTATTCTCATGTAAACTGAATCGATCTTGATCTGAATTGGGTTCAATGTAAGACAGTTCGGGGAGTTAGGAATCATTCACCCCTACACCGACGCTGGCAGGTAAAGCCCCAGACAGGTCCTTGGAAGGATTCCTCGGGTCCCTCGATATATTATTATCAGGATACCTAACCTCAGATTTCTTACAGTCCACTCCTGGTTGTCCCACTCCCTGAGCCTGCAACCTTCAGCAGGGCCAGTGGTAGAGTTCCGGAGCAGGAGTGATCCCAGAGTAACCGTCGGGATCGCACCCCCGTGGATGTTCAGGGTCGTGCATTTATATTAATCCTGGTGTCTAACACGCACACATCAATAAAACAGGGAATTCCTGGGAACACGCTGCAGGACATTCTTTATCTGGAGATCGGAGCTGGATTTTCATAGGGCCGTTGAGGCGGGATTGGAGGCGTATGGGGGGTTAAAATTGGAAAAAAGAGGCGGGCGGGCACAATCCCGCACCCATCCCGCCTCCGCCGAATTTTCCCAGGTGCGCGTTTTCAAATCCAGTTCCCGACCCGCCTCCAAGAGGCGTGATAGGCCCTTACTGCCATTGACAAGCTCCTAATTGGCTCCATAATGCCATTTTCAGAGGCCTTTCGGATTTTTACCCGTTTTCCACGGGATGCACGCCTCCTCTGAAACACGACGGTGAAACCTGGCGGGTACACATTTGTCTTGCTGGCTTTCAGCTGCAGCTCCACCATTAAAGAGTAGTTTGGAGCAATCATAATTTGCCGGTGGCAGAACTTGGCTGTTGCAGGTCTGGGGAAACTTTAGCAGGCCTACTCATTGTTGTGGAAGTTTGGAGCCTGACACCCATCTCCATTTTGAGCTTCTGGAAAACACTTTATCCCACCCTGACTCAGCGCTTCCTCAACTGAGGCATCCACCAGAAGAATGGGAACCATTCGGTTCCTTTCCCCCTGGACATCAGATGAGGACGAGGAGGAGGAGGAGGAGGAGAGAGAAAACGGACATCTGGCAGAGGCGCATCAACCAGCGTGGGCAATACGCGAGACCATTGCTGGCTAATACGCAAGGAGTGCACTCATCTTGGCCAGATATACCTAGCATAGCCAGGCAACCACTTGTGCCTCGCAGCTTCTTGTCACAGCATCGTTAATGGGCAGGACCCATCGTCTTCCTAGCACTCTGACCATCATTCTGACAACTGCTACTCCTCCTAAGCCCACAATGTGGAAGTCCCAATAGCGAGATGACACAGGCCACAACTGCAGCAGTAGCCATCAGATTTTTTTATTTACAGGAAGCTACTGATGGCTTATCACAATTAAACATTTCATCCAAGTGACAAACCTTGTGATTATTTGTGCAGTTTATTTCTCTTCCGCGTGCTTCTACGTGGTGGTTCCCCCTTGGCATCAGCAGATGTGGAGGCCGCTTGCTCACTCTGTTGCTGTTCCTGTCTCGACACCTTGGGCGGGCGTACTCTGGGTTGCCGAGCCTGTGAGGGCTCGCCAACACTCTGCTGCTCCTGCGGCTGTGCAGAGGTTGAGAAGCCGATCTCAGTTGGGTGTGGACTCTGGTATGGCTCTTACTGAGGACTTGTCATTGGCATGGAAGTGTGAGCGCTTGGAGAGGAGCCCCCACTTCCTTGTTCTCTGCGACCATCATCCCTCTCATGGGTCAGGCCCACCTCAGCGCTTGGAAGTGGCTTGAGAGCACCTTGTTGCACATCAGGGGGGCCATGGGGACCCGTATCTGCACTGGCAGTCCTACTCAGAATGACGTCTATGAAGGTCTGGTTTCTCTGTTCAATAGATGTCCATCGATCCCACAGAGATGTCATTCTATTCAGAACACTCACCATGTTTTCTGCACTCTGTCGACTTATCACCTCCATGGAGGTTGCCATCGTTTCCATGGTGATGCATTCATCGGCCAATGACTCCACAAAAGCTCTGCTCGTGTTCGCAATGGACTCCTCCATTCGCTCTACACTCGCAGCGACCCTGGAGACAAAATCTGCAAGAGACTCCAGCATCTGTTCCTGGAGTTCCAGCACCGCTGATCTTGTGGATGGTCGATATGCAGCTGAGCCGAGCTGGGAGTGTCCTGCGCCCTCCGACGAGGACTCTCCAATGCTTTCCCAGTCTCCACCATCTGCTCAGGCTCACTTGTGAGCTGTGATATACCAGGTGACAACACTACTCTATCTCGCGTGGGTCCCACCGAGCTGTGAGTCTCTGCGCTGGTGCTGGCCTGGCTGAATTGTGCTGACGCTGCACCCTCAGATGTTTCAGCTTCCTCTGAGGTGTCTTGAGCCTCAGGCTGTTCCTCCTGGATGGTGGGGATGGGTGCTTGCGATGGTCCTGTGGGGGAGTAAAGGAAAAAGTCAGACATGTGAGGCCAAGGTAACATGCACAGTGCATATTGCAGATGATCATAAGTCCAACTGTTAGAGCTTCAGAATCATTATCAGCGACTCATGCAATGTAAAGGAGAGAAATGAACAACCGGCTTGCGCTGCTGCGCCCGTCTGCCCATCCCCCACTTGCGCATCTTCATCGTTTCCCACGATCTCCAGGGCCGCCTCCTCCCAGGTATTGAGCTTTGCTACTGAGGGTGGCCCTCCTCCTCCCCTCGCTCTTTAGCGCTAATTGTGAGCCCCCTTTTCCTGCAATGAGGGAGACAAGTGGAGTTTGAGTGATAATGAAGGAGAGAGTTTATCTATCTCATAGATGCTTATAAGGAGGCAAAGATGGAGTGAGGTGGCAAGACCAAGTCCCATTATTTGTGCTGCAAGTTGTTTGCATATAATGAGAGTGATAGGGAGTGTGAGGGCTGCATAGTGGAATACATAGGTGAATGTGACCACAGAGATAGAGGGAATGGGTAAGGGTACAGGGATGTCAGCGTCAAGTGGGATATGGAGAAAGAGGTTGCTAAAGCTGAGTGCTAGTCAGGAGAGGCAAAGAGCATCAGATTGAGGGTGATGGGAAAGTCATACTCACTTTTCCAGTGCGCACAAGGTCATGAACTCTTTGCAGCATTGAATCCAAGATCTGTTGATCAAGGATAGAGAAGTCACCTCCTGGGCCATCTGGAGCCACACAGCCTTTGTTTGCTGAGGAGGCTTCTTTCTCCCTGAAGAAGGGAAGAGCACCTCCTTATGATCTCTTGCTCCATCTATCAGGGCTTGCAGGGCGGTGTCCTCGAATCTTGCAGCAGACTTGGTTTTGCTGGTACACATGATGCCTCCAGGTCAATGTCGGAACAAAGACCAGAAGTTTGGCAGTCTGCAAAGGAAGCAAGGCCTCTTGCAGACCTTAAAAGCAGCAGCACTGATGACGTCATCAGAGGCGACTTTCATACTGGAAAAGCTAATTGGGCCAGGGGTTCCCACACACTGGAACTCAATTGCCCAATCAGGGGAAAATCTCGTTTGTTACACACATCTCATGAGAGTCGTGTGGATAACACGGAATTCGGATAACACGACCCCAACCCACCCCAGTATCAAAATCCTGTCTGTTGCACGGTGGCATAGTGGTTAGCACTGCTGCCTCACAGCGCCAGAGACCCGGGTTCGAATCTGACCTCGGGTGACTGTCTGTGTGGAGTTTGCACATTCTCCCCGTGTCTGCGTGGGTTTCCTCCGGGTGCTCCGGTTTCCTCCCACAGTCCAAAAATGTGTGGGTTAGGTTGATTTGGCTATGATAAATTGACCCTTAGTGTTAGGGGGGATTAAATATGTGGGGTTATGGGGATAGGATGGGATATGTTAGGGGGAATTAAATACGTGGGGTTACGGGGGTAGGGTGGGATATGTGTACTGTGGGGATTAAAGCAGGGACAGGGTACTGGATTTGGATGATCAGCCATGATCGTATTGAATGGCGGAGCAGGCTCGACGGGCCGAATGGCCTACTCCTGCTCCTAGATTCTATGTTTCTATGTTGTATAATTGTACCAGCTCTTAACAACCTCCTGTGAACTCCTCCGTCTCCTATTTTAGTGCAGTCTTTAAACAATTTATTTTAAACAGAATTATTTTAAATGAATTAAAGCCTGCCTTAAAATGGTAGAACCAGGGCTGTCACACAAACAGGTTAAATCTTCATGGAATAATTAACAGTCATTTTTAGACTGGAAACTTAAACCTGCCTTTTCTCTTTCAGTCAGGAACAGATCGCAGTTTTACACCAATCTCTGATTTGACAGCACCTTTCCAGCATTCACCGTTTTTTTCTTCCTGACTCAAACACAGCTGTAAAGGAGCCTTCTGTTCCGTGCCTAGGAGCTCTGGAACATGGAACAGAGCGGCTGGGACACATTTCTTACACACTTCAAGATTAACCTGCACGGGGACTTTGTTGTCAGTGAAGAGAGACGAGAAAGACGAAAGTGTTGTTTGCCCCACTCAGTGTGTCCCTGAAGGACTGTGTCCAGGCTGAAGTTCTGTTACCACCGTACGATTCTCCCCCCAGATTGTCATTTCTGAGCTCCAGCCACGTGATGCTAAACAGTCAGGTGGGAAAGAAGAAAATCTACAATAATATACTTAAAACAAATCGGATTTATTTGACATTTATACAGAATATTAAACTCCTGCCCAGTTACAGGAGTTACTAACATCTGCATAAACAAACCCTGACTTTCAGAATGAACATGGTTTAGTCCGGGATGTGATTAACAGCAGCAATAACAGCAGAATCCAACTCGTGCAGTCATTTTTGAAATCGCTAATGTGTCAGCAGGGTTGATGACCGAGTGGATCCCATCCCACACATGGAGCAGGCGAATGGCCTCTCTCCAGTGTGAACTCACTGGTGCGTCATCACGGTGGATGGCCGAGTGAATCCCTTCCCACACACCGAGCACTCTCCAGTGTGACTGTGCTTGTGTCTCGACACGCCAGACGTTCGGCTGAACCCTCATCCACACACATAAAACCTGTACGGTGTCTCCCCACTGTGAACGGTGAATCCCTTCCTAAACATGGAGCAGGTGAACGGCCTCTCCCCAGTGTGAACCCACAGGTTTACAGTGAGGTCGGATGATCGCCTGAACCCAGTCCTGCAGTTAGAGCACCTGAACGGTCTCTCATTATTATGAACACATTGATGGAATATCAGTTCCGCAGAACTTTTCATGGCACTTCACTCTGTCCTGGCATTTAAAAGGTATCTCGGCAGTGTGAACACGCGCGTGGTTCAGCAGGGTGGATGACTGAGTGAATCCCTTCACACACACGGAGCGGGTGAACGGACTCTCTCCACTGTGACTGTGTTTGTGTCTCGACAGGCCAGATGATCGGCTGAAGCCTCGTCCACAGACATAACACCTGTACGGTTTCTGCCCACTGTAAACGGTGCTTTTTGCTTCCATGTTCAAAGGCTATTGTTATTTCGGTCCCGATGAATCAAGTAAATGTCAGATCTTGACCTGATGTTTAGTTTGAGCTTCCTGTCTGAAAATTATCTCCTTCTAATACCCAGTAAAATGAATTTAAAGGAGGAAAAAGGGAGCATGAGAGAGAACTCACAAAAACACAAAGGCTGGTTGTGAAATTGAGCCTAATCAGTCTGTGAATTTGTGGGGCTCACAATGGAAAAAAGTGACCATGAAAGCTACCGATTGTAATAAAAACCCAACTGTTTCACTGATGTAATTCAGGGATGGGAACCCGTCACCCGGTCTGGGCCTACACAAGACTCTGGCCTCCATGAGAGCAGAGAGCGTCAGGGGGAGAAAGATGAACAGATATATAGGCAAATCTCAGAGAATTGTAGAAAGAAAAGGTTAATAATAGTAGGGGAAATCAACTTCCCCAATATTAACTGGGATAGTCAGAGTGTGAAATGCTTAGAGGGTGCGGAATTCTTAAAGTACATCCAGGAGAGCTTTTCTGAACCAGCATGTAGAAAGTCCTACAAGAGAGGGGGACGGTACTGAACCTAATTCTAGCGAATGTAGCCGGGCAAATGGTAGAAGTGCCAATAGGAGAACATTTTGGTGACAGTGACCGTAATTCGTTGAGATTGAAGGTAGTCATGATAAAGGACAAAGATGGACTGGAAATAAAGGTTCTAAATTGGGGGGAAGCCTATTTTAACATGATAAGGCAGGATCTGGTCAAAGTGGACTGGGATCAGCTACGTGTAGGAAAATCCACATCAGAGCAGTGGGGGTATTTCAGAAAGGAAATAGAGAGAATACAACGCCAACATGTTCCCGTAAAGGTCAAGGGTGGGACCTACAAACCCAGCGAACCCTGGATGTCAAGGGATATACAAGCATGGATTAGGAAAAACAGGGAGGCTCTTGGCAGATACAAAGGACTAAAAAGAGTGGGAGCCCTAGATGAGTATAGATAGTGCAGGGGGGTACTTAATAAATTAAGTAGAGCGAAGTGGGGGCATGAAAAAACACTGGCGGGCAAAATAAAGGAAAATCCCAAGGTGTTTTATAAGTATATTAAGGGCAGGAGGATAACCACGGAAAGAGTAGGGCCCATTAGGGAGCAAAGTGGAAATTTGTATGCATAGCCGCACGATGTAGGTGAGGTTTTAAATGAATATTTTGCATTTGTGTTCACTATGGCAGATAAATCAGGCAGGGGAATTGTGATTAACTTGAACAAATCATTTTGAGAGGGAGGAGGTACTAGCGGTTTTAGCAGGCTTAAAATTGGATAAATCCCCAGGCCCTGATGGGATGTATCGCAGGCTGCTCTGGCAAGGGATGAGATTGCAGGGGCTCCGACATACATTTTTAGAACCTCTCTGACCACAGGGGAGGTGCCAGAGGACTGGAGAACAGATAACTTAGTACCATTGTTCAAGAAGGGTAGTAGGGTTAAACCAGGGATTAAAGGCCAGTGATCCTAACATCAGTGGTAGGGAAATTTTTGGAAAAAATTCTGACGGGCAGAATCAGTCTCCACTTGGAGAGTCAGGGATTAATCAGGGATAGTCAGCATGGCTTTGTCAGGGAGAGATCATGTCTGCCCAATTTCTTTGAAATTTTCGAGGGGGTGACTCGATGTGTGGATGAGGGTAGTGCAGTTGATGTAGTCTACATAACTTCAGTAAGGCTTTTGAAAATGTCCCACTTGGGAGACTGGTCAAGAAGGTAAGAGCCCATGGGATCCAGGGCAATTTGGCACATTGGATCCAAAATTGGCATAGTGGCAGGAGGCAGAGGGTGATGCTCGAAAGTTGTTTTTGTGACTGGAAGCCTGTGTCCAGTGGTGTACCGCAGGGGTCGGTGCTAGGTCCTTTGCGGTGTGTAGTGTACATTAATGATTTAGATATGGATGTAGGAGGTGAGATCAGTAAGTTCGCAGATGACACGAAAATTGGTGGAGTGGTAAATTGTGACCAAGGAAGCCTCAGGCTACAGGACGATATAGACAGGATGGTCAAATGGGCAGAACAGTGCTAAATGTAATTTAACCCTGAAAAGTGTTAGGTGATGCAGTTTGGGAGGCCTAACAATGCAAGGGAATACACAATGAATGGTAGGTCCCTAGGAAGGACAGAGGATCAGAAAGACCTTGGTGTGCATATCCATAGAGCCCTGAAGGCAGCAGGACAGGTAGATAAGATGGTTAAAAAGGCATATGGGATACAAGCCTTCATTAGCCGAGGCATCGAACATAAGAGCAGGGAGGGTATGATGAAGCTGTACAAAACGCTAGTTAGGCCACAGCTGGAATACTGTGTGCAGTTCTGGTCGCCACACTATAGGAGGGATGTGATTGCATTGGAGAGGGTGCAGAGGAGATTCACCAGGATGTTACCTGGGCTGGAGCACTTCAGCTATGAAGAGAGACTGGACAGGCTGGGGTTGTTTTCCTTAGAGCAGAGAAGGCTGAGGGGGGACCTGATTGAGGTGTACAAAATTATGAGGGGCATAGACAGGGTAGGTAGAAAGGAACTTTTCCCCTTAGTAGAGGGGTCAATAACCAGGGGGCATAGTTGCAATGTAAGGGGTAGGAGGTTTAGAGGGGATTAGAGGAAAAGTTTCTTCACCAGAACGTGGTTGGAATCTGGCACTCACTGCCTGAAAGGGTGGTAGAGGCAGGAACCCTGACAACTTTCAAGAAGCATTTAGATGAGCACTTGAACCGCCATAGTATACAAGGCTACGGACCAAGTGCTGGAAAATGGGATTAGAATAGACAGGGTTTGATGGCCGGTGCGGACACGATGGGCCGAAGGGCCTTTTTCAGTGCTGTAAAACTCTGACTCAATGATTCTATGAGAGGTGGGAGGGGCGAAGGAGTGGAATTTTTTACATCTGCAATTGACCAGAACTTTAACAGCACCTCCCAAACCAGCGACCTCCACCACATAGAAGATCAGCGGAAGGAGGTACATGGGAAACCAATCGCCTCCAAGTTCCCTTCCAAGTCACACGCTATATTGACTTGGAAATATATCGCCATTCATTCATCGTCGCTGGGTGAAATCGTGGAAGTCCCTCCCTGACAGCACTGTGACAGCACCTTCACCACATGGATTGCAGCGGTTCAAGAAGGCGGCTCACCACTACCTTCTCAAAGGGTAACTTGGGATGGGCAATAAATGCTGGCCCTGCCAGCGATGCCTACATCTCAAGAATGAATTTTAAAAATCTGTACAAGTAAAATGGATTAAAAGCCTCTGCAGAAATACTTGCTCCTGAAACAATAACCTTTTACATTGTACGGACAGTGTCTGTTTAGCAACCTAATCTCCCCTAGAATCCACCTCCCTTGACACTCCCACATCGGAAATTGTTGGGTCCTACTGGCCTCAAATGTACTCGGGGTTAAACCCAGCAGCTTATCCCCCATCTCCACTCCAGCTCAAACTGATGCAACAGAAAAGACCGACACAGGAGGCCAGGGACCGACTTCTGCATCCAACGCCCACCCTGATGTAAACCGGCTCTTAATTGGTCCGCCTATGATTCCACACTCGGTCCTGTCAGCAACGCCTGCAGTAAAACTAAACCAAATACTGCGGATTCTGGAAATAGGAAATAAAGAGAAAAATGCTGGTAATACTCAGCAGGTCAGGCAGTATCTGTGGGGAGAGAGAAAAACTGAGTTAACGACTTGAATTTTAATACTTTGGCAGGTTGGGGTCAAGGTGGGTTGGGAGCGCTCGAAAGCGAGCAGGAAACCCGGGAGAATGGGTTTCCCACAGGCCCTGCCGAATTTAACGTCACCTCTGGTTCTTTTGACAATCACCTTGAATCTGTGTCCTTTGGTTACAGAGCCGTCTGCGAATGGAAAGTGTTTCTCCTTATTTACACATCTATTAATCTCCTTTTAACCTTCTCTGCTCCAGGGAGAACAACATCAGCTTCTCCAGTCTCTCCACACAACCACATTCTCTCTTCCCTGGTACCATTCTAGTAAATCATCTCTGCAGCCTCTCTAAGGCCTGACATCGTTCCTAAAGGGTGGCGCCCAGAATTGGGCACTATTCTATAGCTGAGGATAAACCATTGTTTTATAAAGGTTTAGCACAATTCAAAACCAAATACTGCTATTTATGTGATGGGATTTATAAGGGCGAGGTTAACTCAGTCAATTGGATGTGCGAATGAGACCGTGAGCTGAAAGAAGCACTCTTGGAGTAGAGAGCCAGGAACACGCAGTGAAACCGAGCACAAACATTGCTGGGACTGCCAGACATCATTTGTTTCCCGCTTGGCACAAAAGGCAGATATTATTTGCAGCAATTGATTTGATTTAATTTGAAATACTTCAGTTTATGAATTCGATCATGTTTCTGTAATTGTATTTCCAAACTCAGAATCAATGCCTCATTTATTTTATTCCTCTGAGACCCTGAACCTCGTCTGGCAGCGTAATGTTGGCAAGTGGTGATCGATTGCCCTGGGAACCAACAAGAAGAGAGCTCAGGGGCCGGTGGTCCAAGGGAGCAGCGTATTCTGCAACCAATCGCGGTGCTTGAGTCGGCCAGTCAGGTGAGTCAGAGCGAACCCCTGTTAAACAATTTATCTTTTAAAAGTTAAATGGAGATTTCTTTTGTCAAGGAAACAGTTTAACATTTGTCAGTATTTTGTTTTCCTGGAGTTCCTATTATGAGTTTCAGACACTTCAGTGCCAAGTGGACCATAGAATCATTGAATGGTTACAGCACAGAAGGTGGCCATTTGGCCCGTCAAGCTGGTGCCGGATCTCTGAATGAGCACTTCAGATCGACCCATTCCCCCGCCCTTTCCCTATAGCCTTGCATTTAATCCTTCGGGTACTTATCCAACTCCTTTTTGAAAGCCGTGATTTAGTCTGCCCCCACCATCCTTTCAGGCAGTGCATTCGAAGCATAACCACTCGCTGCGAAAGAAAGTTTTTCCTCATATAACCTTTGGTTCTTCTGCCAAGCACCTTAAATCTGTGTCCTCTGGTTCTCAGCCCTTCTGCAAATGGGAACAGTTTGTCTCTAGCTACTCTATCTAGAGCCCTCATGATTTAGAACACCTCTAGAAAATCTCCTCTCAACCTTCTCTGCTCCAAGGAGAACAACCCAACTTTCTCCAGTCGATCCAATTAACTGAAGTACCTCATCCCTGTAGTCATTCTCGTAAATCTTTTCTGCACCCTCTCTGAGGCCTTCACATCCTTCCTAAAGTGAAGTGCCCAGAATTGAACACAATACTCCAGTTGAGGCCGAAATATTGTTATTTAAAGGTTCATCATAACTTCCTTGCTTTTCTATTCTATGCATCTAGGTATGAAGCCCAGGATCCCATATGCTTTTTTAACCGCATTCTCAACCTGCCCTGCCACCTTCGACGACTTGCGCACCTATACCCCTAGGTCTCCCTCTTCATGCACCCCCTTTAGAATTGTATCCTTTAGCTTATATTGCCTCTTCTCGTTCTTCCGACCAACATGTATTACATCACACTTTTCTGCGTTAAATTTCATCTGCCACGTGTCTGCCCATTTCACCAGCCTGTCTATGTCTTCTTGAAGTCTATCACCATCCTCCTCACTGTTCAATATACTTCCAAGTTTTCCGTCACTTGCAATTTTTGGAATTGTACCCTGTACACCAACATCCAAGTCATTAATAGATAATTAATAAAAGCAGTGGTCCTAGAGCCGACCTCTGGTGAACACCGGATGCATCCCAGGCTGCTGTGTGAGGCAAGGGAGGAGATTGCAGTGGCTCTGACACACATTTTCAGAACGACTCTGGCCACAGGGGAGGTGCCAGAGGACAGGAGAGCAGCTAATGTAGTACCATTGTTCAAGAAGGTTAAGATGGATAGCCATGGAATTACAGGACAGTGAGCCTAACATCAGTGGTTGGGAAATTATTGGAAAAAATGCTGAGGTACAGAATTAGTCTCCACTTGGAGAGGCAGGGATTAATCACGTATAGTCAGCATGGCTTTGTCAGGGGTAGATCATGTCTGACTAATTTTGATTGAATGTTTCGAGGTGTTGACTAGGTGTGTGGATGAGGGTAGTGCAGTTGGTGTAGTCTACATGGACTTCAGTAAGGCTTTTGATAATTTCCCACATGGGAGACTGTTCAAGAAAGTAAGAGCCCATGTGATCCAAGGCAATTTGGCACATTGGATCCAAAATTGGCTTAATGGCAGGAGGCAGAGGGTGATGGTCGAAAGTTGTTTTTGTGACTGGAAGCCTGTGTCCAGTGGTGTACTGCAGGGATCGGAGCTGGGTCCTTTGCTGTTTGTAGTGTATAGTAATGATTTAGATTTGGATGTAGGAGGTATGATCAGTAAGTTCGCAGATGACACGGAAATTGGTGAAGTGGTAATAGCGAGGAGGGAAGCCTAAGGCTACAGGACGATATAGACGGGTTGGTCAGATTGCAGAACAGTGGCAAAAGGAATTTAACCCTGAAAAGTGTGAGGTGATGCATTTTGGGATGACGAACAAGGCAAGGGAATATACAATGAATGGTGCGACCCTAGGAAGGACAGAGGATCAGAGGGTGAAGGGATAATTACTAGTCCTAGCCCTTTTAGTGCTACCCCGGATCAGGCATATTCCCCAGACATTAACTTTCAACTAAAGCTTGAGAGAGCCGAATCCTAAAGACGCTTAATTCTGTCTAAAGGTCAAGACTATCTCTCCCTAAAGAAAAGGAACAACCTGAATCAGTTACCCTCCTCCAGATAGCACTTTTAATAAGTTCAGCTAGACTGTAACGTTCCGGATATTATGAGGGTCCGGAAAACTCCCTCAGAATTCTGCAACTCCTCACCAAGGAGCGTACAGAGATTGAGTTCGCGAGTTTGATACAGAAGTATTATGTGAGATAATTGTAAAAATATATAGATTTATTAAAGAACTGAAAGGTAATTACAGTAGGTGTTTCAATCGCAACATTAACAGTTCCAAAACAGAAAGCTTAAAATACTTATCAGATTTTAACTTCGCTACATTTTTACAGTTCTTAGTCTTATTCAGAATATCCACCAAAATCAAATACACGACCGTTGATCCCCGAGACACAAAGAGTTGTAGTCTTACAAAGCCTGCCTCTGAAGCCTCAGAATCGCTTTGCCCCTTTACAGCGAATCTATCATCGCATTTGAAATTTCAAAATTTATATCCTTTTTCAGTGTATGTCCTTTGAAGTTTTCTGCTGATGTAAGCTAATTATCTCTCGTCATTTTTCTGCTGACCCCTGCTATTCTTACAGTCAGATAAGCTGGTAGCATTTAGAATTATGTCTCTACCCTAGGTGTTCGAAGCTCACCATTAAAACGAAGTAACAGCAGGTGCATCTATTTGATCTATATTTACCAAGATCATCTGTTTGTGTCTTTTTAGGTCGTGTAAATTAAAACACCTCAACTAGGGTGATCTATGCAATTCTTAGTTATCTCAGCTGGTTGTAACACAGGATCGTGTCCACTATGTTTCATTTGATGTCATTTTTACGAAGGCTATGTATCTTAATTTTCTGTGTATCTTTCCGAAGTGTAATTTAGGACACCTTAACAGGGTGTACCATTATGTTCTTTCCAAAGCTTCAGACTATCAGGAATCTTCAAACACCTGTTTCAATAAGGTTATTGATTCAGTGTGAACAACTTATCTTATCTCAATAGCCTGAATGCTGCTACAGCTTCTCCGTTGTTAGGCCTTCAGATTTCCAAACCCAGTATATCATGTTTTAATAAGGCTAGAATTCTTTCATAGAATGGTGTATTTATCAGAATCCTTCACAAGGGAACTTGCTGTGCATGTACATAGATCCCTGAAGGCAGCAGGGCAGGCAGATAAGGTGGTTAAAAAGCCACATGGGATACTTGACTTCATTAGCCGAGGCATAGTATATGAGAGCAGGGAGGTTATGATGGAGCTGTACAAAACGCTAGTTAAGCCACAGCTGGAAAACTGTGTGCAGTTCTGTTCGCCACACTATAGGAAGGATGTGATTGCATTGGAGAGGGTGCAGAGGAGATTCATCAAGATGTTACCTGGGCTGGAGCGCTTCAGCTATGAAGAGAGACAGGACAGGCTGGGGTTGTTTTCCTTCGAGCAGAGAAGGCTGAGGGGGGACGAGAATGAGGTGTTCAAAAATTATGAGAGGCATAGATAGGGTAGAGAGGAAGGAACTTTTCCCCTTAGTAGAGGGGTCAATAATCAGGGGGCATAGTTTCAAGGTAAGGTGCACGAGATTTAGGGGTGATTTGAGGAAAAACTTTTTCACCCAGAGGGTGGTTGGAATCTGAAACTCACTGCCTGAAAGGATGGTAGAGGCAGGAACCCTCACAACATTCAATAATCATTTAGATGAGCACTTGAAACGCCATAGCATACAAGGCTGCGGACCAAGTGCTGGGAAATAGGATTAGAATCGATAGGGCTTGATGGTCGAAGTGCCACTATCCGTGCTTTATACCCTATGACTCTATGACTCTCTGACTCTAACATCACTGTATGCCTTCCTTCAGTCCGAAAAATAACTGTTAGAATCTTAGAATCATAGAAAGTTACAGCATGGAAGGAGGCCATTTCAGACAATCGTGTCCGCGCCGGCCAACAAAGAGCTATCCAGCCTACTCCCACTTCCCAGCTCTTGGTCAGTAGCCCTGCAGGATAGAGCATCACAAGTGCACATCCGAATACCTTTTAAATGTTGTTAGGGTTCCTGCCTCTACCACCCTTTCACGCAGTGAGTTCCAGACACCCACAACCCTCTGTGTGAAGACATTTCCCCTCAAAACCCCTCTAAACCTTCCACCAAATACTTTAAAACTGTGCCCCCTGGTTTTTGACCACTCTGCTCAGGGAAATAGGTCCTTTCTATGCACTTTATCCATGCCCCTCATAATTTTCTACACCTCAATAAGGTCTCCCCTCAGCCTCCTCTGTTCCAAGGAAAACAGACCCAGCCTATGCAGTCTTTCCTCATAGCTAAGATTCTCTACTCCCGGTAACATCCTTGTAAATCTCCTCTGTACCCTCTCTAGAGCAATCACATATTTCCTGTAATGTGGTGACCAGAACTCCACGCAGTACTCTAGCTGAGACCTAACTGTTCACCACTACTCTCTGTTTCCTGTCAATTAGCCAATTCCGTATCCATGCTGCCACTGTCCCTTTTATTCCATGGGCTTCAACTTTGCTGGCAAGCCTATAATGTAGCACTTTATGAACGCCTTATGGAAATCCATATGCATAACATCAACCGCATTGCCCTCAGCAACCCTCTCTGTTACCTCAACAAATAACTCAATCAAGTTAGTTAAACACGATTTGCCTTTAACAAATCCATGTTGGCTTTCTTTAATTTATCCAGACTTGTCCAAGTGACTGTTCATTTTGTCCTGGATCATCAACCAGATTTTTGAAGGCCATTCATTTTTCTCTTTCAATTTCGCTGTTAGTTAAAGGTACAGAGTTTGATTTCTCCTCATTATGCATCTATTTCTGATATTAAGAGGAACAACGTCTCGCCGTTCTGATTCTTTAGGAGTTAGATTAACATCCTTCCTGTTAGTAGTGAGTCACATTCTGTACTGGGAGAGACGGCTGGTGGCTTCAGCTTTGAAAATTCACATCCTCTTTTTCAAATCCCTCCCGGGCCTCGCCCCTCCCTATGTCAATGACCTATTCCAGTCCTACAACCCACTTAATAACGAGAAACTGTTTCCAGTATCAGAAGGGTCGGTAACCAAAGCACACAAATTTAAGGTAACTGGTGAAAGAGCCAGAGGTGACATGAAGGAAACATTTTACGCATCCTGCTATAATGTCTTGGAATGCACATCTGAAACGCTGTGCTGCTCCCCATGTTCGAAATGCTGGCATCTCGCTGTATGGGCTCACAGCTCACGTGGCCATGTAGTGGAGGGCAAATAGTGACTGGGGAAGAACACCACCATCACGCAGCACCTTCAGTATAGACACAGAGCTCAGAATTACCACTTGGCAAGGTACTGGAGGGCAGAGAATGACTGGGGTAGAACTCCAACATCACGCAGCACCTTCAGTATAGGCTCACAGCTCAGAATTACCACTTGGCAAGGTACTGGAGGGCAGAGAGTGACTGGGGCCGAACCCCACCATTACTCAGCACCTTCAGTATAGGCTGAAAGCACAGAGTTACCACTTGGCAAGATACTGGAGGGCAAACAGTTACTGGGCCCGAACCGCAGCATCACACAGCATCTTCAGTATCGGCTTACAACTCAGAATTACAAATCGGCAAGACACTGGAGAGTAAACAGTGCCTGGGGCCGAACCCCAACATCACACTGGCCAGGGAATCTAGAATAAGGGGTCGGCCATTTCGGACTGAGATGAGAAAAAAATTATTCACTCAGAGGGTGGCGATTCTTTAGAAATATCTACCCCAGATGGCTGTGGAGGCTCAGTCGTTGATTATATTCAATTCAGAGATCGATAGATTTTTGAATATTAAGGGATTCAAGGGATACGGGGATAGTGCAGGAAAATGGATTTGAGGTAGAAGATCAGCCATGATCTTATTGAATGGCAGAGCAGGCTCGAAGGGCCAAATGGCCTACTCCTACTCCATTTCTTATGTTCTTTTGTTCTTAAACATTTGCAGTACTGAAACAGGGACAGACTATTGCTCATCCCATTCCGAGACTGCACTATTGCGGAGCGGGGCCGGTAGGCAGTGAGCTGGGGGCGGACGGGAGGGCCCGCGGATGAGTGCCGCGCCTGCTCTTCCGCAGGCTGGGCTGCTCCCCCTCGCTTGCTCCCATGATAACCGGGCCTCCCGCTTTTGCTGCCCTCCGGACGCACGCCTCCGGCCGCCACGCCCCGGCCTCGCTTCTGGGACAGAGGAACCTCAATGGCGGCAACCGGCCTGCCGGGGAAAGGCCCCGATTGAGATATAGCCGCTAACATTGTGCGGGGCCCCAGAGCCGCCACCTTTGTGCGGAGCCCCAGTGCTCATATCTTTGTACGTGGCGACAGAGCCGCCAGCCTTGTGCGGAGCGCCAGAGCCGCCATCTTTGTGCGGTGGCTCACCAGAGCTGCCATCTTTGTGAGGGGCACCAGAGCCACATCTTTATGCGGGGCGCCAGTGCCGCCATTTTTGTGCGTGGCTCGGATTCCGCCATCTTTGCACATAGCTCGGATTCCGCCATCTTTGTGCGAGGCACCGGAGCCGCCATATTGTGCGGGGCGTCAGAGCCGCTATCATTGTGCGGGGCACAATTGCCGCCATATTTGTGCGGGGCACAGGTGACGCCGTATTTGTGCGGTGCGCCAGAGCCGACATTTTTCATCAGGGCGCTGGTGCCGCCATATTTGTGCAGCGCGCCAGACTCTCCATCTTTGTGCAGGCCAGCCAAGCCGCCAACTTTGTGCGTGGAGTCAGAGCCGCCATTTTGTGCATAACAACGGTGACGCCATTTTTGTGCGGAGCCCCAGAGCAGCACTCTTTGGGCGGGGCGGGGCGCCAGAGCCGCCATCTTTCAGCGTGACAACCAGAGCCGCCATCTTTGTGTGGGGCAGCAGAGCCACCATCTTTGTGCTGGACACCGTAGACGCCAGTTTTGTGCATCCCAGAGACGCCATTATCGTGCTCTTTGCCGTTGCCGCCATCTTTGTGTGTGGCGCGGATGCCGCTCTCTTTATGCGTGGCACCGGAGACGTCATACTTTGCGGGCCGCCAGAGCCGCCATTTTTGTGCGGCACGCAATTGCCGCCATCTTTGTGCAGGCCGCCAGGGCCGCCATTTATGCGCGGACATAGACGCCATCTTTGTGCTGGGTGCCGGTGCCGCCATCTTTGTGCCTTGGCGCGGATGCCACTCTCGTTATGCAGTGCACCGGAGACACCATATTGTGCTGGGCGCCAGAGCCGCCATTTTTGTGCGGGGCACAATTGCCGCCATCATTGTGCGTGGCGCACGTGAGGCCATCTTTGTGCAGGGTGCCAGGGCCGCCATCTGTGTGCGGAGCTTCAGAGCCATAATCTTTTTGCAGGGCGCCAGTGCCGCTATCTTTCTGTGGAGCCCCATATAGCAGCCTTTTTTGTGCGGTGCGCCAGAGCCGACATTTTTCATCAGGGCGCTGGTGCCGCCATATTTGTGCAGCGCACCAGAATCTCCATCTTTGTGCAGGCCACCCGAGCCGTCATTCATTGTGCGGGGTACCGGAGCGGACATATTGTGCGGGGCATAGAGCCGCTATTTTTGTGCTGGGCGCAATTGCCTCCATCTTTGTGCAGGTCGAAGGAGACGCCATCTTTGTGCAGGGTGCCAGAGCCGCTATCTTTCTGCGGGGCACCGTAGCCGACAGATTGTCCGGAGCGCCAAAGCCGCCATCTTTCTCCGGGGCGCAACTTCCGCCTTCTTTGTGCAGGTGAGGACATCATACTGCGGAGCATCAGAACCGCTATCTTTGTGTTGGGTCGAAACAGCCGCCATCGTGTGCGGGCCGCCTGAGCTGCCATTTTTGTGCTGTGCCCCCAGAGCCACCGTCATTTTGCGGGGTATCAGAGCCGCGGTCTTTGTTCGGGAACGCCAGAGCCGCCATCTTTGTGCTGGGCGCGGATGCCGCCATCTTTGTGAAGAGCGCGGGTGCCGCCATCTTTGTGCTGGGCGGTGTAACGCTACTTTGCTCAGTGAGCGGCGCCTACATCTTTGTCGAGAGCACGGCGGCCGCCATCTTGGTGCGGGCGGGGGTTGCGCTACTTCTGGCTGCGCGTTACGGACGGCCATCTTTGTCTAGGGCACTGGTGCCTTTCCAGAGGGGCCTGGCAGATGTCCGCGACCCTCCCAGGGAGCCCAGTGTAGACACCGTGTGAGTGAGCGTCTTAATGTTCACCCAGATCCCCGGCCCAGACGGCCCGGCCCGGGGGGGTGGGGCTCGCTCACGATATCAGGCCCAGGGAGCTCGCAGGCTGCAAACTCTCCGCTTCTTCTCATCCTTTAATGAATTTTACAATCAGAGTAAAGGGGTATTTCCCCACATTCTTCAACTGCTCTCTGAACTTAGTCTGGTTCACGGCGTAAATCCCAGTGTTTGTGCAGCAACTCAGCAGCTGCAGCATGAATCCCAGTTCCTGTAAGTAATATGCTAGATATAATGACTCATACCCTAAACCCCACATGCGCCACCATATAGAATACACCATAAAAACTGCCCATAACAGGATGAAATTGCCCGAGATAACAAGCAGTAAAATTATGGATTTCCTGCGGCTCTCCATCTCTGGGTCTCTAGGACTCTCCCCACTGCTGGTGCCTCGGAGTCTCCTGCGGGCTCTGCTGGACACTAAAATGTGTCTGACGGTGACAGCATTGAGCAGCAGAATCACAACAAATGGGACACACGGGGTGAGAATATAATGAAGGAACTCGATTGCTCCCCAGACCCGTGACATCAGAACATCGTCGGTGATATTACAAAACCATGGGATGTTCCCAAGCCTATATTGATCTCTCAACATAAAATACCAGGTGATGTTCTTTGAACAACTCAGCACAGTCACTGTTCCCAGCACCACACCCGCCGTTTTGTCGGTGCAATATTTAGTTTTCAGATTCTGGCAACAAATGGCCACAAATCGATCAAAGGTGAACGTGACGGTGAACCAGACAGAACAGTCTGTGGCTGCATAAAGCAGGACGGCGTGGATATTACACACGGGGATGGAGTCCACGAAATAAAACTGTTCCCTATAAACAATCGGAATTTGCCTCAATATCAGGTCGAGGATGACGATCAGTAGATCCGCTGCTGCCATGGCCACCAGGTAGCGAGTGACACATTTGGAGAGACCGCACTTTCCCCGAGACAGGATCACAATCGTCACTGAGTTCACTGTGAGGAAGGGAAATAAACAGGGAAGTTATCCCTCAGGCTGGGAGCAAGAGCAGCAGTTTTTGGAATTCGGTGTGTAATCTGCAAATCATTAGCGACATTCAATTATATAATCTAATTCTATTACCTGTTGAGCTGAATACAAAGGTTTATTGTAAGAATAGTCCGCATACCTTGTGAAATCCATAAATGAAGTGGGAATAAATACAACATGAATGTAACAGATGTTTGATCAAGGAGAGATTAAATGATTAATCTACCTTTAGCCCAGCAGACAAAAGCACTGCCCAATGTACCTGGGATACAAAGGACCAGAACCTCTCGGGATGACTTCGTGTCCCGGGATCAGTCAGCATTTGGAGCAGTGCAATTCGCTTCCGTGCCGCTAGAAAGCTAGGGGGGGCAGTAAACTGGGAGGCGCAAATCCCGCTTGGATTTCTGCTCCGGGTTAGAAATCCATTATATTGAAAACTAAAAATGAATGACACAGCAAAATACAGAAACTGAAACCTTGGCATGCAATGATTGCAGGCAATTGTATGTAAAATGTACGGATGTAATATGACAATGCCAAGATAATGGCCCAAAAATTTGTCTCAGTACGCGAGAGTACGCACTGTGTACTCTCGCGTATTCCGTCTCCAATTGCCGGTTTTCTGCATGCACTGTGCATGCGCTGAAAACCGGCACTTGGTGAACTCAAAAGGGGGCAGTTCCTAAGTGAACCGCGTGCGCGCTACAGGCTTAGTGTTTTGAACGCGCAGGAAAGCATGGAAGATTTTGCACATAAAGAAAGGAGGCGTAAGACCCTCTTTTAACAAGGTAAGTAATTAATTAAGTATTATTTTAAATTTTTTTCAACAGGTTTATCTTTTTTAGAGACTTTAAAGAAAGGTAAGTTTATTTTTATAACTTTTAAAAAGATTTTAAATTTTTTCAAAAATTTAATTTTTTGTTTAAAGTGGTTAATTTATTTAACTATACTTATTTTATTAATGTGATTTTTTTAAATAAATTTAATTGAGGTTTAGCTGTTCTTTTGGGGGGTATAGATTCATAGCTTTGACAGCCCTTGCTGTCAAAACTATGAATGAAGGATGGTGTGCTGCCATTGGCTCTAACTGAATCACGTGATCCCAGAGCTCGCACGAATTAACTGCGTCTGTGGGATACGCACACACTGCACAGCTGCAGCCTTGAAACTAAAGTTCGTGTGAGCTCGGAAGGAAAAGGCAGGCGCGCAGTGAGATATCGCGGGGAAGCCTTACCCCCACAGGAAGGCTCCGTCTTTAATTTCTGGGCCAATAAATGCAAGTGCACTGCAGTTATAAAAATAAATCGGCTGTCAGATGTGTTTTGAAGATTGAGTTTTCAAGATTTTTGTTGAAATACACAAATCGTAGCTCATAGAAAGGAAGATTTTCCAAATAACAATGCAAATTACATCAATAAGAATGGACTCTAAATGAAAATAGTTAACATTGAGCAGGTAATATCCCACTAAATGCATTTATCTGCATCGAATTCACCCGACTTATCCCACAGGCAAAGTGCCGCTGAATACTTTTGTAAAGTATCTCAACACAAATGGAAGAGATTTATCCTTATACTTTTTCACCTGTTGGTTTACAACTTCTGCAGAGAATATTAGGCGACAAAATAGCACATGATTTTATTATCTTCACGACCACAGTTACTATCATTTGGGATTGTTTATCCTGAAGTACAGCAGGAGGCAATAGAGAATCACTGTGGGTCTTACTGAGAGATCGACTGAACTGTGACAGACAGGCATGGGATCCAATTGTAAATTCATAATTAAGATTATAAATAAATGTATTGAAATTTTGAAGGGTCCGGGTGTAATGTAATTAAGTTTGCTGATGATACAAAGCTAGGTGGGGCATTAAGCTGTGAGGAGGACACAGAATCTGCAAAGGGATATAGATAGATTAACTGAGTGGGCAGTAAGGTGGCAGATGGGGTACAATGTAGGTAAATGTGAGGTTATTCACTGTGGTAGGAATAATAGAAACACAGAATACATTTTAAATGTTGAGAAACTTTTAAATTTTGGTGTTTCGAGATATTTTGGTTCCTCATGCAAGAAATAAAGAACGCTAGCAAGCAGGTACAGCAAGCAACAAGGAAGGTAAATGGCATGTTGGCATTTATTGCATTGGGTTTGCAGTATAAGAGTAAGGACGTCTTGCTACAATTCCACAGGGCCTTGGTGAGACCACACGTGGAGTACTGTGTACAGTTTTGGTCTCCTTATCTAAGGAAGGATATAATTGCCTTGGAGGCGTTGCAACGACGGTTCGCTAGATTGATTCCTGGGATGAGAGGGCTGTCCTATGATGAGAGATTGTGTAGAATGAGCCTATACTCTCTGGAGTTTAGAATAATGAGGGATGATCTCATTGAAGCATACACGATTCTGAAGGCGATTGACAGGGAAGATGCTGAGAGGTTGTTTCCCCTGGCTGGAGTGTCTAGAGCTAGGGGGCATAGTCTCAGGATAAGGGGGAGGCCATTTAAGACTGAGATGAGGAGGAATTTTTTCATGCAGAGAGTTGTGACTCTTTGGAATTCTTTGCCGCAGAGGGCTGTGAATGCTGAGTCTTTGAGTATATTCAAGGCTGAGATAGATAGAGTTTTGGACTCTAGGGAAATCAATTGATATGGAGATCGGGCGGGAAAGTGGTAAATGTTCAGCCATGATCTTATTAAATGGTGGAACAGGCTCGAAGAGCTGTATGGGTAACTCCTACTCCTGAATCATATACTCGTATGTTCTTATGAAATCTGGCTGGCTAAATGAACGTTTTGTGACAATATAAATTGTCCTTGTAATCAGCAGAAGCAATGCCAACAATGAAGAACAGGAGATGATGGGAAAGGAGTCACTGACTGGAACTGAATGTTTACCGGATATTTCAGGCAATTAAAGATGTGTATGTGATCTGTAGGATCAAGTGCACCTGTAGGATTTAGTTAACACTTTTAAGATTTTATAACCATTGTTAAATAACTATAACTTGTGAAATTGTATGTTATAAACCTAAAAGCCTGTGTACAATGGCGAACGTCTGAGAAGCAAAGCATGATGGTAAATTATGCCAACTGGATGTAATTCTGTAAAATGATCTGTTAAGTAAACAGAGAGATAGTGGGGAACAAGAAATTCAGCAACATTGCAAAAGAAGAGAGGGGGCTGGAGACCGGCTAAACAATGAGCTGATTAAAAAGCAAAGAGACATCTGTGAGAACTGAATATGAAGGTTGTTCTCAGATAAGGATAGCTTGAGTTGCAAGAAATGGGGAGTGAGAGAGTGACTGAAATAACAGATACCAGACAGTTAATGGAGGCCACGTAGGCACAGGGGAGAAGAAGGTGTAAATGAACAGTTATTGAACACTAAATGCAGCGCAAAACCAGAGGAACAGCCCCGGCGTGGACTGTATTAATACTCTGCTGCTGTATGATCACTGCTGCAGCATCGACCTGACCTTGAAGAACCTTTATCTGTTCTGTTCGTTTTGAGTTAAAGTGTGAAAACACAACTGTCTTTTTCGATCGATAAAGTTTTTTAAATTTACGTGAATTGACGGAATTGCGAGCGTCTGACAATGTTTCGATCCATCTTCTTAAAAACCTGCAAAGGAGTTAACCCTTTCCACTGACAGCTGTTTAAGTTCACCAAGCAACGACTTTAGTATTGCTGAATGAAATTTAAAGATATGGAAAATATTACATTTCAGTTTCTTAATTTTAAGTTAATATTGCCCCACAGTGACAAAAGGAAAATTATGATTTGATAAATTAACCCATTGGGTTCTTAAGCAGAGTCACAATGGATTCTCTTCGTTCTGTTGTTATATGGAAGTTACCTTGTAAACTAATTGCATCACTTCTGCCTCTAATGTTATAACACTGTGTAAACCACCTAGCCTGGGAATCACTTGTTTCTGAAATTGTAATTGATAAGATAAATTAGATAGAAATTAAATTGAAAGTTGACAAAACCTGACAAAATACTGCTGTTTGGATTTTGGGATTTTTTGAAATGACAATATGGACTCAGGCACTACATATTGGGTAACTTTTGGGAAAATAAAATATCCTCTAAAATGATGATAAATAAAAAGTGATAATAACTTGGGCTAAGTGAGAACATTTGATCTATGTTTTCAATCTTAAATATTGTACTGGACAGTAAAGTTTCTCCAGGGGCCACGAATGAGATATAAATGGTAATTAAAGGGAAGTGATTGAGGGTGTAAGATTGAAACAGGAGAATTACACCATCAAATGGGAATTTTACAATCTTTCTAGTGAAAGTCAGGAAAGTGCAGCTAAGAATAGTAAATTGATAGCTTTCTCTTGGAGACATTTGTGTCCCTGCCAATAATGAACCTTTTAAGAAAACTGAATCTGATAGTCTCGCCACTATCCAAGATATCGTGACCTTACAGAGGAAGATGAGCAAAGATCTTCAGACGATTACAATCTTTTGATGCCTGAAAGCCCGCGAATTGCTTGTATCGGATGGCATGTGTGGCATAATATGGAGATACCGATATGAGTTTGCAAATGTGATTTGTTACGTATGAAGCAATTACCGTCTGGAAATGTATGGCTAAATTGCACTGAAGAACGGGTCTGTGATATGCTCAGTTACTTGACAACAGCAAGACATGAAATGGATAAAGTGGTTCAGGAGAGCGAGACATCTTTTAAAGCATTGAGAAACTATCTAATTAATGAAACAATCAGAATAGAGTTAAACACTCTGTTTGCTGTTAGAGGAATTGAAATTGAAGTTTAAGTGGAGTGTTACATGGAACTTGGATTAGGCAATTGCGGAGTAAAGAGAAATATTTTTTACTAAGAATTATCCACAAGATGGATTCCAGTAAGAGCAATCTGGATAATCTTTTAAGTCCATGATTTTGTTGATTAGATGCTAAACACTAATGTTGCATCAAATGATTGTAAGACTGAATTATAACTTGTATCTGTAATAATTGTATTTTGTAGGTAACAGTGCGTGGGCAAAATCAGTACGAATCCAGGATGAGGTGATTTTGGTGGTGCCTCCTCTGTCACTACTATCGCAACTACCATGCCTTACCGGTCGAAAAGGAGCTTTCCCGTCAACCAACACTTTTTAAGTTTGAGCTGCACAATTATGTGACACAATTCGGATACGAAATTCCCCCATTATTTGAAGGTTTCAGTGAGCTCGTGATGCGACTCAACTCCTCCCTAAAGCATTTTTTTGTTTTGGAGCAAGTCAACTCGAGAATACATATTGAAATTGATAGCATAGGAGACAACTCACACTGGTGGGTTATTGGGCTGAGTACATTAGCACGCCCTTAGGTTCATGTTATTTCACATGCTCTGGTACTTCTCCAACTTGTAATGATAGTGTACTTGATATATGCAACCCATGTAGTAAGACTTTGAACTATGTAAGATCAGAAGTTAGATTAAGATCTACCAAGTTAAACACAAATGCCACAGGGTAGGATGTCAAAAATTGTTTGGACTAATAATACATTATAAGGAGGGACACAGAAATTCCTCCTTGGATTAGGATAATTTCCCAAGTACTGGTCATAACCCAAATTGTAGTACTGATATGCATAGTATCCTACACCTGCTACTTGAGACGCCTAAAGTACAAAACCCGATCACGTTTAAATATGATCACAAACCAGTATATCTCAGAGTTACATAAACGTGGGAGAACGAACCCATACGTAAGATTTTAGATTTGAGGGGTTGGCAAAATGCCTCGCCCGCAAGGTAGGGATCTCAAGGATCGAGTGTATCTGTACGATTTAGTAAACACTTTTAAGAATTTATAACCATTGATAAATAACTCTAACTTGTGAAATTGTATGTTAAAAACCTAAAAGCCTGTGTAAAATGGCGAACGTCTGAGAAGCAAAGCATGATGGTAATTATGCCAATTTGATAGAATTCTGTAAAATTATCTGTTAAGTAAACAGCGAGATAGTGGGGAACAAGAAATTCAGCAACATTGAAAATTAGAGAGGAGGCTGGAGACAGTCACCACTCCCTGTCTTCTCAAAAATGCAGAACCGGCTAAACAATGAGCTGATTAAAAAGCAAAAAGACATCTGTGAGAACTTCGTGTGAAGGTTGTTCTCAGATAAGGATAGCTTGAGATGCAAGAAATGGGGAGTGAGAGATTGACTGAAATAACAGATACCAGACAGTCAATGAAGGCCACGTAGGCACAGGGGAGAAGAAGGCATAAATGAACAGTTATTGAACACTGAAGGCATCGCAAAACCATAGGAACAGAAGCTTCAGTCAACAGAACACAGCAAAAGTAAAAGTGACCGCGCCGCAGTCACCCGGAGGGTACGACGGGGGTTTCGAGGAACAGACTGCGACTGTCTTCTTTTTAAGTATTACTTCTTTGTACTGGATGTTTAATATTTAATAAACCTGTTTAACTTATGCACAATACACCCATAGTGTTTTGCGTAGTCACGGACAAATTATTCCAAAGAGAGCTTTTAAAGCAACAGATCTGCCAGGATTTGTTCCTGTGACTCTGTAAGTAACCATACCGAGCATTAGGTGAAAACAAAAGTAAATTACTGCTGATACTGAAAATCTGAAATAAAAACAGAAAATGGTGGAAATATTTAGCGGGACAGGCAGCATCTGTGCAGAGAGAGAGAAACAGAGATAACCTTTCAGGTCGATGTCCTTCCGCCATTAGGAGAAAAGTCTCCTAATCCAAGACAGCATTCTTCCGATCTGTTACAAATATTCAGTGTAGATAGCAAACTGAAATTCTTTAAATGACGTGTGAATGTTTAAACTGGTGGATGGGTTGCCAATCAAGTGGGCTGCTTTGTCCTGGATGGTTTTGAGATTCTTGAGTGTTGTTGGAGCTGCACTCATCCAGGCAAGTGGAGAGTATCCCATCACACTCCTTACTTGTGTCTTGTAGATGGTGGAAACGCTTTGGGGAGTCAGGAGTTGAGACACTCACCATAAAATACCTAGCCTCTGACCTGCTCTTGTTGCCACAGTATGTCTGTGGCTGGTCCAGTTACGTTTCTGGTCAATGGTAACCCCCAGGATGTTGATGGTGGGGAATTAGGCGATGGTAATGCCGTTGAATGTCAAGGGGCTGTGGTTAGACTCTCTCCGCTTGTTGGAGATAGACATTGCCTGGCACTTGTGTGGCGTGAATGTTACCTGCCACGTATCAGCCCAAGCCTGAATGTCGTTCAGGTCTTGTTGCCTGCGGGCATGGACTGCTTCATTGTCGGAGGAGTTGTGAATGGCACTGAATACTATGCAGCATTCAGCGGACATCCCCATTGCTCACCTTATGCTGGAGGGAATATCATTGAAGATGCAGCTGAAGATGGTTGTGCCTAGGACACTGACTTGAGGAACACCTGCAGCGATGTCCTGGGCCTGTGCTGATTGATCTTCAACCACCACAGCCATCTTCCTTTGTGCTAGGTATGACTCCTGCCAGTGGAGAGTTTTCTCCCCGATATCCATTGACTTCAGTATTACTCGGGCTCCATGATGCCACACCCGGTCAAATGCTGCCTTTATGTCAAGGGAAGTCACTCTCACCTCAACTCTGGAATTCAGCTTCTTTCTCCATGTTTGGAACAAGGCTGTAATGAGGTCATCTCTTCTTTAAAATCAGCACATTGTTCGATTACAGTTTTGCCTGCCAATCTTTGATTCCAATTTACCGAGGCTAGCTCCCTTCTCAATCAACTGAAATTGGTCCTCCTCCAATTAAGTAATTTTACTCGAGATTGTTCCATATACCTTTTCCATAGCTAAACTAAATCTTATGATACTATGATAATTGTTTCCTAAATGTTCCCTTATTGAAACTTGCGCCACTTGAACTACCTCATTCACCAGAACCAGATCCAGCAATGCCTCCTTCATCTTTGGGCCGGAAATGCAGCAATCAAAAAAGTTCTCTGAACTCACTTCAGAAATTCTTCGCCCTCTTTGCCCTTTACACTATTACTATACCAGTCTATATTAGGATAATAAAAGTTCCCCCATTATTACTACTCTATATTTCTTCCGCCTCTCTGTAATGTTCCTGCATATTTGCTGCTCTATATACTTCCCACTAATTGTGGCCTGTAGAATACATCGAGTCGGGTAATGCTACCTCTATTGTTTCTTAACCCACCGAAATAGATTATGACCTTACCCCTCCGGGACATTCTTTCTCTCCAGCACTGTAATATTCTCATTAATCAATACTGTTACCTCACCTCCATTCTTTCCTTCACTATCTTTCCCGAACATCTTATAGCCAGGAATGTTTAGTACCCAATCCTGCCCTTTTAGAGTCAGGTCTCCGTTATCAACACGGAATCAATTTCCTACGTGGTTTTTTGCGCCTGGAGTTCACCAACCATTTTTACCACACTTCGAGCGTTTACACACATGCACTGAAAACCGATCTTAGACCTCACAATAGCTAAATACTGCGGATGCTGGAAATCAGAAATAACAACAGATAATGTTGGAAACATTCAGCAGGTCGGTCAGCACCCGTGGAGAGAGAAACAGAGTTAACGTTTCAGGTCCGTGACCCTTTGTCAGAAATGGAAAAAGTTAGAGATGTAACAGGTTGTAAGCAGGTGCAGAGGCAGGGAAAGGGGGTCAGGTAAGAACAAAAGGGAAGCTCTGTGATAGGGTGGGAGGCAGGGGTGCTGAAATGTTGCAAATGGGAATGGCAGAATCATCAACAGCTGCCGCCTGAAAAAATAGAGGCAAAGGTTAAGGTCTGAAATTGTTGAACTCAATATTTAATCCTGAAGGATGTAAAGTGCCTAATAGAAAGACGAGGTGCTGTTCCTCGAGCTTACGTTGTAAGAGGCCGAGGACAGAGAGGTCAGAGTTGGTTTGGAGCGCTTGTAACTTTAATTCACCGCTCCACTCCCACTCTGACTGCAGCTCAGGCGGCAGCTGTTCATGATTCTTCCATCCCCACTGGCAACATTTAACCACTCCTGCCTCCCACCCTATCACAGACCGTCCCTTTTGTTCTTTCCTCCACTCACCGCTTTCCCTGCCTCTGCACCTCCTTACAATCTACTACATCGCTAACTTATTCCAGTTCTGATGAAGGGTCAAGGACCTGAAACGTTAACTCTGTTTCTCTCTCCACCGATGCTGCCTGACCTGCTGTGTGTTTCCAGCATTTTCTGTTTCTGTCTTAGCCTTCCTGGATTCTCTCTAAATCTGACCCCAACTAATAAAGCAGTATTTCATATTCTACTGCGATGTCTCTCTCCCAGACCTTTGTGCACCTTGTTTCTCCTTTCTAATGTCACATCTTGTTGCCCATTCCCCTGGCAGATTAGTTTAAACCCTCCCCAACAGCACTGGCAGCCCCCGCCACCTCTCGCGTGTATATTGGTCCCGGCTCTGTTGAGGTGCAAACCGTCCACCTGTATAGGTCTCACCTCCCCCAGAACCTGTCCCAATGTTCCAGGAATCAAAAGCACTCCCTCCTGCACCACCTCTCCAGCCGCGCATTCACCTCCTCCATCCTCCTATGTCTATACTCATTAGTTCATGGCACCGGAAGTAATCCGGAGATTACTTCTTTTGAGGTCTTGCTTTTTAATTTCTTTCCTTGCACCCTATCATATGCCTGCAGAATCACATCCCTCTTTCTACCTATGCTGATGATACCGATATAGAACACGACATCTGGCTGTTCAAACTCCCCCCTCAGAGCTTCCTGCAGCCACTCAGTGACATCCTTGACCCTGGCACCAGGGAAGCAACATATCATCCTGGAATCACGTGGGTTGCCAGAGAAAAGCCTGTCTGTTCCCCTAACTATTTAATCCCCCAGCACTATTGCTTTCCAAATCTTCCTCCTCTCCCCTCCTACAGCTGAGCCCGCCGTGGTGCCGTGGACTTGGCTCTGGCTGTACTCCCCAGAGGAACCATCGAATACCGATTAGAGAGTGAGATGCACTAAGGGGACTCCTGCACTACCTGCCTGGTTCTCCTTGTCTGCCTGACGGTCACTCATTTCCTCTCTGCCTCACACTCCTTTGCTGCGGGTTGACCAACTCCTGAAACCTGCTATCCACGTAGTTCTCAGCCTCACGATGCACCGGAGTGACGCCAGCTGCTGCTCAAGCTCTAAAACCCATGTGAAGTATCCTGGAGTTGACACATGGCACAAGGTGTGCATTCCACGGGACTGAGGTGCACTGCCATGCCTCTATTTAATAGCCTTAACTGAATTAAACTGAAGAATCAAAAATTATCACCATATACTCCCCAGCTTTTTCTTTGCAGGGCCTTCCCTTGTGCTGACGTCACTTACCTCGCTCCCTTGCACTCGCTCCCGGCTCTGGGTTCTCTGGTCTACCTTTATCTCCGTCCGTTCCTCTCGCTCTCTCCACTTTCCCCCTCTGCTCCCAATTCCTACTCTCTCCAAATTCACAATTTGAGCACTCAGTTTAGGACCACTCCTTTTAGGATCACTCTGTGCAGACCACTGAAAAAAATGGATTTCAACACTCTTGTTTCTGACTTATTCCATACCAGGCAATCAGGATAAAAAAAAACAATAAATAAATGTTCATAAATGTCAGAATCTTACAGATGATCCCATTGATGGAAACATGGGACTCGCCTATATGACAATGCAACAGCCTCAATCCATGAATTTCATTCAAGCACTGCCGAGATTGCACTGCTCCCGCCTGAATACAGGAATATAATTCTCAGCGCCGACTAGTTTACCCTGCTCCAGCCTCAATCTAGGAATTTCATTCCCAGGGCCGCCGAGATTATGCTGCTCCAGCTAAATCCAGGAAAATAATGCCCAGGGCCGACTAGATTACACTGCTCCCACCTCAGTCCAGGAATTTCATTCCCAGGGTCGTCTAGATTACACTACTCCTGCCTCCACCCAGGAATTTAGTTCCCAGGGCCGCCGAGTTTACACTACTCCCGCCTCAGTCCAGGAATTACAATCCCACGGCCTCCTAGATTAAACAGCTCCCGCCTCAGTTCAAGAATTTCATCCTTAGGGCCCACTAGGTTGCACTGCTCCCGTCTCATTCCAGGAATTTCATTCCAGGATCTCCATGCCCAGTTCCTCCCAGATTACACTGTTCCCGCCACAATCCGTGAATGTAATTCCCAGACTGCCTTGATTACACCGCTCCCGCCTTAGTCCAGGAACACCATTCCCAGGTACTCCCAGGTTTCACAGCTCCCTCCTGAGTCCAGGAATTTCATTCCCAGGGCCCCCTAGACTACACTGCTCTCACCACAGTCCACGAATTTAATTCCCAGGGTTGCCTAGATAACACTGCGCCCTCCTCATTCCAGAATTTAATTCCCAGACTGGCTAGATTACACTGCTCCCGCCTCAGTCCAGGATCTCCATTCCCAGTTCCTCCCAGATTAAACTGCTCCCTCTATCAGTCCAGGAATTTCATTCCCAGGGCTGCCTAGTTTACACTGCTCCTGCCTCATTCCAGGAATTTCATTCCAGGGGTTTCTGCATTTCACAGCTCCCGCCACAGTCCAGGACTTTCATTCTTAGAGCCCCCTATATTACACTGCTACCGGCTCATTCCAGGAATTTCATTCCCAGGTCCTCCAAGACTACACTGCTCCCGCCTAAAACGAGGAATGTCATTCCCACGGTCGCCTAGATAACACTGCGCCAGCCTCATTCCAGAATTTAATTCCCAGACAGGCTAGATTACACTGTTCCCGCCTTAGTCCAGGAACACCATTCCCAGGTACTCCCAGGTTGCACAGCTCCATCCTCAGTCCAGGAATTTCATTCCCAGGGCCCACTAGACTACACTGCTCTCACCACAGTCCACGAATTTAATTCCCAGGGTCGCCTAGATAACACTGCGCCCTCCTCATTCCAGAATTTAATTCCCAGGGTCGCCTAGATAACACTGCGCCCTCCTCATTCCAGAATTTAATTCCCAGACTGGCTAGATTACACTGCTCCCGCCTTAGTCCAGGAACACCATTCCCAGGTACTCCCAGGTTGCACAGCTCCATCCTCAGTCCAGGAATTTCATTCCCAGGGCCCACTAGACTACACTGCTCTCACCACAGTCCACGAATTTAATTCCCAGGGTCGCCTAGATAACACTGCGCCCTCCTCATTCCAGAATTTAATTCCCAGGGTCGCCTAGATAACACTGCGCCCTCCTCATTCCAGAATTTAATTCCCAGACTGGCTAGATTACACTGCTCCCGCCTCAGTCCAGGACTTTCATTCTTAGAGCCCCCTGTATTACACTGCTCCCGCCTCATTCCAGGAATTTCATTCCCAGGTCCTCCAAGAGTACACTGCTCCCGCCTAAGACGAGGAATGTCATTCCCACGGTCGCCTAGATAACACTGCGCCAGCCTCATTCCAGGAATTTCATTCGCAGGGTCACCTGGATTACACTGGTCCCACCCCAGTCCAGGAATTTCATTCCCAGGGCAGCCTAGATTAAACTGCTTCCGCCTCATTCTAGGGAGTTCATTCCCTGGTCCTCCCAGATTACACTGTTCCCACCTCAGTCCATGAATTTCATTCCCAGGGCCGCCGAGTTTACACAGCTCCCGCCTCAGCCCAGGAATGTATTTCCCAGAGCCACCTGGATTACACTGCTCGCACCTCATTCAACGAATTTCATTCCCAGGGTCGCGAAGATAGCATTGCTCCCGCCGCAGTCCAGGATCTCCATTCCCAGGTCCTCCAGATTAAACTGCACCCTCCTCAGTACAGGAATTTCATTGACAGAGCTGCCTAGAAAATACTGTTCCGATCTCAGTCCAGGAATTTCATTCCCAGGGCTGCCTAGATTATTTTGCTCCCACATCATTCCAGGAACGTCATTCCCAGGGACACCTGGATTACACTGCTCCCGACTCATTCCAGGAATTTCATTCCCAGTTAATTTCTCTATTGCCGGAAACTAGAAGAATAACAAGAGTAACATGATTCTAAAGAGTGACCTCACCCAGACAAGCTTGTCACGGTGTTTGACCGAGGGAGAGAAAAATTAAAATGAGGAAAGGGTTGATGCAAAGGAATCAAAGGAAAATGTTTAACATATTTACCAATGAAATAAATAGCCTGTAAGCACCTCAATACTCCATGAAACGCTCTGGAAATATTGAATTCTCGCAGAGTCATAGTCACAGAATTCTATCTATCAGTCAACATTCCCGACTTCTCCATTACCATCCCAGGGTCTGCACAGACCCACCAGAGGTCGGGGGGGGGGGGGGGGGGGGGGTTAACAGGGCTATACAGTCTGGAGGAAGAAACCCTGCGACTCTTCAACATTGCTAAGGAAATAATGAAGACTCATGGCTTCCAGTCACTCAATGGCAAGTTAACTTCCTGCTGATTACCAAACACCGACCTCCCTGAGCTGATGAATTGGCACATCTTCATGATGAACACCAGTTGATGGGAGCAACGAGAGCAGAAAGGGCGCAAAATATACTCTGGATGTGGAGGGGGAAACTTCAATGTCCATCACCAAGAGTGGCTTGGAAGTACCATCATTAACCGAGCCCTGAAGAACACAGCTGCCAGACTGGGATTGCGGCAGGTGGTGGGAGAACCAACATGAGAGAATAGCCTGCTTGACCTCGTCCTCACCAACCTACCTATCGCATATGTATCTGTCCATGATGATATTGGTAGGACTGACCACTGCACAATATTTGTGGAGAATAAGTCTCTCCTTCACCCTGAGGCCCCCCTCATCGTATCATGTGCCACTACCCATGGTGAGCAATGGGATAACATTAGACAGAGCCAAACGATCCCACAAACTACAGATCAAATTATTTCAAAGTTGTCACATCCTGTCTTGAAAGGGAGTGAACAATTGAGACGTTTCCACATAGCCCTGGAAATTGCCCCTTTTCAAGTATAGGTGGAAGCGGAGAAACTCAATGTTTTCAAGGGGAGACTGGAGAGGCATTCAGGGAAATAAACTTGCCGGGCTACGGGGATAGAGCAGGGGAATGGGACTGACTGGATGGCTCTACAGAGAGCCGGCACATACCCGATTGGCCGAATGTCCTCCTTCTGTGCCGTTATGACTCTATGACTCTATATCCAAATAACTTTTGGAAGTTACAGTTCAGAAAAAAAGAAAGAATTGCATTGTTATAGCACTTTTCATGATCTTGGAATGTACCAAAGTGCTTTACAGCCAATGAAGTACTTTTGAAGTGTAGTCACTGTTGTACTGTAGGAAACGTGGCACCCAATATGTGCACAGCATGCTCTCACAAATGATAATATCCAGATAATCTACTTTAGTATTGTTAATTAAGATAAATATTGGTCAGAACACCAGGGTTAATTCTGCTGCTTTTCTTCGATATAGTTCCATGGGATCTTTTACCTCCACCTTAGAGAACAGACGGGGCCTCGGTCTGACGTCTCATCTGAAAGACAGTGCAGTGCTCCCTCAAAACTGCTCCACTGACAGTGCAGCACTCCCTCAGTACTGCACTGCAGTGTTAGCCTAGATTTTTGTACTCAAGTCACTGGAGTGGGACTTGGACCCACAACCTTCTGACTCAGAGCCGAGAGTGCTACGACCTGAGCCTACTGAATCTGTTTCCACCAGACTTTCAGAGTTCATTCCAGATCATAAAATCTCACTGCCCTGACCAAAGTTCTTCTCATCTGCTCCCTGCTTCTTTTACCAATTATATTATATCTATGCCGTTTTGGTAACGACAAACCAAGTAGTCGAAACAGTTTCACCATGCTTACTGTATGAAAACCCATCATCATTGTGAATACTTCTATTCAATCTCCCCCTAGCCTTCTCTGCTATAAGGAGAACCATCCCAGCTTCTTTCGCCTCCGGAAATAACTGAAATTCCACATCCCCGGAGTCATTTTGGTAAATTCTCTCCGCACAAGTGGCAGACGATGACCACTTCCAACAAGAGGGAGTCTAACCTCTTTCACTTGACAGTGAACGGCAATTCCATCAACGAATCCACCAGCATCAAAATCCTATGGGTCGCCATTGATCAGAAAATCAACTGCACCAGCCACATAAATGCCGTGGCTACTACAGCAGGTCAGAGGCTAGGTACTCTGCGGTGAGTAACTCGCCTCCTGACTCCCCAAAGCATCTCCAACACCTACAAGGCATAAATTAAGAATTTTATGGATTACTATCTATCGACAGAGGGATGACATTTGGGCAAGACCCGACTAATGCTAATAAGTTTACTGAACATTTCTCAATATTAAGGACACGTACAAATATTAAAACTAAATATCTGCAAATTAAGCAGGTTCTAAGGGTTCATATTTAGGACAAGAGTAGAATCTGTGAACGCACATTAATGCACTAATAATCTGTAAGGACAGATATGAGGGCCGAGAATATCCGATCAGAACTTCGGATCTGATTCAGCCCATTTTGCACCACCGCCCGAGAGCAATTTCTCGGCCCTTTTATTTGCAGCGTTACGTCTCTTTAAAAAGCCAGTGTGACTGGTCCTGTCTCTTTAAAAAGCCTGCGTGACTGGTCCTGTCTCTTTAAAAAGCCTGTGTGACTGGTCCTGTCTCTTTAAAAAGACTGTGTGACTGGTCCTGTCTCTTTAAAAAGCCTGCGTGACTAGTCCTGTCTCTTTAAAAAGCCTGTGTGACTGGTCCTGTCTCTTCAAAAATCCTGTGTGACTGGTCCTGTCTCTTTAAAAAGCCTGTGTGACTGGTCCTGTCTCTTTAAAACGCCTGTGTGACTGTTCCTGTCTCTTTAAATAGCCTGTGTGACTGGTCCTGTCTCTTTGAAAAGCCAGTATGACTAGTCCTGTCTCTTTAAAAAGCCTGTGTGACTGGTCCTGTCTCTATAAAAAGCCAGTGTGAATGGTCCTGTCTCTTTAAAAAGCCTGTTTGACTGGTCCTGTCTCTTTAAAAAGCCAGTGTGAATGGTCCTGTCTCTTTAAAAAGCCTGTGTTACTGGTCCTGTCTCTTTAAAAAGCCTGTGTTACTGGTCCTGTCTCTTTAAAAAGCAAGTGTGAATGGTCCTGTCTCTTTAAAAAGCCTGTGTGACTGGTCCTGTCTCTTTAAAAAGCCTGTGTGACTGGTCCAGTCTCTTTAAAAAGCCAGTGTGACTGGTCCTGTCTCTTTAAAAAGCCTGTGTGAATGGTCCTGTCTCTTTAAAAAGCCAGCGTGAATGGTCCTGTCTCTTTAAAAAGCCAGTGTGAATGGTCCTGTCTCTTTAAAATGCCTGTGTGTCTGGTCCTGTCTCTTTAAAAGAACTGTGTGACTGGTGCTGTCTCTTTAAAAAGCCTGTGTGACTGGTCCTGTCTCTTTAAAAAGCCTGTGTGAATGGTCCTGTCTCTTTAAAAAGCCAGCGTGAATGGTCCTGTCTCTTTAAAAAGCCAGTGTGAATGGTCCTGTCTCTTTAAAAAGCCTGTGTGACTGGTCCTGTCTCTTTAAAAAGCCTGTGTGACTGGTCCAGTCTCTTTAAAAAGCCTGCGTGACTGGTCCTGTCTCTTTCAAAAGCCTGTGTGACTGGTCCTGTCTCTTTAAAAATCCTGTGTGACTGGTCCTGTCTCTTTAAAAAGCCTGTGTGACTGGTCCTGTCTCTTTAAAACGCCTGTGTGACTGTTCCTGTCTCTTTAAAAAGCCTGTGTGACTGGTCCTGTCTCTTTAAAAAGCCTGTGTGACTGGTCCTGTCTCTTTAAAAAGCCTGTGTGACTGGTCCTGTCTCTTTGAAAAGCCAGTATGACTAGTCCTGTCTCTTTAAAAAGCCTGTGTGACTGGTCCTGTCTCTATAAAAAGCCAGTGTGAATGGTCCTGTCTCTTTAAAAAGCCTGTGTGACTGGTCCTGTCTCTATAAAAAGCCAGTGTGAATGGTCCTGTCTCTTTAAAAAGCCTGTGTGACTGGTCCAGTCTCTTTAAAAAGCCAGTGTGACTGGTCCTGTCTCTTTAAAAAGCCTGTGTGAATGGTCCTGTCTCTTTAAAAAGCCAGCGTGAATGGTCCTGTCTCTTTAAAAAGCCTGTGTGACTGGTCCTGTCTCTTTAAAAACCCTGTGTGACTGGTCCTGTCTCTTTGAAAATCCAGTATGACTAGTCCTGTCTCTTTAAAAAGCCTGTGTGACTGGTCCTGTCTCTATAAAAAGCCAGTGTGAATGGTCCTGTCTCTTTAAAAAGCCTGTGTGACTGGTCCAGTCTCTTTAAAAAGCCAGTGTGACTGGTCCTGTCTCTTTAAAAAGCCAGCGTGAATGGTCCTGTCTCTTTAAAAAGCCTGCGTGACTGGTCCTGTCTCTTTAAAAAGCCTGTGTGACTGGTCCAGTCTCTTTAAAAAGACTGCGTGACTGGTCCTGTCTCTTTCAAAAGCCTGTGTGACTGGTCCTGTCTCTTTAAAAATCCTGTGTGACTGGTCCTGTCTCTTTAAAAAGCCTGTGTGACTGTTCCTGTCTCTTTAAAAAGCCTGTGTGACTGGTCCTGTCTCTTTAAAAAGCCTGTGTGACTGGTCCTGTCTCTTTGAAAAGCCAATATGACTAGTCCTGTCTCTTTAAAATGCCTGTGTGTCTGGTCCTGTCTCTTTAAAAGAACTGTGTGACTGGTGCTGTCTCTTTAAAAAGCCTGTGTGACTGGTCCTGTCTCTTTAAAAAGCCTGTGTGAATGGTCCTGTCTCTTTAAAAAGCCAGTGTGAATGGTCCTGTCTCTATAAAATGCCTGTGTGTCTGGTCCTGTCTCTTTAAAAGAACTGTGTGACTGGTGCTGTCTCTTTAAAAAGCCTGTGTGACTGGTCCTGTCTCTTTAAAAGGCCTGTGTGAATGGTCCTGTCTCTTTAAAAAGCCTGTGTGACTGGTCCTGTCTCTTTAAAAAGCCTGTGTGACTAGTCCTGTCTCTTTGAAAAGCCAGTATGACTAGTCCTGTCTCTTTAAAAAGCCTGTGTGACTGGTCCTGTCTCTATAAAAAGCCAGTGTGAATGGTCCTGTCTCTTTAAAAAGCCTGTGTGACTGGTCCAGTCTCTTTAAAAAGCCAGTGTGACTGGTCCTGTCTCTTTAAAAAGCCTGTGTGAATGGTCCTGTCTCTTTAAAAAGCCAGCGTGAATGGTCCTGTCTCTTTAAAAAGCCAGTGTGAATGGTCCTGTCTCTTTAAAATGCCTGTGTGTCTGGTCCTGCTCTTTAAAAGAACTGTGTGACTGGTACTGTCTCTTTAAAAAGCCTGTGTGACTGGTCCTGTCTCTTTAAAAAGCCTGTGTGAATGGTCCTGTCTCTTTAAAAAGCCAGCGTGAATGGTCCTGTCTCTATAAAATGCCTGTGTGTCTGGTCCTGTCTCTTTAAAAGAACTATGTGACTGGTCCTGTCTCTTTAAAAGGCCTGTGTGACTGGTCCTGTCTCCTTTAGAAGGCTGTGTGTCTGGTCCTGTGTCTATAAAAGGACTATGTGACTGTTTCTGTCTCTATAAAAAGCCTGTGTGACTGGTCCTGTCTCTATAAAAAGCCTGTGTGACTAGTCCTGCATCTTTAAAAAGCCTGTGTGAATGCTTCTGTGTCACTGGCTGTGGCTCCGCTCTCTTGTTTTGGAGTTCATTGTATGCTATACAATTAAGAAGAGACAGAATGGAGTTTTTTTTTTAAACAGGGGACATTGAATTTTGGATCGAAAAGTGTGTTGATGATGCAGGATCACTGACACTAGTGCTTTGACACTGAAGTGGCTTCACTGAGTTACTGAGGAATCTTTGGTGGAAAAGTAGTGTTAAGAATTGAAGACGTAGGCATAGAAATCCGTCATTGACTGCAGTGAAGCTGAATATCAGGCAACCAGTGTAACGGGCATCCCATCCGATACCGCCCGTTTAACCCACCGCCCGAGACGAATTTCTAGGCCCTTGTCTGCAGACTTCGGCAGATATCAAATGTAACAACGTGCTGACGAATTGGAATGTGACTTTGCCTCTCAAAGGCTCGGATTGATCCCATTCGGAGTAATTTGTTATCATCCGAGAGAGATTGCCCGAGGGGTGGAGAGGTATAAGAGTTAAATCTAAATTTAATTACAAACATTTCTCTCTCATCCAAAACTCTCCTGTCCGTGTACTAAATCGCACCAAGTCCCGTTCACCCATCACCCTGTGCTCGCTGACCTACACTGGCTCCCGGTCCGGCAATGCCTCAATTTTAAAATTCTCATCCTCGTGTTAAGCCCCAACGCATTGCCAAGTGTCCAGTAAAGGATCTGCATCGTGAAAATGCCAAACGATAGTATGTTTTTGTTTCGTATTTTACCGTAAATACGTTTCATCCCCAGGGCTACAGATATATTTCTACAATTGACATCAAGGGGACAAGATGCACAGGGGAGTGGCTAGAATTCGGCTTGAACTGTAGCACAGAACACTGTCAGCTCCAAATTCTGCCTTCAAGTCACACAGCACCCAGACTTGAAAAAAAAAGGCAGCATTTGAACGAGTGTGGCATCAAGGAGCTCGAGTAAAACTGAACTCATTGGGAATCAGGGGGAAAACGCTCCAGTGGCTGGAGTCATACCTAGCACAAAGGAAGCTGGTTGTGGTGATTGAAGGTCAATCATCACAGCCCCAGGACATCGCTGCAGGAGTACGTCAAGGCAGTGTCCTAGGCACAACCATCTTCAGCTCCTTCATCAATGAACTTCATTCAAACATAAGGTCAGAAATGGGAATGTTCGCTGATGACTACACAGCGTTCAGTGCCGTTCGCAACTCCTCAGATAATGAAGCAGTCCATGCCCACATGCAACAAGACCTGGATAACTTTCAGGCTTGGGCGGACAAGAGGCAGTTAACATTCGCGCCACAGAAGTGCCAGGCGATGACTATCTCCAACAAACGAGAGTCAACCACGTCCCCATGCCATTCAACGGCATTACCATCGCTGAATCCTCCACCATCAACAACCTGGGAGTCACCATTTACAAGAAACCTAACTGGACCAGCCACATAGATAGTGTGGCAACAAGAGCAGGTCAGAGGCTAGGTATTCTGCGATGAGTGTCTCATCTCCTGACTCCCCAAAGCCTTTCCCCCATCTACAAAAATAAGGAGTGTGATGGAATACTCGCCATTTGCCTGGATGAGTGCAACTGCAACTACACTCAAGAAGCTAAACAACATCCAGGACAAAGCAGCCCGATTGATTGGCACCCCATCCACCACCTTAAACATTCACTTCCTCCACCACCAGCGTACCTTGGCTGCAGTGTGTACCATCTACAAGATGCACTGCAGCAACTCGCAAAGGCTTCTTCGGCCGCACATTCCAAACCCGCGACCTCTTCCATCTAGAAGGACAAGGGCAGCAGGCGCATGGGAACAACCCCAGCTCCAACTTCCCCTCTAAGTCACACACCATCCTGACTTAGAAGTATATCACTGATCCTTCATCGTCGCTGGGTCACAATCCAGGAGCACCCCACCTAACAGCACTGTGGGAATACCTTCACTACACGGACTGCAGCGGTTCAAGAAGGCGGATCATCACCACCTTCTCAAGGCAAATAGGGATGGACAATACATGCTGGCCTTGCCAACGACGCCCGATTCCCTGGAACGAATAAAAAATATTAATTTCCTATCAAGTAGCTATTTCCAGAGCACTTTTGCTAAATCACATCTCACCTGAGTAAAATTGCCTTGCCCCAATTGAAAACATTTACACCTGGTCTATCTTTGCAAATTTCCATTAGGGGAGATTTAATATAGATTTTCAAAATTATGATGGGATTTGATAGAGTAAGTAAGGCTGTTTCCAGAGGCAGAATGGTGGGTAACCAGAGGAAACAGATTTAAAGTAATTGTCAAAAAAAAGCAGAGGAGAGATGAGGAGAATTTTCTTTACGCAGTGAGTTGTTGTGATCTGGAATGCACTGCCTAAGACTGTGGAGGAATCAGAGTCAATAGTAAATTTCGAAAGGGAATGGGATAATTAAATGAAGGGGACAATTTTACAGGGCTCTGATTAAAGAGTAGGACTCAATTGAAAAGTCTTTCAAAGAGATGGCATGGACACGATGGGCCGAATGGCTTCCGTCTGTGCTGTACCGTTCTATGATTCTATGAGCAAGAGACAGAGAGAGAGAGAGAAGATGGGCAGAGGGAGAAGAGGGGGAGATAGAGAAAGGGAGAACGAGAGAAATAAAAATAGAGACTGAAAGACAGGGAGAGGTACAAAGGGAAAGTTATTAACTTGAAAAGGGGAATTGGATAAATAACAGCCGGGGAACAATTTGCAGGACTTTGGAAAAAGAGATGGGGAATAGGGCTAATTGCTGGGGTGAGGCCATGGTGGAATTTGAACTTGAGGAGGAGAATATTATAATCGAATTGTTGCCGTATCAGGAGCCAATGTAGGCCAAGATCACAGGGGTGATGGGTGAACGGGACTTGATGCGAAATAGGATATGGGCAGCAGAAAATGGATCAGCTCTAGTTTATGGAGGCTTGTAAATGAGAGTCCGCGAAGGATAATATTGGAAAAATCAAGGCTGAATTTAACAAAGGCATGGATGAGAGTTTATGCATCGAAAGGGCTGAGGCGAGGCGGAGATGGTTAAACTTTTGCAGCTGGAGTAAGCAGGACTGGTGATTTAGGAGTTATGAGTTCAGAACTCAGGGTCAGCTCAGCTCAGGGTCAAACAAGATGCCGAGGTTGCAAACAATCTGGTTCAGCCTCAGGCTTTGGCCAGGGAGGGGGATTGAGTAGGTAGATAGAGAGCGGAGTTTGTGATGACGACCAAAGACAATGGCCCAAAAATTCATCCTGGTGCGTGAGAGTACGCACTGCGTACACTCGCGTATTCCCTCTGCAATTGCCGGTTTTCTGCATGCACTGCGCATGCGCTGAAAACCGGCACTTCATGTCGGGTCAGTTTCATGGATATGCGAGTAATCGCGTGGGCTGGTGATTCTGCGCGTGCGTCGGAAAATTCATGTTTTTTGTGAATGAGAGTAGTGTGTGTAAGCTCCTAGCAGTTACACATTTTAAAACCAGGAGCAGCAGCCATTTATACATTTACGGAGATAGTAGGAGGAAGAAATCCTTTTGGAGTGGGGCTACTGAGGTGAGTTTTTTAAATCTGAAAGACACAAAAGTTTTAAATGAAGTCTTATATAAGTTAAGAGTTTAAAAAAAACCAATTTTTTAAAACGGGTTTTGACCATTTGGAGTAGTATAGCAACTATGGGTGTGTACAAGGCATATTTAGGTATCTTTCTGTGAAAATGAAAGTTTAAAAATGAACTGTTTACGTTTCAAAAAGTTTTAAAGATGAAAATGAGTAAGTAAGTCAGTATGTATGTATGTATGTATGAATTTATGAAAATGTTACAGTTTTGGAAAATCAGCTAGGGCCGTGTGGCGGGTAGATGTGTTCCCAAGCTGATAGCGCACGTGTCCCACCATAGCCTGACCTGATTTTATAGCCACTCACTTAACTAAAGTTACTTTAACAACTATTTCCATTTTTTCATTACAACTTTCAGTTTGAAGAGGAAGCCTGTGTGAGAGAAAGATGCCCTTTCGCAATCGATTCCTGTTCCTCCTCTGTGGGATTGCGTATCAGAGAATTTTCGAATACAGACAACTAATCAGATGGAGAAACCAAGCCCGTCTCCTCCAGAGAAGGAGAAACTACTACCCACCAAATAGAGTGTACAGGCAGAGGCTGTCATTTGAGATGCTGTCGGAGGAGCTGTGTGTGAGGAGGCTGCGCTTCAGTAAAGAGTCAATTGGCCGAATCTGTGAGATGTTAAAGGAGGACCTTCAAACACGCACGAAGAACCGCAATGCATTGTCACTGAGCATGAAGGTAACCACAGCACTGAACTTCTTTGCAAGTGGGACTTTTCAGGCAAGCACCGGTGACATTTGCAACATATCCAAGAATGCTGCGAGGGCCTGCATTCACCAGGTCACAGAAGCCATTTTCCGTAGGGCTTCTGAGTTCATTAAGTATGACTTGTCTGCTCGCCATCAAAAGGAGATGGCGCTTGCATTTCATAACATTGCTGGATTCCCCAAAGTGATTGGGGCTGTCGATGGAACCCATGTAGCATTGAAGGCACCAGGGGTTGCACCTGTGACATTTATCAACAGGAAGGGGTTTCATTCACTGAATGTCCAGATTGTCTGTGATGCGCATCTCAGGATCTTAAATGTGAATCCAGGTAACCGTGGAAGTAATCATGACTCCTTCGTCCTCCGTAACTCTGACTTATATGGCGTCCTCAACGCATTGCCTCCAGGATCCGCATGGATATTGGGCGACAAGGGCTACCCGCTAAGACCATGGCTGATGACTCCCTACCGCAAGATCAATAATGAGGCTCAGGAGAGATACAACCAGGCACACGTGTCCACACGGCAAGTGGTGGAGAGGACAATCGGAGTTCTGAAATCACGCTTCCGGTGCCTGGACAGGTCAGAGGGGACCTTGCAGTATTCTCCTCAGGAAGTGGCAAAGATTGTGGTGGCCTGTTGTGCTTTGCATAACTTTGCCCTGCAGGAAGGACTGACCCTTAACGCTGCAGATGAACTACCTGCAGAAATGGAGGACGTGGACAATGCCAATGTGCCTGTGGGAAGGCATGATGGGGAAGAGCCAACTGCTGCTCAAAGTAAGGCTGCTCGGGAGCAGCTGGTAGCCAACACCTTCACGAGGTAGTGTCGCCTTGTACCTCCCGCTCCCCCTCCCTCTCCCCCTCCCCCTCCCCCTCCCCCTCCCTCTCCCCCTCCCCCTCCCCTCCCCCTCCCTCTCCCCCTCCCCCTCCCTCTCCCTCTCCCCCTCCCCCTCCCTCTCCCTCTCCCACTCCCCCTCCCTCTCCCACTCCCCCTCCCTCTCCCTCTCCCCCTCCCTCTCCCTCTCCCCCTCCCTCTCCCTCTCCCCCTCCCTCTCCACCAGCAAGGCAAATAAAGTTACAGACACAATTTAAAGTGAAACAGTGCTCTTTTATTGCAGCATTACAAACTTCTGAGGTTCATTGTTGCTTTACATAGTTTATAACTTTTCAATGTTAACTAGTTACTTTTCAACTTTGTAAACAATCGTAAACAGAAATAGGTTTTTAAAACATTTGTTAACAGTTCTCAGTAACTTTTTTGCTTCGTTAATGCAGTAAAGACATTCAAGATGGGAAATAACTCTTTCCTAAATGTAAACAAGTTTAAATGTTCAATTTTTTTGTGAAAATAAACAATTTGAATTTTTATAAAGTGACTAAAGGCTGTACTTTTTCAATGAAAAGCTAACTTTCAGTTTCAGTGTCAAATATATATATATAAATAAAGAAAAATGTAAACATGTAAGTTTTAAATAAAAATAAAAATTAAACACTTGAAAAATTTAACCACAAATAAACTATTCCTGAGGGTCAATGGATGTGCATTGTGGAACATGCAACACCCTAACGTCTCTTGCGCTTTCTTGATTGCATCATCGTTGGTGGCTCTTGGACCTGCACTGATTCTGCGCTGGGAGCAGGTAAGGTTGGTTCTGAGGGAGTCACAGTAATTGCAGCAGAAATTATTTGCATGAGTCCTTCAAGAGACTCATTTATTTTACTAAGCTGCACTTCCACATCGGGTTTCTGCAACAGTCCTTCAAGAGACTCATTTATTTTACTAAGCTGCACTTCCACATCGGGTTTCTGCAACAGTCCTTCAAGAGACTCATTTATTTTACTAAGCTGCACTCCCACATCGGGTTTCTGCAACAGTCCTTCAAGAGACTCATTTATATTCTTAAGCTCCATTCCCAGATTTTGAGCTATGATATGATCTTTCATTTCATTAAATGACATGCACAGACATTCCACTCCCTGCTTGACCGAGGTAAGACAATCAATTTCTTTCTCTGAAAGAGAAGACATCGATTGAGTCAAGCCTTCAAGATGGTGGATGTGACCATGCATCTCCTGTTCTGCTGCATATATATCTGTGTCTCCCACAGGCACTGTAGTATCAAGCTGCTGTCTGTTTGGCACAGAGCCAGAGGGGCCAGGAGTTGTAGAGGAAGATTGAGAGGACCTCTCCTGCAACCCAGATTCCAGAACCTCCATGTTTAATTCAGCAAAAATTTCCTCCTGCTGCTCCTCCACCACCACCTCACTCGCATCTCCCACTGGCTCAACATGCCCTTCACCAATGACCTCTTCGGCTGCAGACTCAACGCACTGCTCATCCCGTGACTGAGAAGTATGCTGTAAACCTATGTAAAGGAAACAGTAAAGATTAGCAAAGGTAAAGCATGATGTGCCACATCACAGAAGCTATTCAGCACACATCACCTGTGTCGAATCGTTCATTTCCAAAGGGACATCTGCTAAGATATCCAAAGATATGCTCGAGCCTTTCCTCATGTTCGGTTAAACATAGAAACATAGAATCTAGGAGCAGGAGTAGGCCATTCGGCCCGTCGAGCCTGCTCCACCATTCAATACGATCATGGCTGATCATCCAAGTCCAGTACCCTATCCCTGCTTTAATCCCCACAATACACATATCCCACCCTACCCCCGTAACCCCACGTATTTAATTCCCCCTAACATATCCCATCCTATCCCCATAACCCCACATATTTAATCCCCCCTAACACTAAGGGTCAATTTATCATAGCCAAATCAACCTAACCCGCACATTTTTGGACTGTGGGAGGAAACCGGAGCGCCCTTAACGTGACAACACCACCGCCTGTCAGTGAACGTTCTCTGGCGTTGTGAGCAGTTTTACTCTAAAATTGAAAATGAAAATCTGAAATGTAAGGGTTTTTACACCAAAACTGCATTGGCACTCACACAGTTAACTCAGTAAGCAATTCAAAGCATTTCAATCAAGATGAAATTAGCATTTTATGAGACTTGCCTGGCTACAAAAGCCATAAAAATTTATGGGAGCATCTTGTGACTTCAGTTAACTCAGCTTAGCAAACAAACACTGTTTCAAGGCTTTTCATTTTAAATGTAAAGACATTTTAACATTGACTTTTGTTATAACAATACAAACCTTCAGCGTTCGATATAAATCGCTGAATTTTTTGCGACATTGCTCAGCTGTACGAGGAATGGTCGAGGTTGCGCTCACATTTTTTTGAGCAACCTCTTCCCACGCTGCCATTTGGCCTTTTCGCGGCGGCTTGGACTTCTGAGTTCCAATTATCCGTGAACGTTTCGATTCTACCTCGTCAAGAAGTGTACGGAGATCATCATCACTGAAATTCTGTGTTCTTTTGATAAATTGGATAGTGCTGATAGCAGCCATTTTCGTTTGCTGATTATAAACAGTTAAATCTCTGAAAAAAATGATTTCTGGGCTTTTAAAACTATTTAAATTACTTTAAATCTCTTTGCAAATGTTTAACATTACTCAAATTATACTAAAAATCTTTAAAAGTTTACAAAACCATGCATTTAAATCCTACTTACTGCAAATTCCACCTGGAACAGTGAGAGAACTGTGTCTTCAGCTGCTGGTACAATGGTTTCAGTGGAGAAAAAAATCGGGGGCGTGGCCTATGGAAAAGAGACCTTAATGGGCGTGTCTTCACTCCACATCACACGCGATGCAACTCGCACGCTGCGCTGCAGGGCAGTGTGACGTCATACGCTGCCCTGCACTCAATCAGCCAGAAGATTAATTTCCTCCGTGGAAAAGACGAAACGGCAGACTTGGTATGTATTACCGCGCCTGCTCCTAACACCAGCGGGAACAGAGCCAGATCAATTTCTGGCCCATCAAGTTCGTGCGAGCTGGATCTGAAAAAGCACAAGCGGAGTGACAGAACGCGGGGAAGCCTCAGCCCCGCGGGAACAGAGCGAGATCAATTTCTGGGCCATCATCTTTGTACTGGGCCCAGAGCCACCATCTTTGTGCGGTGCCCCAGAGCCGCCATCTTTGTGCAAGGCCCCAGAGTCATCATCTTTGAGCGAGGCCCCGGAGTCACCATCTTTGTTCGGTGCCCCAGAGCCACCATCTTTGTGCGGGAACCCAGAGCCACAATCCTTGTGCGGGGCCCCAGAGCCTCCATTTTTGTGCGGGGCCCCAGAGCCACCATCTTTGTGCGGTGCCCCGGAGCCACCATCTTTGCGCGGTGCCCCAGAGTCACCATCTTTGTGCGGGGCCGCAAAGTCACCATCTTTTTGCGGGGCCCCAGAGCCACCATCTTTGTGCGTTGCCCCAGAGCCACCATCTTTGTGTGGGGCCCCAGAGCCACCATTTTTGTGCGAGGCGCCAGAGCCATCAACTTTGTGCGGGGCTCCAGAGCCGCCATCTTTGTGCGGGGCCACAGAGCTCTCATCTTTGTGCGGGACACACAGCCACCATCTTTGTGCGGTGCCCCAGAGCCACCATCTTTGTGCGGAGCCGCAGAGCCACGATCATTGTGCGGGGCCCCAAAGCCACCATCTTTGTGCTGGGCCCCAGAGCCGCCATCTTTGTGCGGGGCCACATAGCCACCATTTTTGTGCGGGGCCCCAGAGTCACCATCTTTGTGCGAGGCCCCAGAGTGATCATCTTTGTGCTGGGCACAGAGCTACCATCTTTTTGCGGTGCCCCAGAGCCGCCATCTTTGTGCGAGGCCCGAGAGTCATCATCTTTGTGCGAGGCCACGGAGTCACCATCTTTGTGCGGTGCCCCAGAGCCACCATCTTTGTGCGGGTACCCAGAGCCACAATCCTTGTGCGGGGTCCCAGAGCCTCCATTTTTGTGCGGGGCCCCAGAGCCACCATCTTTGTGCGGTGCCCCGGAGCCACCATCTTTCCGCGGTGCCCCAGAGTCACCATCTTTGTGCGGGGCCGCAAAGTCACCATCTTTTTGCGGGGCCCCAGAGCCACCATCTTTGTGCGTTGCCCCAGAGCCACCATCTTTGTGTGGGGCCCCAGAGCCACCATTTTTGTGCGAGGCGCCAGAGCCATCAACTTTGTGCGGGGCTCCAGAGCCGCCATCTTTGTGCTGGGACCCAGAGCTCTCATCTTTGTGCGGGACACACAGCCACCATCTTTGTGCGGTGCCCAGAGCCACCATCTTTGTGCGGAGCCGCAGAGCCACGATCTTTGTGCGGGGCCCAAAGCCACCATCTTTGTGCGGGGCCCCAGAGTCACCATCTTTGTGCGGAGCCCTAGAGCCGCCATCTTTGTGCTGGGGCCCCAGAGCCACCATCTTTGTGCGGGGCGCCAGAGTCACCATCTTTGTGCGAGACTCCAGAGCCATCATCTTTGTGCGAGGCCCCAGAGCCACCAGCTTTGTGCGGGACCCAGAGCCACCATCTTTGTGCGAGGCCCCAGAGTCACCATCTTTGTGCGAGGCCCAGATCCGCAATCTATGTGCGGTGCCCCAGAGCCACCATCTTTGTGCGGGGCCCCAGAGCCACCATCTTTGTGCGAGGCCCAGAGCCATCAACTTTGCGCGGATTCCCAGAGCCGCCATCTTTGTGCGGGGCCACAGAGTCACCATCTTTGTGCGGTGCCCCAGAGCCACCATCTTTGTGCGGTGCCCCAGAGCCACCATCTTTGTGCGGTGCCCCAGAGCCACCATCTTTGTGAGAGGCCCCAGAGCCGCCAACTTTGTGCTGTGCCCCAGAGCCACCAGCTTTGTGCGAGGCCCCAGAGCCGCCATCTTTGTGCTGTGCCCCAGAGCCACCATCTTTGTGCGGAGCCCCAGAGCCGCCATCTTTGTGCGAGGCCCCAGAGCCGCCATCTTTGTGCGGGGCCACATAGCCACCATTTTTGTGCGGGGCCCCAGAGTCACCATCTTTGTGCGAGGCCCCAGAGTGATCATCTTTGTGCTGGGCACAGAGCTACCATCTTTTTGCGGTGCCCCAGAGCCGCCATCTTTGTGCGAGGCCCGAGAGTCATCATCTTTGTGCGAGGCCACGGAGTCACCATCTTTGTGCGGTGCCCCAGAGCCACCATCTTTGTGCGGGTACCCAGAGCCACAATCCTTGTGCGGGGTCCCAGAGCCTCCATTTTTGTGCGGGGCCCCAGAGCCACCATCTTTGTGCGGTGCCCCGGAGCTACCATCTTTGCGCGGTGCCCCAGAGTCACCATCTTTGTGCGGGGCCGCAAAGTCACCATCTTTTTGCGGGGCCCCAGAGCCACCATCTTTGTGCGTTGCCCCAGAGCCACCATCTTTGTGTGGGGCCCCAGAGCCACCATTTTTGTGCGAGGCGCCAGAGCCATCAACTTTGTGCGGGGCTCCAGAGCCGCCATCTTTGTGCGGGGCCACAGAGCTCTCATCTTTGTGCGGGACACACAGCCACCATCTTTGTGCGGTGCCCCAGAGCCACCATCTTTGTGCGGAGCCGCAGAGCCACGATCATTGTGCGGGGCCCCAAAGCCACCATCTTTGTGCTGGGCCCCAGAGTCACCATCTTTGTGCGGAGCCCTAGAGCCGCCATCTTTGTGCTGGGGCCCCAGAGCCACCATCTTTGTGCGGGGCTCCAGAGTCACCATCTTTGTGCGAGACTCCAGAGCCATCATCTTTGTGCGAGGCCCCAGAGCCACCAGCTTTGTGCGGGACCCAGAGCCACCATCTTTGTGCGAGGCCCCAGAGTCACCATCTTTGTGCGAGGCCCCAGATCCGCAATCTATGTGCGGAGCCCCAGAGTCACCATCTTTGTGCGAGGCACCAGAGCCATCATCTTTGTGCGGAGCCCCAGAGCCATCATCTTTGTGCGGCACCCCAGAGCCATCATCTTTGTGCGGAGCCCCAGAGCCATCATCTTTGTGCGGAGCCCCAGAGCCGCCATCTTTGTGCGGTGCCCCAGAGCCACCATCTTTGTGCGAGGCCCCAGAGCCGCCATCTTTGTGCGAGGCCCCAGAGCCGCCATCTATGTGCAAGTTCCCAGAGTCACCATCTTTGTGCGGTGCCCCAGAGCCTTCATCTTTGTGCGGGGCCCCAGAGCCATCATCTTTGTGCGGTGCCCCAGAGCCACCATCTTTGTGCGGTGCCCCACAGCCATCATCTTTGTGCGGGGCCCCAGAGCCACCATCTTTGTGCGGTGACCCAGAGCCACCATATTTGTGCGGTGCCCCAGAGCCACCATCTTTGTGCCAGGCCCCAGAGCCGCCATCTTTGTGCGGGGCCACAGAGCCATCAACATTGTGCGGGGCCACAGAGCCACCATCTTTGTGCGGTGCCCCACAGCCATCATCTTTGTGCGGGGCCCCAGAGCCACCATCTTTGTGCGGTGACCCAGAGCCACCATATTTGTGCGGTGCCCCAGAGCCACCATCTTTGTGCCAGGCCCCAGAGCCGCCATCTTTGTGCGGGGCCACAGAGCCATCAACATTGTGCGGGGCCCCAGAGACACCATCTTTGTGCGGGGCCCCAGAGCCACCATCTTTGTGCGGTGCCCCGGAGTCACCATCTTTGTGCGGGGCCCCAGAGCCGCCAACTTTGTGCGAGGCCCCAGAGTCACCATCTTTGTGCGGTGCCCCGGAGTCACCATCTATGGGCGTGGCCTCAGAGCCGCCATTTTTGTGCGAGGCCCCAGAGCCGCCATCTTTGTGCGAGGCCCCAGAGCCGCCATCTTTGTGCGAGGCCCCAGAGCCGCCATCTTTGTGCGAGGCCCTAGAGTCATCATCTTTGTGCGAGGCCCCGGAGTCACAATCTTTGTGCAGTGCCCCAGAGCCGCCATCTTTGTGCGAGGCCCCAGAGCCACAATCCTTGTGCGGGGCCCCAGAGCCTCCATCTTTGTGGGGGCCCGAGAGCCACCATCTTTGTGCGGTGCCCCGGAGCCACCATCTTTGCGCGGTGCCCCAGAGTCACCATCTTCGTGCGGGGCCCCAAAGTCACCATCTTTGTGCGGGGCCCCAGAGCCACCATCTTTGTGCGAGGCGCCAGAGCCAGCAACTTTGTGCGGGGCTCCAGAGCCGCAATCTTTGTGCGGGGCCACAGAGTCACCATCTTTGTGCGGGGCCCCAGAGCCTTCATCTTTGTGCGGGACTCACAGCCACCATCTTTGTGCGGAGCCCCAGAGCCACGATCTTTGTGCGGTGCCCCAAAGCCACCATCTTTGTTCTGGGCCCCAGAGTCACCATCTTTGCGCGGAGCCCTAGAGCCGCCAATTTTGTACTGGGGCCCCAGAGCCACCATCTTTGTGCGGTTCCCCAGAGCCACCATCTTTGTGTGGGGCTCCAGAGTCACCATCTTTGTGTGGGGCTCCAGAGTCACCATCTTTGTTTGAGGCCCCAGAGCCACCAGCTTTGTGCTGGACCCAGAGCCACCATCTTTGTGCGGGGCCCCAGTGCCACCATCTTGGTGCGGAGCCCCAGAGCCGCCATCTTTGTGCGTGGCCCCAGAGCCGCCATCTTTGTGCGAGGCCCCAGAGCCACCATCTTTGTGCGAGGCCCCAGAGCCGCCAACTTTGTGCTGTGGCCCAGAGCCACCAGCTTTGTGCGAGGCCCCAGAGCCGCCATCTTTGTGCTGTGCCCCAGAGCCACCATCTTTGTGCGGAGCCCCAGAGCCGCCATCTTTGTGCGAGGCCCCAGAGCCGCCATCTTTGTGCGGGGCCACATAGCCACCATTTTTGTGCGGGGCCCCAGAGTCACCATCTTTGTGCGAGGCCCCAGAGTGATCATCTTTGTGCTGGGCACAGAGCTACCATCTTTTTGCGGTGCCCCAGAGCCGCCATCTTTGTGCGAGGCCCGAGAGTCATCATCTTTGTGCGAGGCCACGGAGTCACCATCTTTGTGCGGTGCCCCAGAGCCACCATCTTTGTGCGGGTACCCAGAGCCACAATCCTTGTGCGGGGTCCCAGAGCCTCCATTTTTGTGCGGGGCCCCAGAGCCACCATCTTTGTGCGGTGCCCCGGAGCCACCATCTTTGCGCGGTGCCCCAGAGTCACCATCTTTGTGCGGGGCCGCAAAGTCACCATCTTTTTGCGGGGCCCCAGAGCCACCATCTTTGTGCGTTGCCCCAGAGCCACCATCTTTGTGTGGGGCCCCAGAGCCACCATTTTTGTGCGAGGCGCCAGAGCCATCAACTTTGTGCGGGGCTCCAGAGCCGCCATCTTTGTGCGGGGCCACAGAGCTCTCATCTTTGTGCGGGACACACAGCCACCATCGTTGTGCGGTGCCCCAGAGCCACCATCTTTGTGCGGAGCCGCAGAGCCACGATCATTGTGCGGGGCCCCAAAGCCACCATCTTTGTGCTGGGCCCCAGAGTCACCATCTTTGTGCGGAGCCCTAGAGCCGCCATCTTTGTGCTGGGGCCCCAGAGCCACCATCTTTGTGCGGGGCGCCAGAGTCACCATCTTTGTGCGAGACTCCAGAGCCATCATCTTTGTGCGAGGCCCCAGAGCCACCAGCTTTGTGCGGGACCCAGAGCCACCATCTTTGTGCGAGGCCCCAGAGTCACCATCTTTGTGCGAGGACCCAGATCCGCAATCTATGTGCGGAGCCCCAGAGTCACCATCTTTGTGCGAGGCACCAGAGCCATCATCTTTGTGCGGGGCCCCAGAGTCACCATCTTTGTGCGGTGCCCCAGAGCCGCCATCTTGTGCGGTGCCCAGAGCCACCATCTTTGTGCGAGGCCCCAGAGCCAGCATCTTTGTGCGGTGCCCCAGAGCCGCCATCTTTGTGCGTGGCCACAGAGTCACCATCTTTGTGCGAGGCCCCAGAGCCATCATCTTTGTGCGGGGCCCCAGAGTCACCATCTTTGTGCGGTGCCCCAGAGCCACCATCTTTGTGCGGAGCCCCAGAGCCATCATCTTTGTGCGGGGCCCCAGAGCCACCATCTTTGTGCGTGACCCAGAGCCACCATCTTTGTGCGGTGCCCAGAGCCACCATCTTTGTGCGTGGCCCCAGAGCCACCATCTTTGTGCGGGGCCCCAGAGCCATCATCTTTGTGCGGGGCCCAGAGCCACCATCTTTGTGCGGTGCCCCAGAGTCACCATCTTTGTGCGGGGCCCCAGAGCCACCATCTTTGTGCGGTGCCCCAGAGTCACCATCTTTGTGCGGTGCCCCAGAGCCACCATCTTTGTGCGGGCCCCAGAGCCACCATCTTTGTGCGGTGCCCCAGAGCCACCATCTTTGTGCGGGCCCCAGAGTCACCATCTTTGTGCGAGGCCCCAGAGCCACCATCTTTGTGCGGTGCCCAGAGTCACCATCTTTGTGCGGGGCCCCAGAGCCGCCATCTTTGTGCGAGGCCCCAGAGTCACCATCTTTGTGCGGTGCCCCAGAGTCACCATCTTTGTGCGAGGCCCCAGAGCCACCATCTTTGTGCGAGGCCCCAGAGCCGCCATCTTTGTGCGGGCCCCAGAGCCGCCATCTTTGTGCGAGGCCCCAGAGCCGCCATCTTTGTGCGAGGCCCAGAGTCATCATCTTTGTGCGAGGCCCCAGAGTCACCATCTTTGTGCGGTGCCCCAGAGCCACCATCTTTGTGCGAGGCCCCAGAGCCACAATCTTGTGCGGGGCCCCAGAGCCTCCATCTTTGTGGGGGCCCGAGAGCCACCATCTTTGTGCGGTGCCCCGGAGCCACCATCTTTGCGCGGTGCCCCAGAGTCACCATCTTCGTGCGGGGCCCCAAAGTCACCATCTTTGTGCGGGGCCCCAGAGCCACCATCTTTGTGCGAGGCGCCAGAGCCAGCAACTTTGTGCGGGGCTCCAGAGCCGCAATCTTTGTGCGGGGCCACAGAGTCACCATCTTTGTGCGGGGCCCCAGAGCCTTCATCTTTGTGCGGGACTCACAGCCACCATCTTTGTGCGGAGCCCCAGAGCCACGATCTTTGTGCGGTGCCCCAAAGCCACCATCTTTGTTCTGGGCCCCAGAGTCACCATCTTTGCGCGGAGCCCTGGAGCCGCCAATTTTGTACTGGGGCCCCAGAGCCACCATCTTTGTGCGGTTCCCCAGAGCCACCATCTTTGTGTGGGGCTCCAGAGTCACCATCTTTGTGCGGGGCTCCAGAGTCACCATCTTTGTTTGAGGCCCCAGAGCCACCAGCTTTGTGCTGGACCCAGAGCCACCATCTTTGTGCGGGGCCCCAGTGCCACCATCTTGGTGCGGAGCCCCAGAGCCGCCATCTTTGTGCGTGGCCCCAGAGCCGCCATCTTTGTGCGAGGCCCCAGAGCCGCCATCTTTGTGCGCGTCCCCAGAGCCATCATCTTTGTGCGGAGCCCCAGAGCTGCGATCTTTGTGCGGTGCCCCAGAGTCACCATCTTTGTGCGGAGCCCCAGAGCCGCCATCTTTGTGCGGTGCCCCAGAGCCACCATCTTTGTGCGAGGCCCGAGAGTCATCATCTTTGTGCGAGGCCCCAGAGCCACCATCTTTGTGTGGTGCCCCAGAGTCACCATCTTTTTGCGAGGCCCCAGAGCCGGCATCTTTGTGCGGGACCCAGAGCCACCATCTTTGTGCGGTGCCCCAGAGCCGTCATCTTTGTGCGAGGCCCCAGAGCCACCATTTTTGTGCGGGGCCCCAGAGCCGCCATCTTTGTGCGGGGCCCCAGAGTCACCATCTTTGTGTGAGGCCCCAGTGCCACCATCTTTGTGCGGTGCCCCAGAGCCGCCTTCTTTGTGCGAGGCCCCAGAGCCGCCATCTTTGTGCGAGGCCCCCGAGTCACCATCTTTGTGCGGAGCCCCAGAGCCGCCATCTTTGTGCGTGGCCCCAGAGCCGCCATCTTTGTGCGGGGCCACAGAGTCACCATCATTGTGCAGGGCCCCCGAGCCATCATCTTTGTGCGGTGCCCCAGAGCCACCATCAGAGTGCGAGGCCCCGGAGCCGCCATCTTTGTGCGTGGCCCCAGAGCCGCCATCTTTGTGCGAGGCCCCAGAGTCACCATCTTTGTGCGGTGCAGCAGAGCCACCATCTTTGTGCAGGGCCCCAGAGTCACCATCTTTGTGCGGTGCAGCAGAGCCACCATCTTTGTGCGGTGCACCAGAGCCACCATCTTTGTGCGAGGCCCCAGAGCCACCATCTTTGTGCGGTGCCCCAGAGCCACCATCTATGTGCAGGGCCCCAGAGTCACCATCTTTGTGCGGTGCAGCAGAGCCACCATCTTTGTGCGGTGCACCAGAGCCACCATCTTTGTGCGAGGCCCCAGAGCCACCATCTTTGTGCGGTGCCCCAGAGCCACCATCTATGTGCGAGGTCCCAGAGTCATCATGTTTGTGCTGGGCCCAGAGCCACCATCTTTGTGCAGTGCCCCAGAGCCGCCATCTTTGTGCGAGGCCCTAGAGTCATCATCTTTGTGCGAGGCCACGGAGTCACCATCTTTGTGCGGTGCCCCAGAGCCACCATCTTTGTGCTGGTACACAGAGCCACAATCCTTGTGCGGGGCCCCAGAGCCTCCATCTTTGTGCGGGGCCCCAGAGCCAGCATCTTTGTGCGGTGCCCCGGAGCCACCATCTTTGTGTTGGGCCCCAGAGCCACCATCTTTGTGCGAGGCGCCAGAGCCATCAATTTTGAGCGGGGCTCCAGAGCCGCCATCTTTGTGCGGGGCCACAGAGTCACCATCTTTGTGCGGGGCCCCAGAGCCCTCTTCTTTGTGCGGGACTCACAGCCACCATCTTTGTGCGGGGCCCCAGAGTCACCATCTTTGTGCGGGTCTCCAGAGTCACCATCTTTGTGCGGGGCCCCAGAGTCACCATCTTTGTGCGGGGCCCCAGAGCCACCATCTTTGTGCGGTGCCCCAGAGCAGCCATCTTTGTGCGTGGCCCCAGAGCCATCATGTTTGTGCAAGGCCCCAGAGCCACCAGCTTTGTGCGGGACCCAGAGCCACAATCTTTGTGCGGAGCCCCAGAGCCGCCATCTTTGTGCGAGGCACCAGAGCCATCATCTTTGTGCGGAGCCCCAGAGTCACCATCTTTGTGCGGTGCCCCAGAGCCATCATCTTTGTGCGGGGCCCCAGAGCCATCATCTTTGTGCGGAGCCCCAGAGCAGCCATCTTTGTGCGGTGCCCCAGAGCCACCATCTTTGTGCGGAGCCCCAGAGCCGCCATCTTTGTGCGAGGCCCCAGAGCCGCCATCTTTGTGCGAGGCCCCAGAGTCACCATCTTTGTGCGGTGCCCCAGAGCCTTCATCTTTGTGCGGGGCCCCAGAGCCATCATCTTTGTGCGGTGCCCCAGAGCCACCATCTTTGTGCGGTGCCCCAGAGCCATCATCTTTGTGCGGGGCCCCAGAGCAACCATCTTTGTGCGGTGACCCAGAGCCACCATATTGGTGCGGTGCCCCAGAGCCACCATCTTTGTGCGAGGCCCCAGAGCCGCCATCTTTGTGCGAGGCCGCAGAGCCATCAACTTCGTGCGGGGCCCCAGAGCCGCCATCTTTGTGCGGTGCCCCGGAGTCACCATCTTTGCGCAGGGCCCCAGAGCCACCATCTTTGTGCTGTGCCCCGGAGTCACCATCTATGTGCGTGGCCTCAGAGCCGCCATTTTTGTGCGAGGCCCCAGAGCCGCCATCTTTGTGCGAGGCCCCAGGGCCGCCATCTTTGTGCGAGGCCCCAGAGTCACCATCTTTGTGCGGTGCCCCAGAGCCGCCATCTTTGTGCGAGGCCCTAGAGTCATCATCTTTGTGCGGTGCCCCAGAGCCCCCATCTTTGTGCGGGTACCCAGAGCCACAATCCTTGTGCGGGGCCCCAGAGCCTCCATCTTTGTGCGGGGCCCCAGAGCCACCATCTTTGTGCGGTGCCCCGGAGCCACCATCTTTGCGCGGTGCCCCAGAGTCACCATCTTTGTGCGGGGCCCCAAAGTCACCATCTTTGTGCGGGGCCCCAGAGTCACCATCTTTGTGCGGGGCCCCAGAGCCACCATCTTTGTGCGGTGCCCCAGAGCCACCATCTTTGTGCGGGGCCCCAGAGCCACCATCTTTGTGCGAGGCGCCAGAGCCATCAACTTTGTGCGGTGCCCCAGAGCCACCATCTTTGTGCGGTGCCCCAGAGCCACCATCTTGGTGCGAGGCCCCAGAGCCGCCATCTTTGTGCGAGGCCCCACAGCCGCTATCTTTGTGCGAGGCCCCAGAGCCACCATCTTTGTGCGGTGCCCCAGAGTCACCATCTTTGTGCTGAGACCCAGAGCCACCATCTTTGTGCGGTGCCCCAGAGTCACCATCTTTGTGCGAGGCCCCGGAGCCGGCATCTTTGTGCGGTGCCCTGGAGCCATTATCTTTGTGCGAGGCCCCAGAGCCACCATCTTTGTGCGGTGCCCCAGAGTCACCATCTTTGTGTGAGGCCTCAGTGCCACCATCTTTGTGCGGTGCCCCAGAGCCGCCATCTTTGTGCGGGGCCCCAGAGTCACCATCTTTGTGTGAGGCCTCAGTGCCACCATCTTTGTGCGGTGCCCCAGAGCCGCCATCTTTGTGCGAGACCCCAGAGCCGCCATCTTTGTGCGGGGCCACAGAGTCACCATTTTTGTGCGGGGCCCCAGTGCCACCATTTTTGTGCGGAGTCCCAGAGCCGCCATCTTTGTGCGGGGCCACAGAGTCACCATCAGAGTGCGAGGCCCCAGAGCCGCCATCTTTGTGCGAGGCCCCAGAGCCGCCATCTTTGTGCGAGGCCCCAGAGTCACCATCATTGTGCGGTGCCGCAGAGCCATCATCTTTGTGCGTAACCCCAGAGCCATCATTTTTGTGCTGGGCCCCAGAGCCACCAACTTTGTGCGTTGCCCCAGAGCCACCATATTTGTGCGGTGCCCCAGAGCCACCATCTTTGTGCGGGGCCCCAGAGCCACCATCTTTGTGCGGTGACCCAGAGCCACCATCTTTGTGCGGTCCCCCAGAGCCACCATCTTTGTGCGAGGCCCCAGAGCCGCCATCTTTGTACGTGGCCTCAGAGCCATCATCATTGTGCAAGGCCACAGAGCCATCATCTTTGTGCGGTGCCCCAGAGACGCCATCTTTGTGCGGGGCCCCAGAGTCACCATCTTTGTGTGAGGCCCCAGTGCCACCATCTTTGTGCGGTGCCCCAGAGCCGCCATCTTTGTGCGAGGCCCCAGAGCCGCCATCTTTGTGCGGGGCCCCAGAGCCACCATCTTTGTGCGGACCCCAGAGCCAGCCATCTTTGTGCGGGGCCCCAGAGCCACCATCTTTGTGCGGTGCCCCAGAGCCACCATCTTTGTGCGTGGGCCCCAGAGTCACATCTTTGTGCGGGCCCCAGAGCCACCATCTTTGTGCGGAGCCCCAGAGCCGCCATCTTTGTGCGAGGCCCCAGAGCCGCCATCTTTGTGCGAGGCCCCAGAGTCACCATCTTTGTGCGGTGCCCCAGAGACACCATCTTTGTGCGGTGCCCCAGAGCCATCATCTTTGTGCGGGGCCCCAGAAGCCACCATCTTTGTGCGGTGCCCAGAGCCACCATCTTTGTGCGGTGCCCAGAGTCCACCATCTTTGTGCGGGGCCCCAGAGCCACCATCTTTGTGCGGAGGCCCCAGAGCCACCATCTTTGTGCGGGGCCCCAGAGCCACCATCTTTGTGCGGTGCCCCAGAGCCACCATCTTTGTGCGGGGCCCCAGAGCCACCATCTTTGTGCGGTGCCCCAGAGCCACCATCTTTGTGCGGTGCCCCAGAGCCAACATCTTTGTGCGAGGCCACAGAGCCACCATCTTTGTGCGGTGCCCCAGAGCCACCATCTTTGTGCGGTGCCCCAGAGCCACCATCTTTGTGCGGGGCCCCAGAGCCGCCATCTTTGTGCGGTGACCCAGAGCCGCCCTCTTTGTGCGGGTCCACAGAGCCATCATCTTTGTGCGGAGCCCCAGAGCCACCATCTTTGTGCGGAGCCCTAGAGCCGCCATCTTTGTGCGAGGCCACAGAGCCACCATCTTTGTGCGAGGCCCCAGAGCCGCCATATTTGTGCGAGGCCCCAGAGTCACCATCTTTGTGCGGTGCCCCAGAGTCACCATCTTTGTGCTGGGCCCAGAGCCACCATCTTTGTGCGAGGCCCCAGAACCACCATCTTTGTGCGAGGCCCCAGAGCCGCCATCTTTGTGCGGTGCCCCGGAGTCACCATCTATGTGCGTGGCCTCAGAGCCGCCATTTTTGTGCGAGGCCCCAGAGCCGCCATCTTTGTGCGAGGCCCCAGAGCCGCCATCTTTGTGCGAGGCCCAAGTGTCACCATCTTTGTGCGGTGCCCCAGAGCCACCATCTTTGCGCGGTGCCCCAGAGTCACCATCTTCGCGCGGGGCCCCAAAGTCACCATCTTTGTGCGGGGCCCCAGAGTCACCATCTTTGTGCGGTGCCCCAGAGCCACCATCTTTGTGCGGGGCCCCAGAGCCACCATCTTTGCGCGGTGCCCCAGAGTCACCATCTTCGCGCGGGGCCCCAAAGTCACCATCTTTGTGCGGGGCCCCAGAGTCACCTTCTTTGTGCGGGGCCCCAAAGTCACCATCTTTGTGCGGGGCCCCAGAGTCACCATCTTTGTGCGGGGCCCCAGAGCCACCATCTTTGTGCGGGGCCACAGAGTCACCATCTTTGTGCGGGGCCCCAGAGCCTTCATCTTTGTGCGGGACTCACAGCCACCATCTTTGTGCGGTGCCCCAGAGCCACCATCTTTGTGCGAGGCCCCAGAGCCACCATCTTTGTGCGGGCCCCAGAGTCACCATCTTTGTGCGGGGCCCTAGAGCACCATCTTTGTGCGGGGCCCCAGAGCCACCATCTTTGTGCGGTGCCCCAGAGCCACATCTTTGTGCGGTGCCCAGAGCACCATCTTTGTGCGAGGCCCCAGAGCCACCATCTTTGTGCGGGGCCCCAGAGCCACCATCTTTGTGCGTGGCCCCAGAGCCACCATCTTTGTGCGAGGCCCCAGAGCCACCATCTTTGTGCGGGGCCCCAGAGCCACCATCTTTGTGCGGTGCCCAGAGCCACCATCTTTGTGCGGGACCCCAGAGTCACCATCTTTGTGTGAGGCCCCAGAGCCACCATCTTTGTGCTGGGCCCAGAGCCACCATCTTTGTGCGAGGCCCCAGAGCCATCATCTTTGTGCGGTGCCCCAGAGTCACCATCTTTGTGCGGGGCCCCAGAGTCACCATCTTTGTGCGAGGCCCCAGATCCGCAATTTTTGGTGCGGAGCCCCAGAGTCACCATCTTTGTGCGAGGCACCAGAGCCATCATCTTTGTGCGGAGCCCCAGAGTCACCATCTTTGTGCGGTGCCCCAGAGTCACCATCTTTGTGCGGTGCCCCAGAGTCACCATCTTTGTGCGGTGCCCCAGAGCCATCATCTTTGTGCGGGGCCCCAGAGCCACCATCTTGGTGCGAGGCCCCAGAGCCGCCATCTTTGTGCGAGGCCCCAGAGCCGCTATCTTTGTGCGAGGCCCCAGAGCCACCATCTTTGTGCTGGGACCCAGAGCCACCATCTTTGTGCGGTGCCCCAGAGTCACCATCTTTTTGCGAGGCCCCAGAGCCACCATCTTTGTGCTGGACCCAGAGCCACCATCTTTGTGCGGAGCCCCAGAGCCGCCATCTTTGTGCGGTGCCCCAGAGCCACCATCTTGGTGCGAGGCCCCAGAGCCGCCATCTTTGTGCGAGGCCCCAGAGCCGCTATCTTTGTGCGAGGCCCCAGAGCCACCATCTTTGTGCTGGGACCCAGAGCCACCATCTTTGTGCGGTGCCCCAGAGTCACCATCTTTTTGCGAGGCCCCAGAGCCGGCATCTTTGTGCGGTGCCCTAGAGCCGTCATCTTTGTGCGAGGCCCCAGAGCCACCATTTTGGTGCGGGGCCCCAGAGCCGCCATCTTTCTGCGGGGCCCCAGAGTCACCATCTTTGTGTGAGGCCCCAGTGCCACCATCTTTGTGCGGTGCCCCAGAGCCGCCTTCTTTGTGCGAGGCCGCAGAGCCGCCATCTTTGTGCGGGGCCACAGAGTCACCATTTTTGTGCGGGGCCCCCGAGTCACCATCTTTGTGCGGAGCACCAGAGCCGCCATCTTTGTGCGAGGCCCCAGAGCCGCCATCTTTGTGCGCGTCCCCAGAGCCATCATCTTTGTGCGGAGCCCCAGAGCTGCGATCTTTGTGCGGTGCCCCAGAGCCACCATCAGAGTGCGAGGCCCCGGAGCCGCCATCTTTGTGCGTGGCCCCAGAGCCGCCATCTTTGTGCGAGGCCCCAGAGTCACCATCCTTGTGCGGTGCCCCAGAGCCACCATCTTTGTGCAGGGCCCCAGAGTCACCATCTTTGTGCGGTGCAGCAGAGCCACCATCTTTGTGCGGTGCACCAGAGCCACTATCTTTGTGCGAGGCCCCAGAGCCACCATCTTTGTGCGGTGCCCCAGAGCCACCATCTATGTGCGAGGTCCCAGAGTCATCATGTTTGTGCTGGGCCCAGAGCCACCATCTTTGTGCGGTGCCCCAGAGCCGCCATCTTTGTGCGAGGCCCTAGAGTCATCATCTTTGTGCGAGGCCACGGAGTCACCATCTTTGTGCGGTGCCCCAGAGCCACCATCTTTGTGCTGGTACGCAGAGCCACAATCCTTGTGCGGGGCCCCAGAGCCTCCATCTTTGTGCGGGGCCCCAGAGCCAGCATCTTTGTGCGGTGCCCCGGAGCCACCATCTTTGTGCGGGGCGCCAGAGCCACATCTTTGAGCGGGGCCCTCAGAGCCGCCATCTTTGTGCTGGGGCCCCAGAGTCACCATCTTTGTGCGGGGCCCCAGAGCCACATCTTTGTGCGGGGCCCCAGAGCACCATCTTTGTGCGGAGCCCCAGAGCCACCATCTTTGTGCGGGCCCCAGAGCCACCATCTTTGTGCAGGGCCCCAGAGCCACCATCTTTGTGCGAGGCCCCAGAGCCGCATCTTTGTGCGGGGCCAGAGCACCATCTTTGTGCGGGCCCCAGAGCCATCATCTTTGTGCGGGGCCCCAGAGCCACCATCTTTGTGCTGGGCCCCAGAGCCACCATCTTTGTGCGGTGCCCCAGAGCCACCATCTTTGTGCAGGGCCCCAGAGTCATCATCTTTGTGCGAGGCCCTAGAGCCGCCATCTTTGTGCTGGTCCCAGAGCCACCATCTTTGTGCGAGGCCCAGAGCCACCATCTTGTGCGGGGCCCCAGAGTCACCATCTTTGTGCGGGGCCCCAGAGTCACCATCTTTGTGCGAGGCCCCAGATCCGCAATCTTTGTGCGGAGCCCCAGAGTCACCATCTTTGTGCGAGGCACCAGAGCCATCATCTTTGTGCGGAGCCCCAGAGTCACCATCTTTGTGCGGTGCCCCAGAGTCACCATCTTTGTGCGGTGCCCCAGAGTCACCATCTTTGTGCGGTGCCCCAGAGCCATCATCTTTGTGCGGGGCCCCAGAGCCACCATCTTTGTGCGAGGCCCCAGAGCCGCCATCTTTGTGCGAGGCCCCAGAGCCGCCATCTTTGTGCGAGGCCCCAGAGCCACCATCTTTGTGCTGGGACCCAGAGCCACCATCTTTGTGCGGTGCCCCAGAGTCACCATCTTTTTGCGAGGCCCCAGAGCCACCATCTTTGTGCTGGGACCCAGAGCCACCATCTTTGTGCGGAGCCCCAGAGCCGCCATCTTTGTGCGGTGCCCCAGAGCCACCATCTTGGTGCGGGGCCCAGAGCACCATCTTTGTGCGAGGCCCCAGAGCCGCATCTTTGTGCGAGGCCCCAGAGCCACCATCTTTGTGCGAGGCCCCAGAGCCACCATCTTTGTGCGGTGCCCCAGAGCCACCATCTTTGTGCGGGCCCCAGAGCCAGCATCTTTGTGCGGGCCCAGAGCCATCATCTTTGTGCGAGGCCCCAGAGCCACCATCTTTGTGCGGGCCCCAGAGCCGCCATCTTTGTGCGGGGCCCCAGAGTCACCATCTTTGTGCGAGGCCCCAGAGCCACCATCTTTGTGCGGTGCCCCAGAGCCGCCATCTTTGTGCGAGGCCCCAGAGCCACCATCTTTGTGCGGGGCCCCAGAGCCACCATCTTTGTGCGGGGCCCCAGAGTCCACCATCTTTGTGCGGAGGCCCCAGAGCCACCATCTTTGTGCGGGCCCCAGAGCCTCCATCTTTGTGCGGTGCCCAGAGCCACCATCTTTGTGCGGTGCCCCAGAGTCACGATCTTTGTGCGGTGCCCCAGAGCCACCATCTTGTGCGGAGGCCCCAGAGCCGCCATCTTTGTGCGTGGCCCCAGAGCCGCCATCTTTGTGCGAGGCCCCAGAGTCACCATCTTGTGCGGTGCCCCAGAGCCACCATCTTTGTGCAGGGCCCCAGAGTCACCATCTTTGTGCGGTGCCCCAGAGCCACCATCTTTGTGCGGTGCCCCAGAGCCACCATCTTTGTGCGAGGCCCCAGAGCCACCATCTTTGTGCGGTGCCCCAGAGCCACCATCTTTGTGCGAGGCCCCAGAGTCATCATCTTTGTGCTGGGCCCAGAGCCACCATCTTTGTGCGGTGCCCCAGAGCCGCCATCTTTGTGCAAGGCCCCAGAGTCATCATCTTTGTGCGAGGCCCCGGAGTCACCATCTTTGTGCGGTGCCCCAGAGCCACCATCTTTGTGCGGGTACCCAGAGCCACAATCCTTGTGCGGGGCCCCAGAGCCTCCATCTTTGTGCGGGGCCCCAGAGCCAGCATCTTTGTGCGGTGCCCCGGAGCCACCATCTGTGTGCGAGGCGCCAGAGCCATCAATTTTGAGCGGGGCTCCAGAGCCGCCATCTTTGTGCGGGGCCACAGAGTCACCATCTTTGTGCGGGGCCCCAGAGCCCTCTTCTTTGTGCGGGACTCACAGCCACCATCTTTGTGCGGAGCCCCAGAGCAACGATTTTTGTGCGGGGCCCCAAAGCCACCATCTTTGTGCTGGGCCCCAGAGTCACCATCTTTGTGCGGAGCCCTAGAGCCGCCATCTTTGTGCGGGGCCCAGAGCCACCATCTTTGTGCGGGTCTCCAGAGTCACCATCTTTGTGCGAGGCACCAGAGTCACCATCTTTGTGCGGGGCCCCAGAGCCACCATCTTTGTGCGGTGCCCCAGAGCAGCCATCTTTGTGCGTGGCCCCAGAGCCATCATCTTTGTGCATGGCCCCAGAGCCACCAGCTTTGTGCGGGACCCAGAGCCACAATCTTTGTGCGAGGCCCCAGAGTCACCATCTTTGTGTGAGGCCCCAGATCCGCAATCTTTGTGCGGAGCCCCAGAGTCACCATCTTTGTGCGAGGCACCAGAGCCATCATCTTTGTGCGGAGCCCCAGAGTCACCATCTTTGTGCGGTGCCCCAGAGCCATCATCTTTGTGCGGGGCCCCAGAGCCATCATCTTTGTGCGGAGCCCCAGAGCCGCCATCTTTGTGCGGTGCCCCAGAGCCACCATCTTTGTGCGGAGCCCCAGAGCCGCCATCTTTGTGCGAGGCCCCAGAGCCGCCATCTTTGTGCAAGGCCCCAGAGTCACCTTCTTTGTGCGGTGCCCCAGAGCCTTCATCTTTGTGCGGGGCCCCAGAGCCACCATCTTTGTGCGGTGCCCCAGAGCCATCATCTTTGTGCGGGGCCCCAGAGCAACCATCTTTGTGCGGTGACCCAGAGCCACCATATTGGTGCGGTGCCCCAGAGCCACCATCTTTGTGCGAGGCCCCAGAGCCGCCATCTTTGTGCGAGGCCGCAGAGCCATCATCTTTGTGCGGGGCCACAGAGCCATCAACTTCGTGCGGGGCCCCAGAGCCGCCATCTTTGTGCGGTGCCCTGGAGTCACCATCTTTGCGCGGGGCCCCAGAGCCACCATCTTTGTGCTGTGCCCCGGAGTCACCATCTATGTGCGTGGCCTCAGAGCCGCCATTTTTGTGCGAGGCCCCAGAGCCGCCATCTTTGTGCGAGGCCCCAGAGCCGCCATCTTTGTGCGAGGCCCCAGAGTCACCATCTTTGTGCGGTGCCCCAGAGCCGCCATCTTTGTGCGAGGCCCTAGAGTCATCATCTTTTTGGGAGGCCCCGGAGTCACCATCTTTGTGCGGTGCCCCAGAGCCCCCATCTTTGTGCGGGTACCCAGAGCCACAATCCTTGTGCGGGGCCCCAGAGCCTCCATCTTTGTGCGGGGCCCCAGAGCCACCATCTTTGTGCGGTGCCCCGGAGCCACCATCTTTGCGCGGTGCCCCAGAGTCACCATCTTTGTGCGGGGCCCCAAAGTCACCATCTTTGTGCGGGGCCCCAGAGCCCCCATCTTTGTGCGGGTACCCAGAGCCACAATCCTTGTGCGGGGCCCCAGAGCCTCCATCTTTGTGCGGGGCCCCAGAGCCACCATCTTTGTGCGGTGCCCCGGAGCCACCATCTTTGCGCGGTGCCCCAGAGTCACCATCTTTGTGCGGGGCCCCAAAGTCACCATCTTTGTGCGGGGCCCCAGAGTCACCATCTTTGTGCGGGGCCCCAGAGCCACCATCTTTGTGCGGTGCCCCAGAGCCACCATCTTTGTGCGGGGCCCCAGAGCCACCATCTTTGTGCGAGGCGCCAGAGCCATCAACTTTGTGCGGTGCCCCAGAGCCACCATCTTTGTGCGGTGCCGCAGAGCCACCATCTTGGTGCGAGGCCCCAGAGCCGCCATCTTTGTGCGAGGCCCCACAGCCGCTATCTTTGTGCGAGGCCCCAGAGCCACCATCTTTGTGCGGTGTCCCAGAGTCACCATCTTTGTGCTGAGACCCAGAGCCACCATCTTTGTGCGGTGCCCCAGAGTCACCATCTTTGTGCGAGGCCCCGGAGCCGGCATCTTTGTGCGGTGCCCTGGAGCCATCATCTTTGTGTGAGGCCCCAGAGCCACCATCTTTGTGCGGTGCCCCAGAGTCACCATCTTTGTGTGAGGCCTCAGTGCCACCATCTTTGTGCGGTGCCCCAGAGCCGCCATCTTTGTGCGGGGCCCCAGAGTCGACATCTTTGTGTGAGGCCTCAGTGCCACCATCTTTGTGCGGTGCCCCAGAGCCGCCATCTTTGTGCGAGACCCCAGAGCCGCCATCTTTGTGCGGGGCCACAGAGCCGCCATCTTTGTGCAAGACCCCAGAGCCGCCATCTTTGTGCGGGGCCACAGAGTCACCATTTTTGTGCGGGGCCCCAGTGCCACCATCTTTGTGCGGAGCCCCAGAGCCGCCATCTTTGTGCGTGGCCCCAGAGCCGCCATCTTTGTGCGGGGCCACAGAGTCACCATCATTGTGCGGGGCCCCAGAGCCGCCATCTTTGTGCGGGTCCCCAGAGCTATCATCTTTGTGCGGAGCCCCAGAGCTGCAATCTTTGTGCGGTGCCCCAGAGCCACCATCAGAGTGCGAGGCCCCAGAGCCGCCATCTTTGTGCGAGGCCCCAGAGTCACCATAATTGTGCGGTGCCGCAGAGCCATCATCTTTGTGCGTAACCCCAGAGCCATCATTTTTGTGCTGGGCCCCAGAGCCACCATCTTTGTGCGTTGCCCCAGAGCCACCATATTTGTGCGGTGCCCCAGAGCCACCATCTTTGTGCGGGGCCCCAGAGCCACCATCTTTGTGCGGCGACCCAGAGCCACCATCTTTGTGCGGTCCCCCAGAGCCACCATCTTTGTGCGAGGCCCCAGAGCCGCCATCTTTGTGCGTGGCCACAGAGCCATCATCATTGTGCAAGGCCACAGAGCCATCATCTTTGTGCGGTGCCCCAGAGCCACCATCTTTGTGCGGTGCCCCAGAGTCACCATCTTTGTGCGAGGCCCCAGAGCCACCATCTTTGTGCGGGGCCCCAGAGTCACCATCTTTGTGCGGTGCCCCAGAGCCACCATCTTTGTGCGGGCCCCAGAGTCACCATCTTTGTGCGGGCCCCAGAGCCACCATCTTTGTGCGGTGCCCAGAGCCACCATCTTTGTGCGGAGCCCCAGAGCCACATCTTTGTGCGGGGCCCCAGAGCCACCATCTTTGTGCGAGGCCCCAGAGCCACCATCTTTGTGCGAGGCCCAGAGCCGCCATCTTTGTGCGAGGCCCCAGAGTCACCATCTTTGTGCGGTGCCCCAGAGCCACCATCTTTGTGCGGAGCCCCAGAGCCATCATCTTTGTGCGGGGCCCCAGAGCCACCATCTTTGTGCGGTGCCCCAGAGCCACCATCTTTGTGCGGTGCCCCAGAGCCACCATCTTTGTGCGGTGCCCCAGAGCCACCATCTTTGTGCGGGGCCCCAGAGCCACCATCTTTGTGCGGTGACCCAGAGCCACCATCTTTGTGCGGTGCCCCAGAGCCGCCATCTTTGTGCGGTGCCCCGGAGTCATCATCTTTGTGCGGTGCCCCGGAGTCATCATCTTTGTGCGGGGCACCAGAGCCACTATCTTTGTGCGAGGCCCCAGAGTCACCATCTTTGTGCGAGGCCCCAGAGTCACCATCTTTGTGCGATGCCCCAGAGCCACCATCTTTGTGCGGTGCCCCGGAGTCATCATCTTTGTGCGGGGCCCCAGAGCCGCCATCTTTGTGCGGTGCCCCAGAGCCGCCATCTTTGTGCGGGTCCACAGAGCCATCATCTTTGTGCGGAGCCCCAGAGCCACCATCTTTGTGCGAGGCCCCAGAGCCACCATCTTTGTGCGGTGCCCCGGAGTCACCATCTATGTGCGTGGCCCCAGAGCCGCCATCTTTGTGCGAGGCCCCAGAGCCGCCATATTTGTGCGAGGCCCCAGAGTCACCATCTTTGTGCGGTGCCCCAGAGCCATCATCTTTGTGCGGGGCCCCGGAGCTACCATCTTTGTGCGGTGCCCCAGAGCCACCATCTTTGTGCGAGGCCCCAGAGCCGCCATCTTTGTGCTGGGCCCAGAGCCACCATCTTTGTGCGAGGCACCAGAGTCACCATCTTTGTGCGGTGCCCCAGAGCCAACATCTTTGTGCGGGACCCAGAGCCACCATCTTTGTGCGAGGCCCCAGTGTCACCATCATTGTGCGGGGCCCCAGAGCCGCCATCTTTGTGCGGTGCCCCAGAGCCAACATCTTTGTGCGGGACCCAGAGCCACCATCTGTGTGCGAGGCCCCAGTGTCACCATCATTGTGCTGGGCCCCAGAGTCACCATCTTTGTGCGAGGCCCCAGAGCCACCATCTTTGTGCGGTGCCCCAGAGCCAACATCTTTGTGCGAGGCCCCAGAGTCATCATCTTTGTGCTGGGCCCAGAGCCACCATCTTTGTGCGGTGCCCCAGAGCCACCATCTTTGTGCGGGCCCCAGAGTCACCATCTTTGTGCGAGGCCCCAGAGCCACCATCTTTGTGCGGTGCCCCAGAGCCACCATCTTTGTGCGGGCCCCAGAGCCACCATCTTTGTGCGGGCCCCAGAGCACCATCTTTGTGCGGAGCCCCAGAGCCACCATCTTTGTGCGAGGCCCCAGAGCCACCATCTTTGTGCGGGCCCCAGAGCCACCATCTTTGTGCGAGGCCCCAGAGCCACCATCTTTGTGCGGGACCCAGAGTCACCATCTTTGTGCGGGGCCCCAGAGCACCATCTTTGTGCGGTGCCCCAGAGCCACCATCTTTGTGCGGGCCCCAGAGTCACCATCTTTGTGCGGGCCCCAGAGCCACCATCTTTGTGCGGTGCCCCAGAGCCACCATCTTTGTGCGGTGCCCCAGAGCCACCATCTTTGTGCGGGGCCCCAGAGCCACCATCTTTGTGCGGTGCCCCAGAGCCACCATCTTTGTGCGAGGCCCCAGAGTCACCATCTTTGTGCGGGGCCCCAGAGCCGCCATCTTTGTGCGGGGCCCCAGAGCCACCATCTTTGTGCGGGGCCCCAGAGCCACCATCTTTGTGCGAGGCCCCAGAGTCACCATCTTTGTGCGAGGCCCCAGAGTCACCATCTTTGTGCGGGGCCCCAGAGCCACCATCTTTGTGCGAGGCCCCAGAGTCACCCTCTTTGTGCGGGGCCACAGAGCCGCCATCTTTGTGCGGGGCCCCAGAGCCACCATCTTTGTGCGGGGCCCCAGAGCCACCATCTTTGTGCGAGGCCCCAGAGTCACCATCTTTGTGCGAGGCCCCAGAGTCACCATCTTTGTGCGAGGCCCCAGAGTCACCATCTTTGTGCGGTGCCCCAGAGCCACCATCTTTGTGCGGTGCCCCAGAGCCACCATCTTTGTGCGGTGCCCCAGAGTCACCATCTTTGTCCGGTGCCCCAGAGCCAGCATGTTTGTGCGAGGCCCCAGAGTCACCATCTTTGTTCGAGGCCCCAGAGTCACCATCTTTGTGCGGTGCCCCAAAGCCACCATCTTTGTGCGAGGCCCCAGAGTCACCATCTTTGTGCGGTGCCCCAGAGCCACTATCTTTGTGCGGTGCCCCAGAGTCACCATCTTTGTGCGAGGCCCCAGAGTCACCATCTTTGTGCGGTGCACCAGAGTCACCATCTTTGTGCGAGGCCCCAGAGTCACCATCTTTGTGCGGTGCCCCAGAGTCACCATCTTTGTGCGAGGCCCCAGAGTCACCATCTTTGTGCGAGGCCCCAGAGCCACCATCTTTGTGCGGTGCCCCAAAGCCACCATCTTGTGCGAGGCCCCAGAGTCACCATCTTTGTGCGGTGCCCCAGAGCCACTATCTTTGTGCGGTGCCCCAGAGCCACCATCTTTGTGCGGTGCCCCAGAGCCAACATCTTTGTGCGAGGCCCCAGAGCCACCATCTTTGTGCGGTGCCCCAGAGCCGCCATCTTTGTGCGAGGCCCCAGAGTCATCATCATTCTGCGAGACCCCGGAGTCACCATCTTTGTGCGGTGCCCCAGAGCCATCATCTTTGTGCGGGGCCCCAGAGCCATCATCTTTGTGCGGAGCCCCAGAGCCGCCATCTTTGTGCGGGGCGCCAGAGCCACCATCTTTGTGCGAGGCCCCAGAGTCACCATCATTGTGCTGGGCCCCAGAGTCACCATCTTTGTGCGAGGCCACAGAGCCACCATCTTTGTGCGGTGCCCCAGAGCCAACATCTTTGTGCGAGGCCCCAGAGTCATCATCTTTGTACTGGGCCCAGAGCCACCATCTTTGTGCGGTGCCCCAGAGCCGCCATCTTTGTGCGAGGCCCCAGAGTCATCATCATTCTGCGAGACCCCGGAGTCACCATCTTTGTGCGGTGCCCCAGAGCCACCATCTTTGTGCGGGGCACCAGAGCCACCATCTTTGTGCGAGGCCCCCGAGTCACCATCTTTGTGCGAGGCCCCAGAGTCACCATCTTTGTGCGAGGCCCCAGAGTCACCATCTTTGTGCGAGGCCCCAGAGTCACCATCTTTGTGCGAGGCCCCAGAGCCGCCATCTTTGTAAGAGGACCCAGAGTCACCATCTTTGTGCTGGGCCCCAGAATCTCCATCTTTCTGCGGTGCCCCAGAGCCACCATCTTTGTGCGAGGCCCCAAAGTCACCATCTTTGTGAGAGGCCCCAGAGCCACCATCTTTGTACGGTGCCCCAGAGTCACCATCTTTGAGCAGTGCCCCAGAGCCACCATTTTTGTGCGGGGCCACAGAGCCGCCATCTTTGTGCGGGGCCCCAGAGCCACCATCTTTGTGCGAGGCCCCAGAGTCACCATCTTTGTGCGGGGCCACAGAGCCGCCATCTTTGTGCGGGGCCCCAGAGCCACCATCTTTGTGCGGGGCCCCAGAGCCACCATCTTTGTGCGAGGCCCCAGAGTCACCATCTTTGTGCGAGGCCCCAGAGTCACCATCTTTGTGCGGGGCCTCAGAGCCACCATCTTTGTGCGAGGCCCCAGAGTCACCCTCTTTGTGCGGGGCCACAGAGCCGCCATCTTTGTGCGGGGCCCCAGAGCCACCATATTTGTGCGGGGCCCCAGAGCCACCATCTTTGTGCGAGGCCCCAGAGTCACCATCTTTGTGCGGTGCCCCAGAGCCACCATCTTTGTGCGAGGCCCCAGAGCCGCCATCTTTGTGCGAGGCCGCAGAGCCATCATCTTTGTGCGGGGCCACAGAGCCATCAACTTCGTGCGGGGCCCCAGAGCCGCCATCTTTGTGCGGTGCCCCGGAGTCACCATCTTTGCGCGGGGCCCCAGAGCCACCATCTTTGTGCTGTGCCCCGGAGTCACCATCTATGTGCGTGGCCTCAGAGCCGCCATTTTTGTGCGAGGCCCCAGAGCCGCCATCTTTGTGCGAGGCCCCAGAGCCGCCATCTTTGTGCGAGGCCCCAGAGTCACCATCTTTGTGCGGTGCCCCAGAGCCGCCATCTTTGTGCGAGGCCCCAGAGTCATCATCTTTGTGCGAGGCCCCGGAGTCACCATCTTTGTGCGGTGCCCAGAGCCACCATCTTTGTGCGGGTACCCAGAGCCACAATCCTTGTGCGGGGCCCCAGAGCCTCCATCTTTGTGCGGTGCCCCGGAGCCACCATCTTTTTGCGGTGCCCCAGAGTCACCATCTTTGTGCGGGGCCCCAGAGTCACCATCTTTGTGCGGGGCCCCAGAGTCACCATCTTTGTGCGGGCCCCAGAGTCACCATCTTTGTGCGGGGCCCAGAGCCACCATCTTTGTGCGTGCCGCAGAGCCACCATCTTTGTGCGGGGCCCCAGAGCCACATCTTTGTGCGGGGCCCAGAGCATCAACTTTGTGCGGTGCCCCAGAGCCACCATCTTTGTGCGGTGCCCAGAGCCACCATCTTGGTGCGAGGCCCCAGAGCAGCCATCTTTGTGCGAGGCCCCAGAGCCGCTATCTTTGTGCGAGGGCCCCAGAGCCACCATCTTTGTGCGGTGCCCCAGAGTCACCATCTTTGTGCTGAGACCCAGAGCCACCATCTTTGTGCGGTGCCCCAGAGTCACCATCTTTGTGCGAGGCCCCGGAGCCGGCATCTTTGTGTGAGGCCTCAGTGCCACCATCTTTGTGCGGTGCCCCAGAGCCGCCATCTTTGTGCGGGGCCCCAGAGTCACCATCTTTGTGTGAGGCCTCAGTGCCACCATCTTTGTGCGGTGCCCCAGAGCCGCCATCTTTGTGCGAGACCCCAGAGCCGCCATCTTTGTGCGGGGCCACAGAGTCACCATTTTTGTGCGGGGCCCCAGAGCCACCATCTTTGTGCGAGGCCCCAGAGTCACCATCTTTGTGCGGTGCCCCAGAGTCACCATCTTTGTGCGGGGCCCCAGAGTCAGCCATCTTTGTGCGGTGCCCCAGAGTCACCATCTTTGTGTGAGGCC
>JASTWF010001170.1:0-37398 GCA_030390025.1 Squalus acanthias
GACAGGGTCTAGTGTAATATAAACAGAGACAGGGTCTAGTGTAATATAAACAGAGACAGGGTCTAGTGTAATATAAACAGAGACAGGGTCTAGTGTAATATAAACAGAGACAGGGTCTAGTGTAATATAAACAGAGACAGGGTCTAGTGTAATATAAACAGAGACAGGGTCTAGTGTAATATAAACAGAGACAGGGTCTAGTGTAATATAAACAGAGACAGGGCCAGTGTAATATAAACAGAGACAGGGTCTAGTTTAATATAATCAGAGACGGGGTCTAGTATAATATAAACAGAGACAGGGTCTAGTGCAATATAAACAGAGACAGGGTCCAGTGTAATATAAACAGAGACAATGTCAAGTGTAAGATAAACCGAGACAGGGCCTAGTGTAATATAAACAGTGACAGGGTCGAGTGTAATATAAACAGACAGTGTCCAGTGTAATACAAACAGAGACAGGGTCTAGTGTAATATAAACAGAGACAGGGTCTAGTGTAATATAAACAGAGACAGGGTCTAGTGTAATATAAACAGAGACAGGGTCTAGTGTAATATAAACAGAGACAGGGTCTATTGTAATATAAACAGAGACAGGGTCTAGTGTAATATAAACAGAGACAGGGTCCAGTGTAATATAAACAGAGACAGGGATTATCTGGGTGCACAAACAGAGAGACCTAGGGGTTTATGTGCACAAATCCTTGAAGGTGGCAGGGCAGGTTGAGAAAGCAGTTTCAAAGGCTTACGGGACCCTGGACTTAATAAATAGAGGTATAGAGTACAAAAGTGTGGAAATGATGATGAAACACTGGTTCGGCCCCAACTGGAGTACTGTGTCCAATTCTGGGCACCACACTTTAGGAAGGATGTGAAGGCTTTAGAGAAGGTGCAGAAAAGATTTACGAGAATGATTCCAGGAATGAGGGACTGCAGTTGCCTTGATAGACTGAAGAAGCTGGGGTTGTTCTCCTTGGAGCAGAGAAGGTTGAGAGGAGATTTGATAGAGGTGTTCAAAATCATGAGGTGTCTGGACAGAGTAGATAGAGAGAAACTGTTCCCATTGGCGGAAGGGTCGAGAACCAGAGGACACAGATTTAAGGTGATTGGCAGAAGAATCAAAGGTGACATGAAGAACAACTTTTTACGCAGTGAGTGGTTAGGATCGGGAATGAACTGCCTGAAAGGGTGGTGGAGGCAGATTCAATCGTGGCTTTCAAAAGGGAATTGGATGAGTACCTGAAGGACAAAAATTTGCAGGGCTACGGGGTAAGGGTGGGGGAGTGTTCTTGCAGAGAGCCGGCACGGGCTCAATGGGCCGAATGGTCGCCTTCTGTGCTGTAACCATTCTATGAATCTACGAACACGTTAAACCTTCACAGAATAATTACCAGTCATTTTAGACTGGAAACTTAACCCTGCCGTTTCACTTTCAGTCAGGAACAGATCGCAGTTTGACACCAATCTCTGATTTGACAGCACGTTTCCAGCATTCACCGTTGTTCTTCCTGACTCTAAACACAGTTGTAAAGGAGCCTTCTGTTCAGTGCCCAGGAGCTCTGACCCATGGGAGAGAGCGGCTGGGACACATTCCTTACAGGCCTCAAGATAAACCTGCACGGGGACATTGCTGTCAGTGAAGAGAGACGAGAAAGACCAAAGTGCCGTTTGCCCCTCTCAGTGTGGCCCTGAAGGACTGTGTCCAGGCTGTAGTTCTGTTCCCGCCGTACGATCCTCCCCCCAGATTGTCCTTTCTGAGCTCCAGCCAGGTGATGCTAAACACTCAGGTGGGAACGTCAAAAATCTACCACAATGTGTTTAAAGCAAAGCTGATTTATTTGACATATGTCCAGAATATTAAACGCCAGTCCAGTTACAGGGGTTATTAACATCAGCAGAAACAAACCCCAACTGTCAGTGTGAACACGATTCAGGATGTAATTAATAGCAGCAAAAACATCCAACCTCTGCAGTCACTTGTGAACTCGCTGGTGTGTCAGCAGGCTGGATGACCGAGTGAATCCCTTCCCACACACAGGAGCAGGTGAACGGCCTCTCCCCAATGTGAACTCGCTGGTGTTCCAACAGATCCTTTTTGCTTTTAAATCTCTTCTCACAGTCAGAACATTTAAAAGGTCTCTTTGCAGTGTGAACTCGTTGGTGTATCAGTAGGTGGGATGACTGAGTGAATCCCTTCCCACACTCAGAGCAGGTGAACGGCCTCTCCCCAGTGTGAGTGCGCTGGTGTACAGTGAGGTCAGACGATCGCCTGAACCCAGCCCCACAGTGAGAGCACCTTAACGGTTTCTCGTCAGTGTGAACACGTTGATGGCGCGAAAGTTTCCCGGAACATTTAAAGCACTTCCCGCAGTCCGGGCATTTAAACGGCCTCTCCCCAGTGTGAACTCGCTGGTGTGTCAGCAGGTGGGATGAATTAGTGAATCCCTTCCCACACTCGGAGCAGGTGAACGGCCTCTCCCCAGTGTGAAATCGCTGGTGTGTCAGCAGGTTGGATGAATCTTTGAATCCCTTCCCACACTCGGAGCAGGTGAACGGCCTCTCCCCAGTGTGAACTCGCTGGTGTGTCAGCAGGTTGGATGAATGAATGAATCCCTTCCCACACTCAGAGCAGGTGAACGGCTTCTCCTCGGTGTGAACTCGTTGATGAGTTTCCAACTCACACGTGTAGTTGAATCGCTTCCCACAGTCCCCACATTTACACGATTTCTCACCGGTGTGACTGTGCTTGTGACTCGACAGGCCAGAGGATCGGCTGAAGCCTCGTCCACACACAGAACACGTGTACGGTTTCTCCCCGCTCTGAACGGTGCTTTCTGCTTCCATGCTCAAAGGTCCTGATGAATCGAGTGACTCTGTCAGATCTTGAAGTGATGTTTGGTTTGAGTTTCCCGTCTGCAAATCCTCCCCTTCTAACAGCCTGTAAAATTAATTTAAAACAGGAAAAAGGGAGGGTGAGAGAAAACCCTCAAAAACACAAAGGCAGATTGTGAAATTGAGCTGAATGAATCTGGGAATTTGTGGGGCCAGCACTAGAAAAAAGTGACCATGAAAGCTGCCGGATTGTCATAAAAACCCAACTGGTTCACTAATGTCCTTCAGGGAAGGGAACCCACCACCTGGTCTGGGCCTGCACAAGGCTCTGGCCTCTATGGGAGGAGAGAGAGCGAGGTGGGAGGGGGAGGGGTGAAGGAGAGCGACTTTATACATCTGCAACTCGACTAGAACTTTGACAGCACCTCCCAAACACGCGACCTCCACCACCTAGAAGGACAAGGGCAGCAGGTGCATGGGAACACCATCACCTCCCAGTTCCCCTCCAAGTCACACACTATCCTGACTTGGGCATATATCGCCGTTCCTACATTGTCACTGGGTGAAAATCCTGGAACTCCTCACCTAACAGCCTACTGAGAGTACCTTCACCACACGGACTGCAGAGGTTCAAGAAGGCGGCCCAGCATCACCTTCTCAACGGGCAACTGGGGACTGGCAATATTTGCTGGCCTTGCTAGTGATACCCACATCGAATGAATTTCAAAAATCTGTATATATAAAATGGATTGAAAGCCTCTACAGAAACACTTGTTGCTAAAATGATAATCTTTTACACTGTACGGACAGTGTCTGTTTAGCAACTTAATCTCCCCTAGAATCCAGCTCCCTTCACAGTCCCACATTGGAAATTGTTGGGTCCGACTGGGCTCAGAAGTACTGGGGGTTAAACCCAGCAGCTTCTCCCCCCTCTCCACTCCAGCTCAAACTGATGCAACAAAAAAGCCCTACCCAGGAGTCCAGGGACTGAGTTCCACATCCACCTCCCACCCTGATGCTAACCGGCTCTGAATTGCTCCCTCTGCTGTATAAATGCAAGTTGTTGTGTTTCTTGTCTGGGGGAGGCGCTGCACCCTGGGGTTAATGGTGCTGGGGCCCTGGCCGCACGTGCGCCGGCTCTGACTCGGGGCCTGAGACCCGCACTCGGTGTTGCTGAGGGATTCCAACCCTGGGACTGTACATGGAGATTCTAACCCTGGGACTGTACATGGGGATTCTAACCCTGGGACTGTACATGGGGATTCTAACCCTGGGACTGTACATGGGGATTCTAACCCTGGGACTGTACATGGGGATTCTAACCCTGGGACTGTACATGGGGAGCCCAGCTCTGAGGCTCTTCTGTTACAACTGTGTGGGATGTTAACCGTATATTCTGCTTTTATCAGCACCTTCAGGAGAGATGGTGAGAAATCCGAAGTGTGGAGAGTCTGAATCAAATAACTGAGTCAATGATTTACTAACCCCGGGCACTAGGACCCGGTTGGGAACAGACACTGAGGCCCCGCCCACTCTTTGTTCCTGCCCAAGATGACCGCGCATGCGCTTTGCTACTCACTGAATCAAGATGGCGGCCGTTGTCCTGGGCCTGTGACTGGGTGAAGCCCCGAAGCTGCAAACGCGGGACCTTCAGGTTATTATTCGGGGCTTGCGGGCTGCACCAGTTGTTTATGAAGCCTCCCCGCCCACTTTCCGGTCCATTACTCCGCTCCGTCGGGCCGCATCTCTCCGATTAACCGGAACTGGTCCGCAATGTCCATCTGGCCAAATACGCGCACCGCGCATGCTCCAACCCCAGGCGGTCCCGTGCATGCGCACTGGGCTCCTGTAGTCTGGGTGCGGCACTGTCTCCCCCGCGCGGAATGCTGGGTAAAGGCCCCGCCATTGAAAGGCCACATTCGTGAAAAGAATAGAATTTAGAAGGTTGCATTGAGCACTGAACAATGTTCATTCTGGCAGTTAGAGTGTGTTTCTGCTGATCTTAATAACCCCTATACCTGGGCTGGAGATTAATATTCTGTATAAATATTGAATACATCAGCTGTGTTTCAAACTGACAGTCGGTCGAATAGTTGATCAGAGGAGACGAATTGATGTTGTTACAGACTGTTCTATTTTTGGGCCCTTTCTTACTCTAACTTATATCACTTCTCACCTAGTTCATCCTCCAACACATCAAATCCCAAGCTTGTTCCGTTTGAGTACATGGCTTGTGGGTGTCAGAGACTGAACTGCAGTGTCTTACTGTACACTCATCTGACTCTCCCGGTGTGGAGGGGAGCGGGCAGATCGGAGGACCTCTTCGTAGGACTGCTCCTGGGCCTGGCCAAAAAAGCCATCAACTGGTCCAGGCAGCGAGCGGTCGAGGGGCGCGTTCGGCCCAATTGCCTGCCTCTCTTCCGCGGCCATGTTCGCGCCCGGGTGGCCCTGGAGATGGAGCACGCGGTGTCGGCCGGCACCCTTGAGGCCTTCCGCGACCGGTGGGCGCTGCGGGGACTGGAGTGCATCATCACCCCGGCCAACCAAATTTGAATTTAATTTGTTCAGGTTCCTTTAAAGTTTTATTAATTTACAGTCAATTTTGTTTAATCACCCCAATAAAAGAGTACACTCATCTGACTCTCCCGGTGCGGAGGGGAGCGGGCAGATCAGAAGACCTCCTCATAGGACTGCTCCTGGGCCTGGCCAAAAAGGCCATCAACTGGTCCAGCCAGCCGGCGATTGAGGGGGTCGTTCGGCCACGTTTGCGCCCGGGTGGCCCTGGAGATGGAGCATGCGGTGTCCGCGACCGGTGGGCACCGCAGGGACTAAAGTGCATCATCACCCCCGGCAACCAAATTTTAATTTAATTTATTAAGTTTAATTTAATGTATTTTTGTTAAGTTACAGTTTATTTGTTTATGGGTTGCTTAAAAAGTGTACACTCATCTGAAATTCCTTTGAACCACCCTTTATAGAACGATCTTGTATAAGATTTGCAATCCGTTATTTTCTGTATCATTTAACCCTTTTTGGATCCGATTTAGTAAAAACTCCTCCACACATATTGCATGTGATCGCCTTTGAAATGTTCTGATCTTTGTAATTGTCATTGCTGATTTTGATGGTCTCTTTGATTCAATCTCTTGTTATTAACATAACTTGCACTATTTCTTAATTGAGATAATTTTTTCTAATACTTCCTTTATCAGGTCTTTAGCTCCTCCATTGAACCCTGTCAATAATCCTTCATTTGGGTTTATGGGCTGGGGTTCAGGTTAGGATGTTAGGCTTATGAGATAGTGATTAGGGATAGAAACCACTATTGACAACGCCAGTGTCACTAGACATGTTCTCTTTCATTTCATGGTGTTTTAACCTCACGCAGATGAGTCAGAAAACAGCCTCATGAATTGTTCATTCAAGGAACCTTCTTTCTGGCCCGAGCCTGATTTCCTCTCTTCTTTCACATCTCTACATTTGACACAGAAAAAGACATCAGGGTCATTAGATTTTGGGACAAGAACAGGCAGATCCAGGTGTTGTGCTGCTTACATCCAATCTTTGGCCTGCCTGAAAAGGTCTTCTGACAATAACCTGTCACCAGGCCCCACCAGTCGCCATCTGATTCCACCATCCATTACCTGCCCTCACTGGAGCTGGTTTCACCACCATGACCAGTCCCCATACAGAGGCTCTCTGATTCCCATTTATAGACTCAGTGTAAATGATCCCTGGATTCAGTATCGCAGTGTAAGTGGGCTCTGGATTTGGTGTATCAGTGTAAGTGTTCCCTGGATTTGGTGTCAGAGTGTAAGTGGTCTCTCGATTTGGTGTCTCAGAGAAAGTGGTCCCCAGATTTGGTGTCGCATTGTAAGTGGGCCCTGGAATTGGTGTCACAGTGCAAATACTCCCTGGATTTGGTGTCACAATGTAAGGTGTCCCCGCATTTGGTGTCAGAGTGTAAGTTGTCCTTGGATTTGGTGTCACAATGTAAGTGCTCCCTGAAATTGGTGCAACAGTGTAAGGGGTCCCTGGATTTGGTGTCAAGTTGTAAGTGGTCACTGGATTTAATGTCTCGATGTAAGTGGTCCCTGGATTTCATGTCACACTGTAAGTCGGCCCTGGATTTGGTGTATCAGTGTAAGTGGTCCCTGGAATTGGTGTCACAGTGCAAATATTCCCTGGATTGAGTGTCACAGTGTAAGTGGTCCCCACATTTGGTGTCACAATGTAAGTGGTCCCTGGATTTGGTGTCTCACTTTAAGTGGTCTTTGGATTTGGTGTCACACAGTAAGTGGTCCCTGGATCTAGTGTCACAGTGTAAGTGCTCCCTGGAATTGGTGTAACAGTGTAAGTGGTCCCTGGATTTGGTGTCTGGGTGTAAGTGGTCCCTGGATTTCATGTCACACTAAGTGGCCCCTGGATTTGGTGTCTCAGTGTTAGTGGTCCCTGGATTTCGTGTCTCATTGTAAGTGGTGCTTGGATTTGGAGCCACAGTGTAAGTGATCCCTGGATTTAGTGTCGCATTGTAAGTTGGCCCTGGAATTGGTGTCACGGTGCAAATACTCCCTGGATTTGGTGTCACAATGTAAGTCGTCCCCGCATTTGGTGTCAGAGTGTCAAACCTGTCTGTTTCTGTGACTTGAGCCTTTCTAAAATGACTCACTATTTTTGATGATCCATTGCTTATTTAATTTGGAAAGACTTCAGAATTTTGCAGTGTGATGAAGGTTTCCTTTAAAGGTGGAGTAACATTTCTTTCAAAATTTTCTCTTCTAACCCTTCCCACCTCCACATTCACCCCGCTCCACCACTTTAAAACACTTTGCATGACTGACTGGGAAGGTCCAAAGTGCAGTCCTTGATCTGGGCTGTTAGTTGATCTCAGCCACGGCAACAGTTCAGGGGCCATAATTGGCCTCAGCACCACTGGGCTAAATAAGAGTAAAAATCAGCCACTGCCTCTGCTCTTGATGGAGATCCAGTCACATCAACTGGGAAGTGTATGGATGTCAATTGAGGGCAGGATTGGACTCGGCTGTGATGCCTACCACAGTGGAAATCCTGCTGACACTCACTGAGTCGGCTGGCGGTGAGGTAGTAGAGGTTAACTAATGTCTGTGGAATTGCACCCAGCCAAATTCAGCGCCTTCTGGAGAGAAGGGGAGAAACAAAATCCCAGCCAGTGCAAGGAATGTTGATTTTAGACAGTAAGGATGGAGGCAGAGTTTGTAGAATGGGGAATTTACAGCTTAGGAGGGGCAGGAGAGGACAGAACGTTCTATAGGAACTAGAATTGTCTGTTCTGACATTCTATCCTGCACTTAAAGTAACAACATTTATAAACCCCATTTCAGAGTGTCAATAGGGGAGGATCTGCTGATGGAAACTCAAACAAAATATCGCCTCAAGATCTGACAGATTGACCAGTTTCATCAGGACCTGAATATCATCGGCCTTTGGCTATAGAAGGAAAAAACACCAATCACAGTGAGGAGAAACAGGACACGTGTTCTGTGTATTTTTTAAAATTTGTTTATGGGATGTGGGCATCGCTGGCAAGGCCAACATTTATTGCCCATCCCTAATTGCCGTTGAGAAGGTGGTGGTGAGCCGCCTTCTTGAACCGCTGCTGTCCGCATGGTGAAGGTACTCCCACAGTGCTGTGAGGGAGGGAGTTCCAGGATTTTGACCCAGCGGCGATGAAGGATCGGCGATATTCTTCTCAGTCAGGATGGTGTGTGACTTGGAGGGGAACTTGGAGGTGGTGGTGTTCCCATGCACTTGCTGCCATTGTCCTTCTAGTTGGAAGAGGTCGCGGGTTTGGGAGGTGCTGCAAAGAAGCCTTGGTGAGTTGCTGCAGTGCATCTTGTAGATGGTACACACTGCAGCCATGGTACGCTGGTGGTGGAGGGAGTGAATGTTTAATGTGGTGGATGGGGTGCCAATGTAGCGGGCTGCATTGTCCTGGATGGTGTCGAGCTGCTTGAGTGTTGTTGGAGCTGCACTCATCCAGGCAAGTGGAGAGTATTCCATCACACTCCTTACTTGTGCCTTGTAGATGGTGGAAAGGCTTTGGGGAGTCAGGAGGTGAGACACTCACCGCAGAATACCTAGCCTCTGACCTGCTCTTGTTGCCACAGTATTTATGTGGCTGGTCCAGTTAAGTTTCTGGTCAATGGTAAGCCCCAGGATGTTGATGGTGGGGGATTCGGTGATGGCAATGCCGTTGAATGTTGGGTGGTGGTTAGACTCTCGCTTGTTGGAGATAGTCATTGCCTGGCACTTGAGTGGCACGAACCCACCTTCAACCAATCATCTAGCCTGTGAGACTCGTGCGCCCACCTGAATCAACAGTGTAAATGTGGGGACTGTGGGAATGAATGGAGTTGATTGTCTGAGGTGGAAACTCATGGATACAGTCACACCAGGGAGAGGCTGTTCACCAGCTAAGTGTGGAAAGAGATTCACTCACTCATCTCACCTATTAGCACACGAACATGTTCATAAAGGGGAGAATCCGTTCAGTGGTCTGTATGTGGAAAGGGATTCAATCGATCATCCCATTTACTGACACACCAGCACAGTCACAGAGACCGTTTAGATACGTCATGTGTGGGAAGGGATTCACTCCGTTGTCCCAACTGTTGACACTCCAGAGTGTCCACATGGAGAACAGTTGCTTTAAATACTCTGACTGTGAGAAAAGCTTTCAAAGTTCAAAGCAGCTGATGCACGATCAGCGCATTGATACTGGAGAGAGGCTGTTTCAATATCCTGTGTGTGGGAAGAAATTCACCCCACCTGCTGAGACTCCAGTGAGTTCACATGTGACTGCAGGGGTTTGGATTCTGTTATTAATCACATCCAGGACTGAACCATGGCAGAATGTCCGTGCACTTGGGTTTCTGTGTGAATTATTGATGAATTTTCTCTCACTCGGATCACAGAAACTCATTCTCCATTCACGAATTGGGGCTTTCAATGTTCCCCAGCATGCCCCGCGGGGGAGAATGTGCCCCATTCACTCTGGAGGAGCCCAGTGCGCAGGCGCAGTGCCTGCCTATATTTGGAGCATGCGCAGTGTCACTGTGATCAGAGCCAGGCGAGTGCGGAAGCGCTGAAAGGTCGGGGTCGCGATTTTTGCGCCGATTACGAATCAGGGGGCGCAGGGAGGTAATGTACCCGGTGGGTGGGCTTCATAAACACCTGGTGTGGGCCGCAAGCCCCGAATGAGAACCTACAGGTTCCCCGTTTGCAGCTCCGAGGCTTTTTCCCGGGAAAAGGCCCAGGTTAACGGCGGCCATCTTTATAAAGAAACCCCAATACGCCAACATCTTCATGCACAAGTTCGAGCAAGACTTCTTCGCTGCACAGGACCTCCAACCAACGCTGTACACCAGATACATCGACGACATCTTCTTCCTTTGGACCCACGGCGAAGGATCACTGAAAGGACTACACGATAGCATCAACAGGTTCCATCCCACCATCAAACTCACCATGGACTACTCCTCAGAATCGGTTTCATTCTTGGACACACGAATCTCCATCAAAGACGGACGCCTCAGCACTTCACTCTACCGCAAGCCCACGGACAACCTCACGATGCTCCACTTCTCCAGCTTCCACCCTAACCACGTTAAAGAAGCCATCCCCTATGGACAAGCCCTGCGAATACACAGGATCTGCTCAGACGAGGAGGAACGCGATGGACACCTACGGACACTGAAAGATGCTCTCGTAAGAACGGGATATGACGCTCGACTCGTCGATCGACAGTTCCGACGGGCCACAGCGAAAAACCGCATAGACCTCCTCAGAAGACGAACACGGGACACAACCAACAGAGTACCCTACGTCGTCCAGTACTTCCCCGGAGCGGAAAAACTACGCCATGTTCTTCGCAGCCTTCAACATGTCATCGATGACGACGAACACCTTGCTAAGGCCATCCCCACGCCTCCACTACTCGCCTTCAAGCAGCTGCCTAACCTCAAAAGTACCATCGTTCGCAGCAGATTACCCATCTTTCAGGAGAACAGCAACCAAGACACCACACAACCCTGCCACGGCAACCTCTGCAAGACATGCCAAATCATGGACACAGATACCATCATTACACGTGAGGACACTACCCACCAGGTACACGGTACATACTCATGTGACTCGGCCAACGTTGTCTACCTGATACGTTGCAGTAAAGGATGCTCCAGAGCATGGTACATCGGCGAGACCATGCAGACACTGAGACAACGTATGAACGGACACCGCGCAACAATCGCCAGGCAGGAGGGTTGCCTCCCAGTCGGGGAACACTTCAGCAGCCAGGGGCATTCAGCCTCGGATCTGCGGGTAAGCGTTCTCCAAGGCGGCCTTCGAGATACACGACAGCGCAAAATCATAGAGCAGAAACTGATAGCCAAGTTCCGCACTCATGAGGATGGCCTCAATCGCGATATCGGGTTCATGTCACGACACAGAACGTGACTTGACATCATGGCCGGTCTTCCCAGGTGTTTTTTTATTTTTTTGTTTGTTTTTTTTGTTTTTTTTTTTAAAAACACAAGAACACAAATTGACAGGATATGCAGCCAGCAGGTGGTTTGACACGCTGGACCCCCTGGGACACATCTCATTGTCTTGGCTGTGCTCTTTGTTGTAGCGAATAATGTGAATAGATTTTGTCTGGGTTTAAATTGTGAATTCTGGGAGATTCTCTCATTGCTAACTTACCTGACGAAGGAGCGATAGCTCCGAAAGCTTGTAAAATTAAATAAATCTGTTGGACTATAACCTGGTGTTGTGCGACTTCTCATTTTTATAAAGAAAGGCTGAGGTTTTACGTCTCCCTCTTGTTTCATCGAGCAGTACAGCGCATGCGCCGCCATCTTTGTAAAGGGACCAATAGTGGGCGGGGCTTCAGGGTCCCAGTGAGTGAACTGAACCCAGCCAGAGTCAGCACCTTCAGGGGAGGAGAGGGAGAGGAACCAGTGAGTGTAGAACTGAACCCAGCCAGAGTCAGCACCTTCAGGGGAGGAGAGGGAGGGGAACCAGTGAGTATAGAACTGAACCCAGCCAGAGTCAGCACCTTCAGGGCAGGAGAGGGAGGGGAACCAGTGAGTATAGAACTGAACCCAGCCAGAGTCAGCACCTTCAGGGGAGGAGAGGGAGGGGAACCAGTGAGTGCAGAACTGAACCCAGCCAGAGTCAGCACCTTCAGGGGAGGAGAGGGAGGGGAACCAGTGAATGTAGAACTGAACCCAGCCAGAGTCAGCACCTCCAGAGGAGGAGAGGGAGGGGAACCAGTGAATGTAGAACTGAACCCAGCCAGAGTCAGCACCTCCAGAGGAGGAGAGGGAGGGGAACCAGTGAATGTAGAACTGAACCCAGCCAGAGTTGGTGGTGAAAACAGGGAGAGGAGGACAAACAGCCTTGAGCCATGCGAGGTGTTTGGATTTTAACACAGGGAGCAGAGACAATGTGTGGGACGGGGATTTACAGCTTTAGAGGAACAAGAGAGGAAAGAATGTTCCATGGAAACTAGAATTGTCTGTTCTGAATTTCTGTCATGTACTTACAGTGATGAGTTTTGTAAACTCCTTTTACAGGGTATTAGAAGGGGAGGATTTGCAGACGGGGAACTCAAACCAAACATCACGTCAAGATCTGACGGAGTCACTCGATTCATCAGGACCTGAATATCATCGGCCTTTGAATGTGGAAGGAGAAATGTTTGTCTGTTCTGCCTGTGGGAAAAGATTTCAAACATCAGTGTGACTGGAAAAGCACCGAGACACACACACCCGAGTGAGAGTGTTCCAGTGCACTGACTGTGGAAAGAGCTTTACCCAGTTACACAGCCTGAAAAAACATCGCACCGTTCACAGCGGGGAGAAACCGTACACGTGTTCTGTGTGTGGACGAGGCTTCAACTGATCGTCCAACCTGGAGAGACACAAGGACACCCGCACCACGGAGAAACCGTGGAAATGTGGGGACTGTGAGAAAGGATTCATTTCCCCGTCCCAGCTGGAAATTCATCGGCGCAGTCACACCGGGGAGAGGCCATTCTCCTGCTCTGAGTGTGGGAAGGGATTCACTAATTCCGCCCACCTTCTGAGACACCAGCGAGCTCATACTGGGGAGAGACTGTTCATCTGCTCTGAGTGTGGGAAGGGATTCACTAATTCCGCCCACCTTCTGAGACACCAGCGAGCTCATACTGGGGAGAGGCCATTCACCTGCTCCGTGTGTGGGAAGGGATTCGCTAATTCATCCCACCTACTGATACACCAGCAAGTTCACACTGGGGAAAGGCCGTTCACCTGCTCCGTGTGTGGGAAGGGATTCGCTAATTCATCCCACCTACTGACACACCAGCGAGTTCACACTGGGGAGAGGCCATTCACCTGCTCCGTGTGTGGGAAGGGATTCGCTAATTCATCCCACCTACTGATACACCAGCAAGTTCACACTGGGGAAAGGCCGTTCACCTGCTCCGTGTGTGGGAAGGGATTCACTCGGTCATCCCACCTACTGACTCACCAGCGAGTTCACACTGAGGAGAGGCCGTTCACCTGCTCCGTGTGTGGGAAGGGATTCCCTGATTCATCCCACCTGCTGACACACCAGCGAGTTCACACTGGGGAGAGGCCGTTCACCTGCTCCTTGTGTGGAAAGGGATTCACTCGATCATCCCACCTGCTGAGACACCAGCAAGTTCACAAGTGACTGCAGGGGTTGGATTCTGATGTTATTGCTGCTGTTAATCACATCCAGGACTGAATCGTGTTCATTCTGACAGTTGGAGTTTGTTCCTGCTGATGTTAATAAGTCCTATAACTGGGCTGGAGTTTAATATTTTGATATTTCAAATAAAACAGTGTGTCGATATTTGATGTCTCCAAGATAAGAGGAGACTAATTGATGTCCTGTTACCAACTGCTCCATTTTTGGGCCTTTTCTCCTTTCTAACTCGAGATTATTTCAGTTCTCGTACCTTCGGTTACTCTCATGGACAAGTCCCAGCTCCCCATACCTTCCAGAGTGCCTCTCCTAGCCTTGGTATCCAGGGAAGGTCCGGTAACACGCCCGGGATCACTAAACACAAAACCCAGTCTGTTAATCACTTTCAGCTACTGGACTTAGCGTGTGTCCCACAGCATCTCTCTCACCTTCGATGTGTGAATAGAGCATCACGCCTGCAAACCTGCTTTCAATTTAAATTTGAATCCACTCAGCAAGTGTATTTAAAAAAAATACGTACAAGTAAACAGATCACATCAAATAATTGGCAAAGGTTTAGAGCCAACAAGATGAACAAGTGAACACATCACGGCCCAATACCCCAGCTCTATATTCACAGGAGAAAGTCTGTTATCTAACTCCTCGAGTGGACAGAATAGAGAAAGATCCCAACTCTAAGAACATCTAGAATCTGTTGTAAATATCTTTCAAATCCTGACTGGTCCAATCTGTCGGTTTCCTTTCAATTGAAGTGAATGGAAGATGAGAGGGGTGTTGGCATATGGACCTCGGTTAATTCAGCTTCTGAAAGGTGTTCATGTTTAGTTCATTCGATATCGGGGGAAATGTGGTCGGTATCATTAGAGAGAGAGAGAGATTTCACTGAGCAACAGCTGGTGTTTGCAACCAACTGGCCTTGGATATTTTCATCATAGAATGTTTCGATCAGAAAGATGTTGGGATAAGAAAAGTCTGGAGACTAGTGGTTTGTGCTGCCCCAGGAAGGCCACAGTGTTTTTACCTGCTTCTAACGTTGTTGATGTGTGTTGAAGAAAATGCAGACTTGTGTCTCTGGACTGTGCAGTAGCCAGAGACGACCATATTAGGCAATGCCAGCTCCAGTTTGATAAGAGGTTGATGACAGAGCAAGAGATCCAGCAGTTTTAAGAATTTATCTCCCGTTATCTGCAGACATCGAATGTCGCAGCGTGCTGACAGAATTGGACTTAAGACTTTAACCTATTGGGTTAAATTATTGGGATCGATTGTTACAGAATTGAATTGTTATAGATTGGAAAAGTAGTGAAGTTATGCTAAACTTGTATCGAACCTTGGTTAGACCACACTTGGAGCACTGCGTACAATTCTGGTCACCATATTATAAAAAGGATATAGAGGCACTGGAGAGGGTGCAGAGAAGATTTACAAGGATGATACCAGAAATGAGAGGGTATACCTGTCAGGAAAGGATGGACAGGCTGGGTCTCTTTTCTCTTGAAAAAAGAAGGCTGAGGGGTGACCTAATAGAGGTCTTTAAAATGATGAAAGGTTTTGATAGAGTAGATACAGAGAGAGTGTTTCCACTTGTGGGGAAGAGCATAACTAGAGGCCATCAATATAAGATAGTCACCAAGAAATCCAATAGGGAATTCAGGAGAAACTTCTTTACCCAGAGAGTGGGGAGAATGTGGAACTCGCTACCACAGGGAGTGGTTGATGCGAATAGTATAGATGCATTTAAGGGGAGGCTAGACAAGCATATGAGGGAGAAGGGAATAGAGGGTTATGCTGATAGAGTTAGATGGGGAAAGACGGGAGGAGGCTCGAGTGGAGCATAAATGCCGGCATGGACTGGTTGGGCCGAATGGCCTGTTTCTGTGCCGTATATCCTGTGTAATCCTGTGTAGTCACAGCAAACAGACAGTTTAACAGACTGCCCAGGGTCCACTCTAACCCCCACCTTCTCTCTCTCTCACTATTCATGGACACTGCTGCAGTAATTGCTCCTCTGACCTTTCCTCTCTTGTCCCTCCTACACCCCTAATACACGGACTGACACAATCTCCCTCCCCCTACATCCTCACTGTGCTGGAATCCACACCAGTCTCCCCATCTGCTCCTTGTTCTCTCCCTGGATCCGAAAACTACTGAACTCAGTCTTCCCTCCTGAAGTCTCCAGGCTCTAAAACTGAAGCTTGGTGTCCCTCAGTCCCTATTCCTCCCCTTCTCTCCTCCTCTTTTCCCCCGGGGTGTGTCCACACTCTGAGCCTTGGGCCTTGCCCGGGGATTCTCAGTATGAACAGGTGGGGTGTATGGCCCTGCTTTATGACATCACTGCAGTGCCTAGCAACCAACCTCCCTGAGCCCTGCTCATTATGGGCTGGCAGTGTTTGATGGGACAGTGTAGAGGGAGCTTTACTCTGTATCTAACCCGTGCTGTACCTGTCCTGGGAGTGTTTGATGGGACAGTGTACAGGGAGCTTTACTCTGTATCTAACCCGTGCTGTACCTGTCCTGGGTGTGTTTGATGGGACAGTGTACAGGGAGCTTTACTCTGTATCGAACCCGTGCTGTTCCTGTCCTGGGAGTGTTTGATGGGACAGTGTAGAGGGAGCTTTACGCTGTATCGAACCCGTGCTGTACCTGCCCTGGGAGTGTTTGATGGGACAGTGTACAGGGAGCTTTACTCTGTATCTAACCCGTGCTGTTCCTGTCCTGGGAGTGTTTGATGGGACAGTGTAGAGGGAGCTTTACTCTGTATCTAACCCGTGCTGTACCTGTCCTGGGTGTGTTTGATGGGACAGTGTACAGGGAGCTTTACTCTGTATCTAACCCGTGCTGTTCCTGTCCTGGGAGTGTTTGATGGGACAGTGTAGAGGGAGCTTTACGCTGTATCGAACCCGTGCTGTACCTGCCCTGGGAGTGTTTGATGGGACAGTGTAGAGGGAGCTTTACTCTGTATCTAACCCGTGCTGTTCCTGCCCTGGGAGTGATTGATGGGACAGTGTAGAGTGAGCTTTGCTCTGTATCTAATCCGTGCTGTACCTGCCCTGGGAGTGTTTGATGGGACAGTGTAGAGGGAGCTTTACTCTGTATCTAACCCGTGCTGTACCTGCCATGGGAGTGTTTGATGGTACAGTGTAGAGACAGCTTTACTCTGTATCTGACCCGTGCTGAAGCTCCCTGAAAGTGTTTGATGGGACAGTGTGGAGGGAGCTTTACTCTGTATCTAACCCGTGCTGTACATACCCTGGGAGTGTTTGATGGGAAAGCGTAGAGGGAGCTTTAATCTGTATCTAACCCGTGCTGTACCTACTCTGGGAGTGTTTGATGGGACAGTGTAGAGGGACCTTTGCTCTGTATCTAACCCGTGCTGTACCTGCCCTGGGAGTGTTTGATGCAACAATGTACAGGGAGCTTTACTCTGTATCTAACCCGTGCTGTACCTGCCTTGGGAGTGTTTGAGGGGACAGTGTAGAGGGGGCTTTACTGTGTATCTAACCCGTGCTGTACCTGCCTTGGGAGTGTTTGAGGGGACAGTGTAGAGGGGGCTTTACTGTATATCTAACCCGTGCTGTACCTGCCCTGGGAGTGTTTGATGGGAAAGTATCGAACGAGCGTTACTCTGTATGTTACGCGTGCTGTACCTGCCATGGGAGTGTTTGATGGGACAGTGTAGAGGGAGCTTTACGCTGTATCTAACCCGTGCTGTACCTGCCCTGGGAGTGTTTGATGGGACAGTGCAGAGGGAACTTTACTTTGTATCTAACCCGTGCTACACCTGCCCCAGGAGTGTTTGATGGGACAGCGTAGCAGGAGCTTTTCGCTGTATCTAACCCATGCTGTTCCTGGCCTGGGAGTGTTTGATGGGACAGTGTCGAGGAGGCTTTACGCTGTATCTAACCCGTGCTGTACCTGCCCTGGGAGTGTTTGATGGGACAGTATAGAGCGAGCTTTACTCTGTATGTAACCCGTGCTGTACCTGCTCTAGGACTGTTTGATAGGACAGTATAGAGCGAGCTATACTCTGTATCTAACCCGTGCTATACCTGCCCCAGGAGTGTTTGATGGGACACTGTAGAGGCGGCTTTACTCTGTATCTAACCCATGCTGTTCCTGCCCTGGGAGTGTTTGATGGGACAGTGTAGAGGGAGCCTTACGCTGTATCTAACCCGTGCTGTACCTACCCTGGGAGTGATTGATGGGACAGTGTAGAGGGAGCTTTACTCTGTATCTAACCCGTGCTGTACCTGCCCTGTTAGTGTTTGAAGGGACAGTGCAGAGGGAACTTTACTCTGTATCTAACCCGTGCTGTACCTGCCCTGGGAGTGTTTGATGGGACAGTGTAGAGACAGTTTTGCTCTGTATCTAACCCGTGCTGTTACTGCCCTGGGACTGTTGGATGGGACAGTATAGAGGGAGCTTTACTCTGTATCTAACCCGTGCTGCACCTGCCTTGGGAGTGTTTGATGGGACAGTGTTGAGTAAGCTTTACTGTGTATCTAACCCGTGCTGTATATAGCCTGGCAGTGTTTGATTGGGACAATGCAGAGGGAACATTAGTCTGTATCTAACATGTGCTGTCCCTGCCCTGGGAGTGTTTGGTGGGACAGTGTTGTGGGTGCTTTACTCTGTATCTAACCCGTTCTGTACCTGCCCTGGGAGTGTTTGATGGGAAAGTATCAAACGAGCGTTACTCTGTATGTTACCCGTGCTGTACCTGCCCTGGGAGGGTTTGATGCGACAATATACAGGGAGCTTTACTCTGTATCTAACCCGTGCTGTACCTGCCTTGGGAGTGTTTGATGGGACAGTGTAGAGGGGGCTTTACTCTGTATCTAACCCGTAATGTACCTGCCCTGGGAGTGATTGATGGGACAGTGTAGAGGGAGCTTTACTCTGTATCTAACCCGTGCTGTACCTGCCTTGGGAGTGATTGATGGGACAGTGTAGAGGGAGCTTTACTCTGTATCTAACCCATGCTGTACCTGCCCTGTTAGTGTTTGAAGGGACAGTGCAGAGGGATATTTACTCTGTATCTAACCCGTGCTGTACCTGCCCTGGGAGTGTTTGACGGGACAGTGTAGAGGGAGCTTTACTCTATCTATCCCGTGCTGTACCATCCCTGGGAGTGAGTGATGCGACAGTGCAGAGGGAGCTTTACTCTGTATCTAACCCGTGCTGCACCTGCCCTGGGAGTGTTTGATGGGACAGTGTTGAGTAAGCTTTACTCTGTATCTAACCCGTGCTGTACATAGCCTGGCAGTGTTTGATTGGGACAATGCAGAGGGAACATTAGTCTGTATCTAACCCGTGCTGTTTCTGCCCTGGGAGTGTTTGATGGGACAGTGTAGAGGGGGTTTTACTCTGTAATTAACCCGTGCTGCAGCTGCCCTGGGAGTGTTTGATGGGACAATGTGGAGGAAGCTTTACTCTGCATCTAACCCATGCTGTTCCTGCCCTAGGAGTGTTTGGTGGGATAGTGTAGAGGGAGCTTTACTCTGTAACTAACCCCTGCTGTACCTGCCCTGGGAGTGTTTAATCGGACAGTGTCGAGGGAACTTTACTCTGTAACTAACCCCTGCTGCACCTGCCCTGGGAGTGTTTGATGGGATCGTGTAGAGGGAGCGTTACTCTGTATCTAACCTGTGCTGCATCTGCCATGGGAGTGTTTGGTGGGACACTGTAAAGGGAGGTTTATGATGTATCTAACCTGTGCTGTACCTGCCCTGGGAGTGTTTGATGGGACAGTGCAGAGGGAGCTTTACTCTGTACGTAACCCATGCTGTACCTGCCCTGGCAGTGTTTGATGGGACAGTGTAGAGGGAGCTTTACTCTGTATCTAACCCGTGCTGTACCTGCCCTGGGAGTGTTTGATGGGACAGTTTAGAGGGAGCTTTACTCTGTATCTAACCCGTGCTGTACCTGCCCTGGGACTGTTTGATGGGACATTGTAGAGGGAGCTTTACTTTGTATCTAACCCGTGCTGTACCTGCCCTGGGAGTGTTTGATGGGACATTGTAGAGGGAGCTTTATCTGTATCGAACCTGAGCTGTACTTGCCCTGGGAATGTCAGATGGGATAATGTAGAGGGAGTTTTACTCTGTATCGTACCTGTGCTGTGCTTACCTGGGAGTGTTTGATGGGACACTATAGAGGGAGCTTTACTTTGTATCTAACCCGTGCTGTACCAGCCCTGGAAGTGTTTGATGGGACAGTGTAGAGGGAGCTTTACTCTGTATCTAACCCGTGCTGTACCTCCCCTGGGAGTGTTTGATGCGACAGTGTAGAGAGAGCTTTACTCTGTATCTAACCCATGCTGTACCTCCCCTGGGAGTGTTTGATGGGATAGTCTAAAGGGAGCTTTACTCTGTATCTAACCCGTGCTGTACCTGCCCTGGGAGTGTTTGATGGGACAGTGTAGAGGGAGCTTTACTCTGTATCTCACCCGTGCTGTACCTGCCCTGGGAGTGATTGATGGGACAGTGTAGAGGGAGCCTTACTCTGTATCTAACCCGTGCTGTACCTGCCCTGGGAGTATTTGATGGGATAGTGTAAAGGGACCTTTACTCTGTATGTAACCTGTGCTGCACCTGCCCTGGGAGTGTTTGATGGGACAGTGTCGAGGGAGCTTTCCTCTGTATCTAACCTGTGCTGCACTGCCCTGGGAGTGTTTGATGGGACAATGCAGAGGGAGCTTTACTCTGTATCTAATCCGTGCTGTACCTGCCCTGGGAGTGTTTGATGAGACAGTATAGAGGGAGCTTTGCTCTGTATCTAACCCATGCTGTTTCTGCCCTGGGAGTGTTTGATGGGACAGTATAGAGCGAGCTTTACTCTGTATCTAACCCGTGCTGCACCTGCCCCTGGGAGTGTTTGATGGGACAGTATAGAGGGAGCTTTACTCTGTATCTAACCTGTGCTGTGCTTGACCTGGGAGTGTTTGATGGGACAGTGCAGAGTGAGCTTTACTCTGTATCTAACCCATGCTGTTCCTGCCCTGGGAGTGTTTGATGGGACAGTGTAGAGGGAGCTTTACTCTGTATCTAACCCATGCTGTTCCTGCCCTGGGAGTGTTTGATGGGACAGTATAGAGCGGGCTTTACTCTGTATCTAACCCGTGCTGTACCTGCCCTGGGAGTGATTGATGGGACAGTGTAGAGGGAGCTTTACTCTGTATCTAACCCGTGCTGTACCTGCCCTGGGAATGTTTGACGGGACAGTGTAGAGGGAGCTTTACTCTATCTATCCCGTGCTGTACCATCCCTGGGAGTGAGTGATGCGACAGTGCAGAGGGAGCTTTACTCTGTATCTAACCCGTGCTGCACCTGCCCTGGGAGTGTTTGATGGGACAGTGTTGAGTAAGCTTTACTCTGTATCTAACCCGTGCTGTACATAGCCTGGCAGTGTTTGATTGGGACAATGCAGAGGGAACATTAGTCTGTATCTAACCTGTGCTGTACCTGCCCTGGGAGTGTTTGATGGGACAGTGTCGAGGGAGCTTTACGCTGTATCGAACCCGTGCTGTACCTGCCCTGGGAGTGTTTGATGGGACAGTGTACAGGGAGCTTTACTCTGTATCTAACCCGTGCTGTTCCTGTCCTGGGAGTGTTTGATGGGACAGTGTAGAGGGAGCTTTACTCTGTATCTAACCCGTGCTGTACCTGTCCTGGGTGTGTTTGATGGGACAGTGTACAGGGAGCTTTACTCTGTATCTAACCCGTGCTGTTCCTGTCCTGGGAGTGTTTGATGGGACAGTGTAGAGGGAGCTTTACTCTGTATCTAACCCGTGCTGTACCTGCCCTGGGAGTGTTTGATGGGACAGTGTAGAGGGAGCTTTACTCTGTATCTAACCCGTGCTGTACCTGCCCTGGGAGTGTTTGATGGGACAGTGTAGAGGGAGCTTTACTCTGTATCTAACCCGTGCTGTACCTGCCCTGGGAGTGTTTGATGGGACAGTGTAGAGGGAGCTTTACTCTGTATCTAACCCGTGCTGTACCTGCCCTGGGAGTGTTTGATGGGACAGTGTAGAGGGAGCTTTACTCTGTATCTAACCCGTGCTGTACCTGCCCTGGGAGTGTTTGATGGGACAGTGTAGAGGGAGCTTTACTCTGTATCTAACCCGTGCTGTACCTGCCCTGGGAGTGTTTGATGGGACAGTGTAGAGGGAGCTTTACTCTGTATCTAACCCGTGCTGTACCTGCCCTGGGAGTGTTTGATGGGACAGTGTAGAGGGAGCTTTACTCTGTATCTAACCCGTGCTGTACCTGCCCTGGGAGTGTTTGATGGGACAATGTAGAGGGAGCTTTACTCTGTATCTAACCCGTGCTGTACCTGCCCTGGGAGTGTTTGATGGGACAGTGTAGAGGGAGCTTTACTCTGTATCTAACCCGTGCTGTACCTGCCCTGGGAGTGTTTGATGGGACAGTGTAGAGGGAGCTTTACTCTGTATCTAACCCGTGCTGTACCTGCCCTGGGAGTGTTTGATGGGACAGTGTAGAGGGAGCTTTACTCTGTATCTAACCCGTGCTGTACCTGCCCTGGGAGTGTTTGATGGGACAGTGTAGAGGGAGCTTTACTCTGTATCTAACCCGTGCTGTACCTGCCCTGGGAGTGTTTGATGGGACAGTGTAGAGGGAGCTTTACTCTGTATCTAACCCGTGCTGTACCTGCCCTGGGAGTGTTTGATGGGACAGTGTAGAGGGAGCTTTACTCTGTATCTAACCCGTGCTGTACCTGCCCTGGGAGTGTTTGATGGGACAGTGTAGAGGAGCTTTACTCTGTATCTAACCCGTGCTGTACCTGCCCTGGGAGTGTTTGATGGGACAGTGTAGAGGGAGCTTTACTCTGTATCTAACCCGTGCTGTACCTGCCCTGGGAGTGTTTGATGGGACAGTGTAGAGGGAGCTTTACTCTGTATCTAACCCGTGCTGTACCTGCCCTGGAGTGTTTGATGGGACAGTGTAGAGGGAGCTTTACTCTGTATCTAACCCGTGCTGTACCTGCCCTGGGAGTGTTTGATGGGACAGTGTAGAGGGAGCTTTACTCTGTATCTAACCCGTGCTGTACCTGCCCTGGGAGTGTTTGATGGGACAGTGTAGAGGGAGCTTTACTCTGTATCTAACCCGTGCTGTACCTGCCCTGGGAGTGTTTGATGGGACAGTGCAGAGGGAGCTTTACTCTGTATCTAACCCGTGCTGTACCTGCCCTGGGAGTGTTTGATGGGACAGTGTAGAGGGAGCTTTACTCTGTATCTAACCCGTGCTGTACCTGCCCTGGGAGTGTTTGATGGGACAGTGTAGAGGGAGCTTTACTCTGTATCTAACCCGTGCTGTACCTGCCCTGGGAGTGTTTGATGGGACAGTGTAGAGGGAGCTTTACTCTGTATCTAACCCGTGCTGTACCTGCCCTGGGAGTGTTTGATGGGACAGTGCTAGAGGGAGCTTTACTCTGTATCTAACCGTGCTGTACCTGCCCTGGGAGTGTTTGATGGGACAGTGTAGAGGGAGCTTTACTCTGTATCTAACCCGTGCTGTACCTGCCCTGGGAGTGTTTGATGGGACAGTGTAGAGGGAGCTTTACTCTGTATCTAACCCGTGCTGTACCTGCCCTGGGAGTGTTTGATGGGACAGTGTAGAGGGAGCTTTACTCTGTATCTAACCCGTGCTGTACCTGCCTGGGAGTGTTTGATGGGACAGTGTAGAGGGAGCTTTACTCTGTATCTAACCCGTGCTGTACCTGCCCTGGGAGTGTTTGATGGGACAGTGTAGAGGGAGCTTTACTCTGTATCTAACCCGTGCTGTACCTGCCTTGGGAGTGATTGATGGGACAGTGTAGAGGGAGCTTTACTCTGTATCTAACCCGTGCTGTACCTGCCCTGTTAGTGTTTGAAGGGACAGTGCAGAGGGATATTTACTCTGTATCTAACCCGTGCTGTACCTGCCCTGGGAGTGTTTGACGGGACAGTGTAGAGGGAGCTTTACTCTATCTATCCCGTGCTGTACCATCCCTGGGAGTGAGTGATGCGACAGTGCAGAGGGAGCTTTACTCTGTATCTAACCCGTGCTGCACCTGCCCTGGGAGTGTTTGATGGGACAGTGTTGAGTAAGCTTTACTCTGTATCTAACCCGTGCTGTACATAGCCTGGCAGTGTTTGATTGGGACAATGCAGAGGGAACATTAGTCTGTATCTAACCCGTGCTGTTTCTGCCCTGGGAGTGTTTGATGGGACAGTGTAGAGGGGGTTTTACTCTGTAATTAACCCGTGCTGCAGCTGCCCTGGGAGTGTTTGATGGGACAAGTGTAGAGGAGCTTTACTCTGTATCTAACCCATGCTGTTCCTGCCCTAGGAGTGTTTGGTGGGATAGTGTAGAGGGAGCTTTACTCTGTAACTAACCCCTGCTGTACCTGCCCTGGGAGTGTTTGATCGGACAGTGTCGAGGGAGCTTTACTCTGTATCTAACCCGTGCTGTACCTGCCCTGGGAGTGTTTGATGGGACGTGTAGAGGGAGCTTTACTCTGTATCTAACCTGTGCTGCATCTGCCATGGGAGTGTTTGGTGGGACACTGTAGAGGGAGCTTTACTCTGTATCTAACCTGTGCTGTACCTGCCCTGGGAGTGTTTGATGGGACAGTGTAGAGGGAGCTTTACTCTGTATCTAACCCAGTGCTGTACCTGCCCTGGCAGTGTTTGATGGGACAGTGTAGAGGGAGCTTTACTCTGTATCTAACCCGTGCTGTACCTGCCCTGGGAGTGTTTGATGGGACAGTGTAGAGGGAGCTTTACTCTGTATCTAACCCGTGCTGTACCTGCCCTGGGAGTGTTTGATGGGACAGTGTAGAGGGAGCTTTACTCTGTATCTAACCCGTGCTGTACCTGCCCTGGGAGTGTTTGATGGGACAGTGTAGAGGGAGCTTTACTCTGTATCTAACCCGTGCTGTACCTGCCCTGGGAGTGTTTGATGGGACAGTGTAGAGGGAGCTTTACTCTGTATCTAACCCGTGCTGTACCTGCCCTGGGAGTGTTTGATGGGACAGTGTAGAGGGAGCTTTACTCTGTATCTAACCCGTGCTGTACCTGCCCTGGGAGTGTTTGATGGGACAGTGTAGAGGGAGCTTTACTCTGTATCTAACCCGTGCTGTACCTGCCCTGGGAGTGTTTGATGGGACAGTGTAGAGGGAGCTTTACTCTGTATCTAACCCGTGCTGTACCTGCCCTGGGAGTGTTTGATGGGACAGTGTAGAGGGAGCTTTACTCTGTATCTAACCCGTGCTGTACCTGCCCTGGGAGTGTTTGATGGGACAGTGTAGAGGGAGCTTTACTCTGTATCTCACCCGTGCTGTACCTGCCCTGGGAGTGTTTGATGGGACAGTGTAGAGGGAGCCTTACTCTGTATCTAACCCGTGCTGTACCTGCCCTGGGAGTATTTGATGGGATAGTGTAGAGGGAGCTTTACTCTGTATGTAACCCGTGCTGTACCTGCCCTGGGAGTGTTTGATGGGACAGTGTCGAGGGAGCTTTACTCTGTATCTAACCTGTGCTGCACTGCCCTGGGAGTGTTTGATGGGACAATGCAGAGGGAGCTTTACTCTGTATCTAACCGTGCTGTACCTGCCCTGGGAGTGTTTGATGAGACAGTATAGAGGGAGCTTTGCTCTGTATCTAACCCATGCTGTTCTGCCCTGGGAGTGTTTGATGGGACAGTATAGAGCGAGCTTTACTCTGTATCTAACCCGTGCTGCACCTGCCCTGGGAGTGTTTGATGGGACAGTATAGAGGGAGCTTTACTCTGTATCTAACCCGTGCTGTACCTGCCCTGGGAGTGTTTGATGGGACAGTGCAGAGGGAGCTTTACTCTGTATCTAACCCATGCTGTACCTGCCCTGGGAGTGTTTGATGGGACAGTGTAGAGGGAGCTTTACTCTGTATCTAACCCGTGCTGTACCTGCCCTGGGAGTGTTTGATGGGACAGTGTAGAGGGAGCTTTACTCTGTATCTAACCCGTGCTGTACCTGCCCTGGGAGTGTTTGATGGGACAGTGTAGAGGGAGCTTTACTCTGTATCTAACCCGTGCTGTACCTGCCCTGGGAGTGTTTGATGGGACAGTGTAGAGGGAGCTTTACTCTGTATCTAACCCGTGCTGTACCATCCCTGGGAGTGTTTGATGGGACAGTGTAGAGGGAGCTTTACTCTGTATCTAACCCGTGCTGCACCTGCCCTGGGAGTGTTTGATGGGACAGTGTAGAGGAGCTTTACTCTGTATCTAACCCGTGCTGTACATAGCCTGGCAGTGTTTGATGGGACAATGCAGAGGGAGCATTACTCTGTATCTAACCTGTGCTGTACCTGCCCTGGGAGTGTTTGATGGGACAGTGTCGAGGGAGCCTTTGCTCTGTATCTAACCCGTGCTGTACCTGCCCTGGGAGTGTTTGATGGAACAATGTACAGGGAGCTTTACTCTGTATCTAACCCGTGCTGTACCTGCCTTGGGAGTGTTTGAGGGGACAGTGTAGAGGGGGCTTTACTGTGTATCTAACCCGTGCTGTACCTGCCTTGGGAGTGTTTGAGGGGACAGTGTAGAGGGGGCTTTACTGTATATCTAACCCGTGCTGTACCTGCCCTGGGAGTGTTTGATGGGAAAGTATCGAACGAGCGTTACTCTGTATGTTACGCGTGCTGTACCTGCCATGGGAGTGTTTGATGGGACAGTGTAGAGGGAGCTTTACGCTGTATCTAACCCGTGCTGTACCTGCCCTGGGAGTGTTTGATGGGACAGTGCAGAGGGAACTTTACTTTGTATCTAACCCGTGCTACACCTGCCCAGGAGTGTTTGATGGGACAGCGTAGAGGAGCTTTTCTCTGTATCTAACCCATGCTGTTCCTGGCCTGGGAGTGTTTGATGGGACAGTGTCGAGGAGGCTTTACGCTGTATCTAACCCGTGCTGTACCTGCCCTGGGAGTGTTTGATGGGACAGTGTAGAGGGAGCTTTACTCTGTATCTAACCCGTGCTGTACCTGCTCTAGGACTGTTTGATAGGACAGTATAGAGCGAGCTTTACTCTGTATCTAACCCGTGCTATACCTGCCCCTGGAGTGTTTGATGGGACACTGTAGAGGGAGCTTTACTCTGTATCTAACCCATGCTGTTCCTGCCCTGGGAGTGTTTGATGGGACAGTGTAGAGGGAGCCTTACGCTGTATCTAACCCGTGCTGTACCTGCCCTGGGAGTGTTTGATGGGACAGTGTAGAGGGAGCTTTACTCTGTATCTAACCCGTGCTGTACCTGCCCTGGGAGTGTTTGATGGGACAGTGTAGAGGAGCTTTTCTCTGTATCTAACCCGTGCTGTACTGCCCTGGGAGTGTTTGATGGGACAGTGTAGAGGGAGCTTTACTCTGTATCTAACCCGTGCTGTACCTGCCCTGGGAGTGTTTGATGGGACAGTGTTGAGGAGCTTTACTCTGTATCTAACCCGTGCTGTACCTGCCTGGGAGTGTTTGATGGGACATGTAGAGGGAGCTTTACTCTGTATCTAACCTGTGCTGTACCTGCCCTGGGAGTGTTTGATGGGACAGTGTAGAGGGAGCTTTACTCTGTATCTAACCCGTGCTGTACCTGCCCTGGGAGTGTTTGATGGGACAGTGTAGAGGGAGCTTTACTCTGTATCTAACCCGTGCTGTACCTGCCCTGGGAGTGTTTGATGGGACAGTGTAGAGGGAGCTTTACTCTGTATCTAACCCGTGCTGTACCTGCCCTGGGAGTGTTTGATGGGACAGTGTAGAGGGGGCTTTACTCTGTATCTAACCCGTAATGTACCTGCCCTGGGAGTGATTGATGGGACAGTGTAGAGGGAGCTTTACTCTGTATCTAACCCGTGCTGTACCTGCCTTGGGAGTGATTGATGGGACAGTGTAGAGGGAGCTTTACTCTGTATCTAACCCGTGCTGTACCTGCCCTGTTAGTGTTTGAAGGGACAGTGCAGAGGGATATTTACTCTGTATCTAACCCGTGCTGTACCTGCCCTGGGAGTGTTTGACGGGACAGTGTAGAGGGAGCTTTACTCTATCTATCCCGTGCTGTACCATCCCTGGGAGTGAGTGATGCGACAGTGCAGAGGGAGCTTTACTCTGTATCTAACCCGTGCTGCACCTGCCCTGGGAGTGTTTGATGGGACAGTGTTGAGTAAGCTTTACTCTGTATCTAACCCGTGCTGTACATAGCCTGGCAGTGTTTGATTGGGACAATGCAGAGGGAACATTAGTCTGTATCTAACCCGTGCTGTACCTGCCCTGGGAGTGTTTGATGGGACAGTGTAGAGGGAGCTTTACTCTGTATCTAACCCGTGCTGTACCTGCCCTGGGAGTGTTTGATGGGACAGTGTAGAGGGAGCTTTACTCTGTATCTAACCCGTGCTGTACCTGCCCTGGGAGTGTTTGATGGGACAGTGTAGAGGGAGCTTTACTCTGTATCTAACCCGTGCTGTACCTGCCCTGGGAGTGTTTGATGGGACAGTGTAGAGGGAGCTTTACTCTGTATCTAACCCGTGCTGTACCTGCCCTGGGAGTGTTTGATGGGACAGTGTAGAGGGAGCTTTACTCTGTATCTAACCCGTGCTGTACCTGCCCTGGGAGTGTTTGATGGGACAGTGTAGAGGGAGCTTTACTCTGTATCTAACCCGTGCTGTACCTGCCCTGGGAGTGTTTGATGGGACAGTGTAGAGGGAGCTTTACTCTGTATCTAACCCGTGCTGTACCTGCCCTGGGAGTGTTTGATGGGACAGTGCAGAGGGAGCTTTACTCTGTATCTAACCCGTGCTGTACCTGCCCTGGAGTGTTTGATGGGACAGTGTAGAGGGAGCTTTACTCTGTATCTAACCCGTGCTGTACCTGCCCTGGGAGTGTTTGATGGGACAGTGTAGAGGGAGCTTTACTCTGTATCTAACCCGTGCTGTACCTGCCCTGGGAGTGTTTGATGGGACAGTGTAGAGGGAGCTTTTACTCTGTATCGTACCCTGTGCTGTACCTGCCTGGGAGTGTTTGATGGGACAGTATAGAGGGAGCTTTACTCTGTATCTAACCCGTGCTGTACCTGCCCTGGGAGTGTTTGATGGGACAGTGTAGAGGGAGCTTTACTCTGTATCTAACCCGTGCTGTACCTGCCCTGGGAGTGTTTGATGCGACAGTGTAGAGAGAGCTTTACTCTGTATCTAACCCATGCTGTACCTGCCCTGGGAGTGTTTGATGGGACAGTCTAGAGGGAGCTTTACTCTGTATCTAACCCGTGCTGTACCTGCCCTGGGAGTGTTTGATGGGACAGTGTAGAGGGAGCTTTACTCTGTATCTAACCCGTGCTGTACCTGCCCTGGGAGTGTTTGATGGGACAGTGTAGAGGAGCTTTACTCTGTATCTAACCCGTGCTGTACCTGCCCTGGGAGTGTTTTGATGGGATAGTGTAGAGGGGAGCTTTACTCTGTATCTAACCCGTGCTGTACCTGCCCTGGGAGTGTTTGATGGGACAGTGTCGAGGGAGCTTTACTCTGTATCTAACCCGTGCTGTACCTGCCCTGGGAGTGTTTGATGGGACAGTGCAGAGGGAGCTTTACTCTGTATCTAACCGTGCTGTACCTGCCCTGGGAGTGTTTGATGGACAGTGTAGAGGGAGCTTTACTCTGTATCTAACCCATGCTGTACCTGCCCTGGGAGTGTTTGATGGACAGTGAAGAGCGAGCTTTACTCTGTATCTAACCCGTGCTGTACCTGCCCTGGAGTGTTTGATGGGACAGTGCTGAGGGAGCTTTACTCTGTATCTAACCTGTGCTGTGCTCTGCCCTGGGAGTGTTTGATGGACAGTGCAGAGTGAGCTTTACTCTGTATCTAACCCCTGCTGTTCCTGCCCTGGGAGTGTTTGATGGGACAGTGTAGAGGGAGCTTTACTCTGTATCTAACCCATGCTGTTCCTGCCCTGGGAGTGTTTGATGGGACAGTATAGAGCGGCTTTACTCTGTATCTAACCCGTGCTGTACCTGCCCTGGGAGTGTTTGATGGGACAGTGTAGAGGGAGCTTACTCTGTATCTAACCGTGCTGTACTGCCCTGGGAGTGTTTGATGGGACAGTGCTAGAGGGAGCTTTACTCTATCTAACCAGTGCTGTACCATCCCTGGGAGTGTTTGATGGACAGTGCAGAGGGAGCCTTTACTCTGTATTCTACCCGTGCTGCACCTGCCCTGGGAGTGTTTGATGGACAGTGATGGATCGAGCTTTACTCTGTATCTAACCCGTGCTTGTACCTGCCCTGGAGTGTTTGATTGGGACAATGTAGAGGGAGCATTAGCTCTGTATCTAACCTGTGCTGTACCTGCCCTGGGAGTGTTTGATGGGACAGTTTTAGAGGGAGCTTTACTCTGTATCTAACCCGTGCTGTACCTGCCCTGGAGTGTTTGATGGGACAGTGCAGAGGAGCTTTACTCTGTATCTAACCCGTGCTGTACCTGCCCTGGGAGTGTTTGATGGGACAGTGTCAGAGGGGAGCTTTACTCTGTATCTAACCGTGCTGTACCTGCCCTGGGAGTGTTTTTGGATGGGGCAGTGTAGAGGGAGCTTTACTCTGTAGTCTAACCCGTGCTGTACCTGCCCTGGGGAGTGTTTGATGGACAGTGCTTAGAGAGCGTTAACTCTGTAGTCTAACGCGTGCTGTACCTGCCTGGGAGTGTTTGATGGGACAGTGTCGAGGGAGCTTTACTCTGTATCTAACCGTGCTGTACCTGCCCTGGGGAGTGTTTGATGGACGATTGTAGAGGGAGCTTTACTCTTGTATCTAACCCAGCTGTACCTAGCCCTGGGAGTGTTTGTATGGGACAGTGTAGAGGTAGCTTTACTCTGTATCTAACCCAGCTGTACCTGCCGCTGGGAGTGTTTGATGGGACAGTGTAGAGGGAGCTTTACTCTGTATCTTACCCGTGCTGTACCTGCCCTGGAGTGTTTGATGGACAGTGTAGGAGGAGCTTTACTCTGTATCTAACCCGTGCTGTACCTGCCCTGGAGTGTTTGATGGGACAGTGTAGAGGGAGCTTTACTCTGTTTCTAACACCGTGCTGTAGCTGCCCTGGGAGTGTTTGATGGGACAGTGTAGAGGGAGCTTAACTCTGTATCTAACCCGTACTTGTACCTGCCCTGGGAGTGTTTGATGGGACAGTGTAGAGGGAGCTTTACTCTGTATCAAACCCGTGCTGGTACCTGCCTGGAAGTGTTGATGGACAGTGTAGAGTGAGCTTTACTCTGTATCTAACCCGTGCTGTACCTGCCCTGGAGTGTTTGATGGGACAGTTGCAGATGGAGCTTTACTCTGTATCTATCACGTGGCTGTACCTGCCTCGGGAGTGTTTGATGGGACAGTGTCGGAGGGAGCTTTACTCTGTATCTAACCCGGACTGTACCTGCTATGGGGAGTGTTTGATGGGTACAGTGACTGAGGGAGCTATACTTTGTATCTAAGCCCGTGTGCTGTACCTGCCCCTGGGGGTAGCTGATAGATGGGACTAGTGCTATAGAGAGCATTACTCCTGTATCTAACCCGTGCTGTACCTAGCCCTGGGAGTGTTTGATGAGTAGTGTAAAGGGGAGCTTTACTCTGCATCCTAAACTGCGATGCTACCTGCCCTTGGAGTGTTAGATGAGGACAGTGTAGAGCGCGGCTTTACACTGTCTCTACCCGTGCTGTAGCCTGGCCCTTGCGGTGTTTGATGGGACCTGTTGTCAGAGGGGAGCTTTAGCTCTGTATCTTACCCTTGCTGTACCTGCCCTGGGAGTGTTTGATGGGACAGTGTAGAGGGAGCTTTACTCTGTATCTAACCCGTGCTGTACCTGCCCTGGGAGTGTTTGATGGGACAGTGTAGAGGGAGCTTTACTCTGTATCTAACCCGTGCTGTACCTGCCCTGGGAGTGTTTGATGGGACAGTGTAGAGGGAGCTTTACTCTGTATCTAACCCGTGCTGTACCTGCCCTGGGAGTGTTTGATGGGACAGTGTAGAGGGAGCTTTACTCTGTATCTAACCCGTGCTGTACCTGCCCTGGGAGTGTTTGATGGGACAGTGTAGAGGGAGCTTTACTCTGTATCTAACCCGTGCTGTACCTGCCCTGGGAGTGTTTGATGGGACAGTGTAGAGGGAGCTTTACTCTGTATCTAACCCGTGCTGTACCTGCCCTGGGAGTGTTTGATGGGACAGTGTAGAGGGAGCTTTACTCTGTATCTAACCCGTGCTGTACCTGCCCTGGGAGTGTTTGATGGGACAGTGTAGAGGGAGCTTTACTCTGTATCTAACCCGTGCTGTACCTGCCTGGGAGTGTTTGATGGGACAGTGTAGAGGGAGCTTTACTCTGTATCTAACCCGTGCTGTACCTGCCCTGGGAGTGTTTGATGGGACAGTGTAGAGGGAGCTTTACTCTGTATCTAACCCGTGCTGTACCTGCCCTGGGAGTGTTTGATGGGACAGTGTAGAGGGAGCTTTACTCTGTATCTAACCCGTGCTGTACCTGCCCTGGGAGTGTTTGATGGGACAGTGTAGAGGGAGCTTTACTCTGTATCTAACCCGTGCTGTACCTGCCCTGGGAGTGTTTGATGGGACAGTGTAGAGGGAGCTTTACTCTGTATCTAACCCCTGCTGTACCTGCCCTGGGAGTGTTTGATGGGACAGTGTAGAGGGAGCTTTACTCTGTATCTAACCCGTGCTGTACCTGCCCTGGGAGTGTTTGATGGGACAGTGTAGAGGGAGCTTTACTCTGTATCTAACCCGTGCTGTACCTGCCCTGGGAGTGTTTGATGGGACAGTGTAGAGGGAGCTTTACTCTGTATCTAACCCGTGCTGTACCTGCCCTGGGAGTGTTTGATGGGACAGTGTAGAGGGAGCTTTACTCTGTATCTAACCCGTGCTGTACCTGCCCTGGGAGTGTTTGATGGGACAGTGTAGAGGGAGCTTTACTCTGTATCTAACCCGTGCTGTACCTGCCCTGGGAGTGTTTGATGGGACAGTGTAGAGGGAGCTTTACTCTGTATCTAACCCGTGCTGTACCTGCCCTGGGAGTGTTTGATGGGACAGTGTAGAGGGAGCTTTACTCTGTATCTAACCCGTGCTGTACCTGCCCTGGGAGTGTTTGATGGGACAGTGTAGAGGGAGCTTTACTCTGTATCTAACCCGTGCTGTACCTGCCCTGGGAGTGTTTGATGGGACAGTGTAGAGGGAGCTTTACTCTGTATCTAACCGTGCTGTACCTGCCCTGGGAGTGTTTGATGGGACAGTGTAGAGGGAGCTTTACTCTGTATCTAACCCGTGCTGTACCTGCCCTGGAGTGTTTGATGGGACAGTGTAGAGGGAGCTTTACTCTGTATCTAACCCGTGCTGTACCTGCCCTGGGAGTGTTTGATGGGACAGTGTAGAGGGAGCTTTACTCTGTATCTAACCCGTGCTGTACCTGCCCTGGGAGTGTTTGATGGGACAGTGTAGAGGGAGCTTTACTCTGTATCTAACCCGTGCTGTACCTGCCCTGGGAGTGTTTGATGGGACAGTGTAGAGGGAGCTTTACTCTGTATCTAACCCGTGCTGTACCTGCCCTGGGAGTGTTTGATGGGACAGTGTAGAGGGAGCTTTACTCTGTATCTAACCCGTGCTGTACCTGCCCTGGGAGTGTTTGATGGGACAGTGTAGAGGGAGCTTTACTCTGTATCTAACCCGTGCTGTACCTGCCCTGGGAGTGTTTGATGGGACAGTGTAGAGGGAGCTTTACTCTGTATCTAACCCGTGCTGTACCTGCTCCTGGGAGAGTTTGGTGGGACGATCGAGGGGAGCTTTATCTGTATCTAAACCCGTAGCTGTACCCAGGCCCTGAGGAGTTGTTTGATGGGACAGTGTGGAGGGGATCTTTACCTCTGTATCTAACCCGTTGCTGTACCTGCCCTGGGAGTGTTTGATGGGGACAGTGTAGAGGGAGCTTTTTACTTCTGTATCTAACCGTGCTGTACCTGCCCTGGGAGTGTTTGATGAACAGTGTAGAGGGGGCTTTTGTCTGTATCTAACCGCTCTGGGAGAGTTTCATTGGACAGTGCAGAGGGAGTTTTACTCTGTATCTGACCTGTGCTGTACCTGCCCTGGCAGTGTTTGATGGGACAGTGCAGAGGGAGCTTTACACTGTATCTAAGCCCGTGCTTTTCCTGCCCTGGGAATGTTTGATGGGACAGTGTGGAGAGAGCTTACTCTGTATCTAACCCGTGCTGTACCTGCCCTGGGAGTGTTTGATGGGACAGTGTAGAGGGAGCTTTACTCTGTATCTAACCCGTGCTGTACCTGCCCTGGGAGTGTTTGATGGGACAGTGTAGAGGGAGCTTTACTCTATCTAACCCGTGCTGTACCTGCCCTGGGAGTGTTTGATGGGACAGTGTAGAGGGAGCTTTACTCTGTATCTAACCCGTGCTGTACCTGCCTGGGAGTGTTTGATGGGACAGTGTGAGGGAGCTTTACTCTGTATCTAACCGTGCTGTACCTGCCCTGGGAGTGTTTGATGGGACAGTGTAGAGGGAGCTTTACTCTGTATCTAACCCGTGCTGTACCTGCCCTGGGAGTGTTTGATGGGACAGTGTCGAGGGAGCTTTACTCTGTATCTAACCCGTGCTGTACCTGCCCTGGGAGTGTTTGATGGGACAGTGTAGAGGGAGCTTTACTCTGTATCTAACCCGTGCTGTACCTGCCCTGGGAGTGTTTGATGGGACAGTGTAGAGGGAGCTTTACTCTGTATCTAACCCGTGCTGTACCTGCCCTGGAGTGTTTGATGGGACAGTGTAGAGGGAGCTTTACTCTGTATCTAACCCCTGCTGTACCTGCCCTGGGAGTGTTTGATGGGACAGTGTAGAGGGAGCTTTACTCTGTATCTAACCCGTGCTGTACCTGCCCTGGGAGTGTTTGATGGGACAGTGTAGAGGGAGCTTTACTCTGTATCTAACCCGTGCTGTACCTGCCCTGGAGTGTTTGGTGGACAGTGTAGAGGGAGCTTTACTCTGTATCTAACCCTGCTGTACCTGCCCTGGGAGTGTTTGATGGACAGTGTAGAGGGAGCTTTACTCTGTATCTAACCTGTGCGTCTGCCCTGGGAGTGTTTGATGGGACAGTGTAGAGGGAGCTTTACTCTGTATCTAACCCGTGCTGTACCTGCCCTGGGAGTGCTTGATGGGACAGTGCAGAGGGAGCTTTACTCTGTATCTAACCCGTGCTGTACCTGCCCTGGCAGTGATGATGGGACACTGTAGAACGAGCTTTAATCTGTATCTAACCCGTGCTGTACCTGCCCTGGGAGTGTTTGATGGGACAGTGTCGAGGGAGCTTTACTCTGTATCTAACCCGTGCTGTACCTGCCCTGGGAATGTTTGATGGGACAGTGTAGAGGGAGCTTTACTCTGTATCTAACCCGTGCTGTACCTGCCCTGGGAGTGTTTGATGGGACAGTGTAGAGGGAGCTTTACTCTGTATCGTACCCGTGCTGTGCTGCCTGGGAGTGTTTGATGGGACAGTGTAGAGGGAGCTTTACTCTGTATCTAACCCGTGCTGTACCTGCCCTGGGAGTGTTTGATGGGACAGTGTAGAGGGAGCTTTACTCTGTATCTAACCCGTGCTGTACCTGCCCTGGGAGTGTTTGATGGACAGTGTAGAGGGAGCTTTACTCTGTATCTAACCCGTGCTGTACCTGCCCTGGAGTGTTTGATGGGACAGTGTAGAGGGAGCTTTACTCTGTATCTAACCCGTGCTGTACCTGCCCTGGGAGTGTTTGATGGGACAGTGTAGAGGGAGCTTTACTCTGTATTAACCCGTGCTGTACCTGCCCTGGGAGTGTTTGATGGGACAGTGTAGAGGGAGCTTTACTCTGTATCTAACCCGTGCTGTACCTGCCCTGGGAGTGTTTGATGGAACAGTGTAGAGGGAGCTTTACTCTGTATCTAACCCGTGCTGTACCTGCCCTGGGAGTGTTTGATGGGACAGTGTAGAGGGAGCTTTACTCTGTATCTAACCCGTGCTGTACCTGCCCTGGGAGTGTTTGATGGGACAGTGTAGAGGGAGCTTTACTCTGTATCTAACCCGTGCTGTACCTGCCCTGGGAGTGTTGATTGGGACAGTGTAGAGGGAGCTTTACTCTGTATCTTACCCGTGCTGTACCTGCCCTGGGAGTGTTTGATGGGACAGTGTAGAGGGAGCTTTACTCTGTATCTAACCCGTGCTGTACCTGCCCTGGGAGTGTTTGATGGACAGTGTAGAGGGAGCTTTACTCTGTATCTAACCCGTGCTGTACCTGCCCTGAGAGTGTTTGATGGGACAGTGTAGAGGGACTTTACTCTGTATCTAACCCGTGCTGTACCTGCCTCCAGGAGTGTTTGATGGGACAGTGCAGAGGGAGCTTTACTCTGTATCTAACCCTGCTGTTCCTGCCCTGGGAGTGTTTGATGGGACAGTGTAGAGGGAGCTTTACTCTGTATCTAACCCGTGCTGTACCTGCCCTGGGAGTGTTTGATGGGACAGTGTAGAGGGAGCTTTACTCTGTATCTAACCCGTGCTGTACCTGCCCTGGGAGTTTTGATGGGACAGTGTAGAGGGAGCTTTACTCTGTATCTAACCCGTGCTGTACCTGCCCTGGGAGTGTTTGATTGGGACAGTGTAGAGGAGCTTTACTCTGTATCTAACCCATGCTGTACCTGCCCTGGGAGTGTTTGATGGGACAGTTTAGAGGGAGCTTTAACTCTGTAATCTAACCCGTGCTGTACCTGCCCTGGGAGTGTTTGATGGGACAGTGTACAGGGAGCTTTACTCTGTATCTAACCTGCTGTACCTGCCCTGGGAGTGTTTGATGGGACAGTGTAGAGGGAGCTTTACTCTGTATCTAACCCGTGCTGTACCTGCCCTGGGAGTGTTTGATGTGACATGTAGAACGAGCTGTTACTCTGTTTGTTACACGTGCTGTACCTGCCTGGAGAGTTTGATGGACAGTGTAGAGGGAGCTTTACTCTGTATCTGACCCGTGCTGTACCTGCCCTGGGATTGTTTGATGGGACAGTGTTGAGGGAGCTTTACTCTGTATCTAACCCGTGCTGTGCTTGCCCTGGAGTGTTTTGATGTGGACAGTGTAGAGGGAGCTTTACTCCGTATCTAACCGTGCTGTACCTGCCTGGCAGTGTTTGATGGGACAGTGCAGAGGGAGCATTACTCTGTATCTAACCCCGTGCTGTACCTCCTGGGAGTGTTTATGGGACAGTGTAGAGGGAGCTTTACTCTGTATATCTAACCCGTGCTGTACCTGCCCTGGGGTGTTTGATGGACAGTGTAGAGGGGTTTTACTCTGTATCTAACCCGTGCTGTACCCTGCCCTGGTGAGTGTTTGTTGATGGACAGTGTAGAGGGAGCTTACTCTGTATCTAACCCGTGCTGTACCTGCCCTGGGAGTGTTGATGGGACCAGTGCAGAGGGAGCTTTACTCTGTAACTAACCCTTGCTGTACCTGCCCTGGGAGTGTTTGATGGGACAGTGTAGAGGAGCTTTTACTCTGTATCTAACCCGTTGCTGTACCTGCCCTGGAGTGTTTGATGGGACAGTGTAGAGGGAGCTTTACTCTGTATCTAACCCTGCTGTACCTGCCCTGGAGTGTTTGATGGGACAGTGTGAGGAGCTTTACTCTGTAACTAACCCGTGCTGTACCTGCCCTGGAGTGTTTGATGGGACAGTGTACGAGGGAGCTTTACTTACTCTGTATCTAACCCGTGCTGTACCCGCCCTGGGAGTGTTTGATGGGAC
>JASTWF010001170.1:37898-79390 GCA_030390025.1 Squalus acanthias
CCCTCCTGGGAGTGTTTGATGGGATAGTGCAAAGGGAGCTTTACTCTGTCTGTAACCTTGCTGTACCTGCCCTGGAGTGTTTGATGGGACAGTGTAGAGGGAGCTTACTCTGTATCTAACTCGTGCTGTACCTGCCCTGGGAGTGTTTGATGGGACACTTAGAGGGAGCATTACTCTGTATCTAACCCTGCTGTACCTGCCCTGGAGTGTTTTGATGGACAGTGTAGAGGGAGCTTTACTCTGCATCTAACCCGTGCTGTACCTGCCCTGGGAGTGTTTGATGACAGTGTAGAGGGAGCTTTACTACTCTGTATCTAAAACCCTGCTGTACCTGCCCTGGGAGTGTTGATGGGACAGTGTTAGGGCAGATTACTCTGTATCTAACCCGGGCTGTACCTGCCCCTGGGAGTGTTTGATGGGACAGTGTAGAGGGAGCTTTACTCTCGTATCTAACCCGTGCTGTACCTGCCCTGGGAGTGTTTGAGGGACATGTACAGGGAGCTTTACTCTGTATCTAACCCGTTCTGTACCTGCCTTGGGAGTGTTTGATGGGACAGTGTAAGAGGGAGCTTTACTCTGTATCTAACCGTGCTGTACCTGCCCTCGGAGTGTTTGATGGGAAAGTGTAGAGGGAGCTTTACTCTGTATCTAACCCTGCTGTACCTGCCCTGGGTGTGTTTGATGGACAGTGTAGAGGTGCTTTACTCTGTATCTAACCCGTGCTGTACCTGCCCTGGGAGTGTTTGATGGGAAAGTATTGAGGGAGCGTTACTCTGTATCTAACCCGTGCTGTACCTGCCCTGTGAGTGTTTGATGGGACAGTGTAGAGGAGCTTTACTCTGTATCTAACCTGTGCTATGCTTGCCCTGGGAGTGTTTGATGGACAGTGTAGAGGAGCTTTACTCTGTATCTAACCGCGTGCTGTACCTGCCCTGGGAGTGTTTGATGGGACAGTGTAGAGGGAGCATTACTCTGTATCTAACCCCGCTGTACCTGCCCGGGAGTGTTTGATGGGACAGTGTAGAGGGAGCTTTACTCTGTATCTACCCCTGCTGTACCTGCCCTGGGAGTGTTTTGATGGGACAGTTAGAGGGAGCTTTACTCTGTATATAACCCGTGCTGTACCTGCCCTGGAGTGTTTGATGGGACAGTGTAGAGGGAGCTTTACTCTGTATCTAACCCGTGCTGTACCTGCCCTGGGAGTGTTTGATGGGACAGTGTAGAGGAGCTTTACTCTGTATCTAACCGTGCTGTACCTGCCCTGGGAGTGTTTGATGGGACAGTGCAGAGGGAGCTTTACTCTGTATCTAACCCGTGCTGTACCCTGCCCTGGGAGTGTTTGATGGGACAGTGTAGAGGGAGCTTTACTCTGTATCTAACCCGTGCTGTACCTGCCCTGGAGTGTTTGATGGGAAGTGTAGAGGGAGCTTTACTCTGTATCTAACCCGTGCTGTACCTGCCCTGGGAGTGTTTGATGGGACAGTGTAGAGGGAGCTTTACTCTGTATCTAACCCGTGCTGTACCTGCCCTGGAGTGTTTGATGGGACAGTGTAGAGGAGCGTTACTCTCTGTCTCTTACCCGTGCTGTACCTGCCCTGGAGTGTTTGATGGGACAGTGTAGAGGGAGCTTTACTCTGTATCTAACCCGTGCTGTACCTGCCCTGGGAGTGTTTGATGGGACAGTGTAGAGTGAGCTTTACTCTGTATCTAACCCATGCTGTACCTGCCCTGGAGTGTTTGATGGGACAGTGCAGAGGGAGCTTTACTCTGTATCTAACCCATGCTGTACCTGCCCTGGGAGTGTTTGATGGGACATGTAGTAGAGCTTTACTCTGTATCTAACCCGTGCTGTACCTGCCCTGGGAGTGTTTGATGGGACAGTGTAGAGGGAGCTTTACTCTGTATCTAACCCGTGCTGTACCTGCCCTGGGAGTGTTTGATGGGACAGTGTAGAGGGAGCTTTACTCTGTATCTAACCCGTGCTGTACCTGCCCTGGGAGTGTTTGATGGACAGTGTAGAGGGAGCTTTACTCTGTATCTAACCCGTGCTGTACCTGCCCTGGGAGTGTTTGATGGGACAGTGTAGAGGGAGCTTTACTCTGTATCTAACCCGTGCTGTACCTGCCCTGGGAGTGTTTGATGGGACAGTGTAGAGGGAGCTTTACTCTGTATCTAACCCGTGCTGTACCTGCCCTGGGAGTGTTTGATGGGACAGTGTAGAGGGAGCTTTACTCTGTATCTAACCCTGCTGTACCTGCCCTGGGAGTGTTTGATGGGACAGTGTAGAGGGCGTTTACTCTGTATCTAACCCGTGCTGTACCTGCCCTGGGAGTGTTTGATGGGACAGTGTAGAGGGAGCTTTACTCTGTATCTAACCCGTGCTGTACCTGCCCTGGGAGTGTTTGATGGGACAGTGTAGAGGGAGCTTTACTCTGTATCTAACCCGTGCTGTACCTGCCCTGGGAGTGTTTGATGGGACAGTGTAGAGGGAGCTTTAACTCTGTATCTAACCGTGCTGTACCTGCCCTGGGAGTGTTTGATGGGACAGTGTAGAGGAGCTTTACCTCTGTATCTAACCCGTGCTGTACCTGCCCTGGAGTGTTTGATGGACAGTGTAGAGGGAGCTTTACTCTGTATCTAACCCGTGCTGTACCTGCCATGGGAGTGTTTGATGGGACAGTGTCAGAGGGGACTTTACTCTGTATTCTAACCCGTGCTGTACCTGCCCTGGAGTGTTTGATGGACAGTGCAAGGGAGCTTCTTCTGTATCAACCCGTGCTGTACCTGCCCTGGGAGGTGTTGATGGGACAGTGTAGAGGGAGCTTTACTCTGTATCTAACCGTGCTGTACCTGCCGTGGGAGTGTTTGATGGGACAGTGTAGAGGGAGCTTTACTCTGTATCTAACCCCGTGCTGTACCTGCCCTGGAGTGTTTGATGGGGACAGTGTAGAGGGAGCTTTACTCTGTATTAACCCGTGCTGTTCTGCCCTGGAGTGTTGATGGGGACCAGTGTAGAGGGAGCATTAGATCGTATTGTAACCCGTGCTGTACCTGCCTGGGAGTGCTTTGATGGGGACAGTCGTAGAGGGAGTTTTACTCTGGTATCTAACCCGTGCTGTTCCTGCCTGGAGTGTTTCATCGGGACTGTGCTAGAGGGAGCTTTATCTGTATCTAACCCGTGCTGTACCTGCCCTGGAGTGTTTGTGTACCAGTGTAGAGGGAGCTTAGCTCTGTATCTACCCGTGCTGTACCTGCCCTTGGAGTGTTTGATGGGGACAGTGTCAGGAGGGTAGCTTTAGCTCTGTATCTCAACCGTTCTCTGTACCTGTCCTGGGTGTGTTTGATGGGACAGGGAAGAAGGGAGCTTTACTCTGTATCTAAACCTAGCTGTACCTGCCCTGGAGTGTTTGATGGGACAGTGCAGAGGGAGCTTTACTCTGTATCTAACCCGTGCTGTACCTGCCCTGGAGTGTTTGATGGGACAGTGCTGAGGGAGCTTTACTCTGTATCTAACCCGTGCTGTACCTTGCCCTGGGAGTGTTTGATGGGACAGTGTAGAGGGACCTTTACTCTGTATCAACCCATGCTGTACCTGCCTGGGAGTGTTTGATGGGACAGTGTAGAGGGAGCTTTACTCTGTATCTAACCCGTGCTGTACCTGCCCTGGGAGTGTTTGATGGGACAGTGTAGAGGGAGCCTTTACTCTGTATCTAACCCGTGCTGTACCTGCCCTGGGAGTGTTTGATGGGACAGTGTAGAGGGAGCTTTACTCTGTATCTAACCCGTGCTGTACCTGCCCTGGGAGTGTTTGATGGGGACAGTGTAGAGGGAGCTTTACTCTGTATCTAACCGTGCTGTACCTGCCCTGGGGTGTTTGATGGGACAGTGTAGAGGGAGCTTTACTCTGTATCTAACCCGTGCTGTACCTGCCCTGGGAGTGTTGATGGGACAGTGTAGAGCGGGAGCTTTACTCTGTATCTAACCCGTGCTGTACCTGCCCTGGGAGTGTTTGATGGGACAGTGTAGAGGGAGCTTTACTCTGTATCTAACCCGTGCTGTACCTGCCCTGGGAGTGTTTGATGGGACAGTGTAGAGGGAGCTTTACTCTGTATCTAACCCGTGCTGTACCTGCCCTGGGAGTGTTTGATGGGACAGTGTAGAGGGAGCTTTACTCTGTATCTAACCCGTGCTGTACCTGCCCTGGGAGTGTTTGATGGGACAGTGTAGAGGGAGCTTTACTCTGTATCTAACCCGTGCTGTCCTGCCCTGGGAGTGTTTGATGGGACAGTGTAGAGGGAGCTTTACTCTGTATCTAACCCGTGCTGTACCTGCCCTGGGAGTGTTTGATGGGACAGTGTAGAGGGAGCTTTACTCTGTATCTAACCCGTGCTGTACCTGCCCTGGGAGTGTTTGATGGGACAGTGTAGAGGGAGCTTTACTCTGTATCTAACCCGTGCTGTACCTGCCCTGGGAGTGTTTGATGGGACAGTGTAGAGGGAGCTTTACTCTGTATCTAACCCGAGCTGTACCTGCCCTGGGAGTGTTTGATGGGACAGTGTAGAGGGAGCTTTACTCTGTATCTAACCCGTGCTGTACCTGCCTGGGAGTGTTTTGATGGGACAGTGTAGCAGGGAGCTTTACTCTGTATCTAACCCGTGCTGTACCTGCCCTGGGAGTGTTTGATGGGACAGTGTAGAGTGAGCTTTACTCTGTATCTAAACCGTGCTGTACAGTGCCCTGGGAGTGTTTGATGGGACAGTGTCGAGGGAGTTTTACTCTGTATCTAACCGTGCTGTACCTGCCCTGGGAGTGTTTGACTGGGACAGTTGTGAGGGAGCTTTACTCTGTATCTAACCCGTGCTGTACCTGCCCTGGAGTGTTCTGATGGACAGTTCAGAGCGAGCTTTACTCTGTATCTAACCCGTGCTGTACCTGCCCTGGGAAGTTTGATGGACAGTGCAGAGGGAGCTTTACTCTGTATCTTACCCGTGCTGTACCTGCCCTGGGAGTGTTTGATGGGACAGTGTAGAGGGAGCTTTACTCTGTATCTAACCCGTGCTGTACCTGCCCTGGGAGTGTTTGATGGGACAGTGTAGAGGGAGCTTTACTCTGTATCTAACCCGTGCTGTACCTGCCCTGGGAGTGTTTGATGGGACAGTGTAGAGGGAGCTTTACTCTGTATCTAACCCGTGCTGTACCTGCCCTGGGAGTGTTTGATGGGACAGTGTAGAGGGAGCTTTACTCTGTATCTAACCCGTGCTGTACCTGCCCTGGGAGTGTTTGATGGGACAGTGTAGAGGGAGCTTTACTCTGTATCTAACCCGTGCTGTACCTGCCCTGGGAGTGTTTGATGGGACAGTGTAGAGGGAGCTTTACTCTGTATCTAACCCTGCTGTACCTGCCCTGGGAGTGTTTGATGGGACAGTGTAGAGGGAGCTTTACTCTGTATCTAACCCGTGCTGTACCTGCCCTGGGAGTGTTTGATGGGACAGTGTAGAGGGAGCTTTACTCTGTATCTAACCCGTGCTGTACCTGCCCTGGGAGTGTTTGATGGGACAGTGTAGAGGGAGCTTTACTCTGTATCTAACCCGTGCTGTACCTGCCCTGGGAGTGTTTGATGGGACAGTGTAGAGGGAGCTTTACTCTGTATCTAACCCGTGCTGTACCTGCCCTGGAGTGTTTGATGGGACAGTGTAGAGGGAGCTTTACTCTGTATCTAACCCGTGCTGTACCTGCCCTGGGAGTGTTTGATGGGACAGTGTAGAGGGAGCTTTACTCTGTATCTAACCCGTGCTGTACCTGCCCTGGGAGTGTTTGATGGACAGTGTAGAGGGAGCTTTACTCTGTATCTAACCCTTGCTGTACCTGCCCTGGAGTGTTTGATGGACAGTGTAGAGGGAGCTTTACTCTGTATCTAACCCGTGCTGTACCTGCCCTGGGAGTGTTTGATGGGACAGTGTAGAGGGAGCTTTACTCTGTATCTAACCCGTGCTGTACCTGCCCTGGGAGTGTTTGATGGGACAGTGTAGAGGGAGCTTTACTCTATCTCCAACCCGTGCTGTACCTGCCCTGGGAGTGTTTGATGGGACAGTGTAGAGGGAGCTTTACTCTGTATCTAACCCGTGCTGTACCTGCCCTGGGAGTGTTTGATGGGACAGTGTAGAGGGAGCTTTACTCTGTATCTAACCCGTGCTGTACCTGCCCTGGGAGTGTTTGATGGGACAGTGTAGAGGGAGCTTTACTCTGTATCTAACCCGTGCTGTACCTGCCCTGGGAGTGTTTGATGGGACAGTGTAGAGGAGCTTTACTCTGTATCTAACCGTGCTGTACCTGCCCTGGGAGTGTTTGATGGGACAGTGTAGAGGGAGCTTTACTCTGTATCTAACCCGTGCTGTACCTGCCCTGGGAGTGTTTGATGGGACAGTGTAGAGGGAGCTTTACTCTGTATCTAACCCGTGCTGTACCTGCCCTGGGAGTGTTTGATGGGACAGTGTAGAGGGAGCTTTACTCTGTATCTAACCCGTGCTGTACCTGCCCTGGGAGTGTTTGATGGGACAGTGTAGAGGGAGCTTTACTCTGTATCTAACCCGTGCTGTACCTGCCCTGGGAGTGTTTGATGGACAGTGTAGAGGAGCTTTACTCTGTATCTAACCCGTGCTGTACCTGCCCTGGGAGTGTTTGATGGGACAGTGTAGAGGGAGCTTTACTCTGTATCTAACCCGTGCTGTCCTGCCCTGGGAGTGTTTGATGGGACAGTGTAGAGGGAGCTTTACTCTGTATCTAACCCGTGCTGTACCTGCCCTGGGAGTGTTTGATGGGAAGTGTAGAGGGAGCTTTACTCTGTATCTAACCCGTGCTGTACCTGCCCTGGGAGTGTTTGATGGGACAGTGTAGAGGGAGCTTTACTCTGTATCTAACCTGTGCTGTACCTGCCCTGGGAGTGTTTGATGGGACAGTGTAGAGGGAGCTTTACTCTGTATCTAACCCGTGCTGTACCTGCCCTGGGAGTGTTTGATGGGACAGTGTAGAGGGAGCTTTACTCTGTATCTAACCCGTGCTATACCTGCCCTGGGAGTGTTTGATGGGACAGTGTAGAGGGAGCTTTACTCTGTATCTAACCCGTGCTGTACCTGCCCTGGGAGTGTTTGATGGGACAGTGTAGAGGAGCTTTACTCTGTATCTAACCCGTGCTGTACCTGCCCTGGGAGTGTTTGATGGGACAGTGTAGAGGGAGCTTTACTCTGTATCTAACCCGTGCTGTACCTGCCCTGGGAGTGTTTGATGGGACAGTGTAGAGGGAGCTTTACTCTGTATCTAACCCGTGCTGTACCTGCCCTGGGAGTGTTTGATGGGACAGTGTAGAGGGAGCTTTACTCTGTATCTAACCCGTGCTGTACCTGCCCTGGGAGTGTTTGATGGGACAGTGTAGAGGGAGCTTTACTCTGTATCTAACCCGTGCTGTACCTGCCCTGGGAGTGTTTGATGGGACAGTGTAGAGGGAGCTTTACTCTGTATCTAACCCGTGCTGTACCTGCCCTGGGAGTGTTTGATGGGACAGTGTAGAGGGAGCTTTACTCTGTATCTAACCCGTGCTGTACCTGCCCTGGGAGTGTTTGATGGGACAGTGTAGAGGGAGCTTTACTCTGTATCTAACCCGTGCTGTACCTGCCCTGGGAGTGTTTGATGGGACAGTGTAGAGGGAGCTTTACTCTGTATCTAACCCGTGCTGTACCTGCCCTGGGAGTGTTTGATGGGACAGTGTAGAGGGAGCTTTACTCTGTATCTAACCCGTGCTGTACCTGCCCTGGGAGTGTTTGATGGGACAGTGTAGAGGGAGCTTTACTCTGTATCTAACCCGTGCTGTACCTGCCCTGGGAGTGTTTGATGGGACAGTGTAGAGGGAGCTTTACTCTGTATCTAACCCGTGCTGTACCTGCCCTGGGAGTGTTTGATGGGACAGTGTAGAGGGAGCTTTACTCTGTATCTAACCCGTGCTGTACCTGCCCTGGGAGTGTTTGATGGGACAGTGTAGAGGGAGCTTTACTCTGTATCTAACCCGTGCTGTACCTGCCCTGGGAGTGTTTGATGGGACAGTGTAGAGGGAGCTTTACTCTGTATCTAACCCGTGCTGTACCTGCCCTGGAGTGTTTGATGGGACAGTGTAGAGGGAGCTTTACTCTGTATCTAACCCGTGCTGTACCTGCCCTGGGAGTGTTTGATGGGACAGTGTAGAGGGAGCTTTACTCTGTATCTAACCCGTGCTGTACCTGCCCTGGGAGTGTTTGATGGGACAGTGTAGAGGGAGCTTTACTCTGTATCTAACCCGTGCTGTACCTGCCCTGGGAGTGTTTGATGGGACAGTGTGAGGGAGCTTTTACTCTGTATCTAACCCGTGCTGTACCTGCCCTGGGAGTGTTTGATGGGACAGTGTAGAGGGAGCTTTACTCTGTATCTAACCCGTGCTGTACCTGCCCTGGAGTGTTTGATGGGACAGTGTAGAGGGAGCTTTACTCTGTATCTAACCCGTGCTGTACCTGCCCTGGGAGTGTTTGATGGGACAGTGTAGAGGGAGCTTTACTCTGTATCTAACCCGTGCTGTACCTGCCCTGGGAGTGTTTGATGGGACAGTGTAGAGGGAGCTTTACTCTGTATCTAACCCGTGCTGTACCTGCCCTGGGAGTGTTTGATGGGACAGTGTAGAGGGAGCTTTACTCTGTATCTAACCCGTGCTGTACCTGCCCTGGGAGTGTTTGATGGGACAGTGCAGAGGGAGCTTTACTCTGTATCTAACCCGTGCTGTACCTGCCCTGGGAGTGTTTGATGGGACAGTGTAGAGGGAGCTTTACTCTGTATCTAACCCGTGCTGTACCTGCCCTGGGAGTGTTTGATGGGACAGTGTAGAGGGAGCTTTACTCTGTATCTAACCCGTGCTGTACCTGCCCTGGGAGTGTTTGATGGGACAGTGTAGAGGGAGCTTTACTCTGTATCTAACCCGTGCTGTACCTGCCCTGGGAGTGTTTGATGGGACAGTGTAGAGGGAGCTTTACTCTGTATCTAACCCGTGCTGTACCTGCCCTGGGAGTGTTTGATGGGACAGTGTAGAGGGAGCTTTACTCTGTATCTAACCCGTGCTGTACCTGCCCTGGGAGTGTTTGATGGGACAGTGTAGAGGGAGCTTTACTCTGTATCTAACCCGTGCTGTACCTGCCCTGGGAGTGTTTGATGGGACAGTGTAGAGGGAGCTTTACTCTGTATCTAACCCGTGCTGTACCTGCCCTGGGAGTGTTTGATGGGACAGTGTAGAGGGAGCTTTACTCTGTATCTAACCCGTGCTGTACCTGCCCTGGGAGTGTTTGATGGGACAGTGTAGAGGGAGCTTTACTCTGTATCTAACCCGTGCTGTACCTGCCCTGGGAGTGTTTGATGGGACAGTGTAGAGGGAGCTTTACTCTGTATCTAACCCGTGCTGTACCTGCCCTGGAGTGTTTGATGGACAGTGTAGAGGGAGCTTTACTCTGTATCTAACCCGTGCTGTACCTGCCCTGGGAGTGTTTGATGGGACAGTGCAGAGGGAGCTTTACTCTGTATCTAACCCGTGCTGTACCTGCCCTGGGAGTGTTTGATGGGACAGTGTAGAGGGAGCTTTACTCTGTATCTAACCCGTGCTGTACCTGCCCTGGGAGTGTTTGATGGGACAGTGTAGAGGGAGCTTTACTCTGTATCTAACCCGTGCTGTACCTGCCCTGGGAGTGTTTGATGGGACAGTGTAGAGGGAGCTTTACTCTGTATCTAACCGTGCTGTACCTGCCCTGGGAGTGTTTGATGGGACAGTGTAGAGGGAGCTTTACTCTGTATCTAACCCGTGCTGTACCTGCCCTGGGAGTGTTTGATGGACAGTGTAGAGGGAGCTTTACTCTGTATCTAACCCTGCTGTACCTGCCCTGGGAGTGTTTGATGGGACAGTGTAGAGGGAGCTTTACTCTGTATCTAACCCGTGCTGTACCTGCCCTGGGAGTGTTTGATGGGACAGTGTAGAGGGAGCTTTACTCTGTATCTAACCCTGCTGTACCTGCCCTGGGAGTGTTTGATGGGACAGTGTAGAGGGAGCTTTACTCTGTATCTAACCCGTGCTGTACCTGCCCTGGAGTGTTTGATGGGACAGTGTAGAGGGAGCTTTACTCTGTATCTAACCCGTGCTGTACCTGCCCTGGGAGTGTTTGATGGGACAGTGTAGAGGGAGCTTTACTCTGTATCTAACCCGTGCTGTACCTGCCCTGGGAGTGTTTGATGGGACAGTGTAGAGGGAGCTTTACTCTGTATCTAACCCGTGCTGTACCTGCCCTGGAGTGTTTGATGGGACAGTGTAGAGGGAGCTTTACTCTGTATCTAACCCGTGCTGTACCTGCCCTGGGAGTGTTTTTGGGACAGTGTAGAGGGAGCTTTACTCTGTATCTAACCCGTGCTGTACCTGCCCTGGGAGTGTTTGATGGGACAGTGTAGAGGGAGCTTTACTCTGTATCTACCCGTGCTGTACCTGCCCTGGGAGTGTTTGATGGGACAGTGTAGAGGGAGCTTTACTCTGTATCTAACCCGTGCTGTACCTGCCCTGGGAGTGTTTGATGGGACAGTGTAGAGGGAGCTTTACTCTGTATCTAACCCGTGCTGTACCTGCCCTGGGAGTGTTTGATGGGACAGTGTAGAGGGAGCTTTACTCTGTATCTAACTCCGCTGTACCTGCCCTGGGAGTGTTTGATGGGACAGTGTAGAGGGAGCTTTACTCTGTATCTAACCCGTGCTGTACCTGCCCTGGGAGTGTTTGATGGGACAGTGTAGAGGGAGCTTTACTCTGTATCTAACCCGTGCTGTACCTGCCCTGGGAGTGTTTGATGGGACAGTGTCGAGGGAGCTTTACTCTGTATCTAACCCGTGCTGTACCTGCCCTGGGAGTGTTTGATGGGACAGTGCAGAGGGAGCTTTACTCTGTATCTAACCCGTGCTGTACCTGCCCTGGAGTGTTTGATGGGACAGTGTAGAGGGAGCTTTACTCTGTATCTAACCCGTGCTGTACCTGCCCTGGGAGTGTTTGATGGGACAGTGTAGAGGGAGCTTTACTCTGTATCTAACCCGTGCTGTACCTGCCCTGGAGTGTTTGATGGGACAGTGTAGAGGGAGCTTTACTCTGTATCTAACCCGTGCTGTACCTGCCCTGGGAGTGTTTGATGGGACAGTGTAGAGGGAGCTTTACTCTGTATCTAACCCGTGCTGTACCTGCCCTGGGAGTGTTTGATGGGACAGTGTAGAGGGAGCTTTACTCTGTATCTAACCCGTGCTGTACCTGCCCTGGGAGTGTTTGATGGGACAGTGTAGAGGGAGCTTTACTCTGTATCTAACCCGTGCTGTACCTGCCCTGGGAGTGTTTGATGGGACAGTGTAGAGGGAGCTTTACTCTGTATCTAACCCGTGCTGTACCTGCCCTGGGAGTGTTTGATGGGACAGTGTAGAGGGAGCTTTACTCTGTATCTAACCCATGCTGTTCCTGCCCTGGGAGTGTTTGATGGTACAGTGTAGATGAGCTTTACGCTGTATCTAACCCGTGCTGTACCTGCCCTGGGAGTGTTTGATGGGACAGTGCAGAGGGAGCTTTACTCTGTATCTAACCCGTGCTGTACCATCCCTGGGAGTGATTGATGGGACAGTGTGGAGGGAGCTTTACTCTGTATCTAACCCGTGCTGTACCTGCCTTGGGAGTGTTTGATGGGACAGTGCAGAGGGAGCTTAACTCTGTATCTAACCCGTGCTGTACATAGCCTGGGAGTGTTTGATGGGACAGTGTAGAGTGAGCTTTACTCTGTTTCTAACCCGTGCTGTACCTGCCCTAGGAGTGTTTGATGGGACAGTATAGAGCGAGCTTTACTGTGCATGTAACCTGTGCTGTACCTGCCCTGGGAGTGTTTGATGGGACAGTGTAGAGGGAGCTTTACTCTGTATCTAACCCCTGCTGTACATGCCCTGGAAGTGTTTGATGGGACAGTGTGGAGGGCGTTTTACTCTGTAGCTAACCCGTGCTGTACCTGCCCTGGGAGAGTTTGATGGGACAGTGCAGAGGGAGCTTTACTCTGTATCTAACCCGTGCTGTACCTGCCCTGGGAGTGTTTGATGAGACAGTATAGAGGGAGCTTTACTCTATCTCCAACCTGTGCTGTACCTGTCCTGGGAGTGTTTGATGGGATAGTGCAAAGGGAGCTTTACTCTGTCTGTAACCTGTGCTGTACCTGCCCTGGAAGTGTTTGATGGGACAGTGTAGAGGGAGCTTTACTCTCTATCTAACTCGTGCTGTACCTGCCCTGGGAGTGTTTGATGGGACACTGTAGAGGGAACATTAGTCTGTATCTAACCTCTGCTATACCTGCCCTGGGAGTGTTTGATGGGACAGTGTAGAGGGAGCTTTACTCTGCATCTAACCCGTGCTGTACCTGCCCTGGGAGTGTTTGATGGGACAGTGTAGAGGGAGCTTTACTCTGTATCTAACCCGTGCTGTACCTGCCCTGGGAGTGTTTGATGGGACAGTGTAGAGGCAGATTTACTCTGTATCTAACCCGTGCTGTACCTGCCCTGGGAGTGTTTGATGGGACAGTGTCGAGGGAGCTTTCCTCTGTATCTAACCCGTGCTGTACCTGCCCTGGGAGGGTTTGATGCGGACAGTGTAGAGGGAGCTTTACTCTGTATCTAACCCGTGCTGTACCTGCCCTTGGGAGTGTTTGATGGGACAGTGTAGAGGGAGCTTTACTCTGTATCTAACCCGTACTGTACCTGCCCTCGGAGTGTTTGATGGGACAGTGTAGAGGGAGCTTTACTCTGTATCTAACCCGTGCTGTACCTGCCCTGGGAGTGTTTGATGGGACAGTGTTGAGGGAGCTTTACTCTGTATCTAATCCGTGCTGTACCTGCCCTGGGAGTGTTTGATGGGACAGTGTAGAGGGAGCTTTACTCTGTATCTAACCCGTGCTGTACCTGCCCTGGGAGTGTTTGATGGGACAGTGTAGAGGGAGCTTTACTCTGTATCTAACCCGTGCTGTACCTGCCCTGGGAGTGTTTGATGGGACAGTGTAGAGGGAGCTTTACTCTGCATCTAACCCGTGCTGTACCTGCCCTGGGAGTGTTTGATGGGACAGTGTAGAGGGAGCTTTACTCTGTATCTAACCCGTGCTGTACCTGCCCTGGGAGTGTTTGATGGGACAGTGTAGAGGGAGCTTTACTCTGTATCTAACCCGTGCTGTACCTGCCCTGGGAGTGTTTGATGGGACAGTGTAGAGGGAGCTTTACTCTGTATCTAACCCGTGCTGTACCTGCCCTGGGAGTGTTTGATGGGACAGTGTAGAGGGAGCTTTACTCTGTATCTAACCCGTGCTGTACCTGCCCTGGGAGTGTTTGATGGGACAGTGTAGAGGGAGCTTTACTCTGTATCTAACCCGTGCTGTACCTGCCCTGGGAGTGTTTGATGGGACAGTGCAGAGGGAACTTTACTCTGTATCTAACCCGTGCTGTACCTGCACTGGGAGTGTTTGACGGGACAGTGCAGAGGGAGCTTTACTCTGTATCTAACCCGTGCTGTACCTGCCCTGGGAGTGATTGATGGGACAGTGTAGAGGGAGCTTTACTCTGTATCTAACCCGTGCTGTACCTGCCCTGTTAGTGTTTGAAGGGACAGTGCAGAGGGAACTTTACTCTGTATCTAACCCGTGCTGTACCTGCCCTGGGAGTGTTTGATGGGACAGTGTAGAGGAGCTTTTGCTCTGTATCTAACCCGTGCTGTTACTGCCCTGGGAGTGTTTGATGGGACAGTGTAGAGGGAGCTTTACTCTGTATCTAACCCGTGCTGCACCTGCCCTGGGAGTGTTTGATGGGACAGTGTTGAGTAAGCTTTACTCTCGATCTAACCTGTGCTGTGCTGCCCTGGGAGTGTTTGATGGGACAGTGTAGAGGCAGATTTACTCTGTATCTAACCCCTGCTGTACCTGCCCTGGGAGTGTTTGATGGGACAGTGTAGAGGGAGCATTAGTCTGTATCTAACCCGTGCTGTACCTGCCCTGGGAGTGTTTGATGGGACAGTGTAGAGGGAGCTTTACTCTGTATCTAACCCGTGCTGTACCTGCCCTGGGAGTGTTTGATGGGACAGTGTAGAGGGAGCTTTACTCTGTATCTAACCCTGCTGTACCTGCCCTGGGAGTGTTTGATGGGACAGTGTAGAGGGAGCTTTACTCTGTATCTAACCCGTGCTGTACCTGCCTGGGAGTGTTTGATGGGACAGTGTAGAGGGAGCTTTACTCTGTATCTAACCCGTGCTGTACCTGCCCTGGGAGTGTTTGATGGGACAGTACAGAGGAGCTTTACTCTGTATCTAACCCGTGCTGTACCTGCCCTGGGAGTGTTTGATGGGACAGTGTAGAGGGAGCTTTACTCTGTATCTAACCCGTGCTGTACCTGCCCTGGAAGTGTTTGATGGGACAGTGTGGAGGGCGTTTTACTCTGTAGCTAACCCGTGCTGTACCTGCCCTGGGAGAGTTTGATGGGACAGTGCAGAGGGAGCTTTACTCTGTATCTAACCCGTGCTGTACCTGCCCTGGGAGTGTTTGATGAGACAGTATAGAGGGAGCTTTACTCTATCTCCAACCTGTGCTGTACCTGTCCTGGGAGTGTTTGATGGGATAGTGCAAAGGGAGCTTTACTCTGTCTGTAACCTGTGCTGTACCTGCCCTGGAAGTGTTTGATGGGACAGTGTAGAGGGAGCTTTACTCTCTATCTAACTCGTGCTGTACCTGCCCTGGGAGTGTTTGATGGGACAGTGTAGCGGGAGCTTTACTCTGTAGCTAACCCGTGCTGTACCTGCCCTGGGAGTGTTTGATGGGACAGTGCAGAGGGAGCTTTACTCTGTATCTAACCCGTGCTGTACCTGCCCTGGGAGTGCTTGATGGGACAGTATTGAGCGAGCTTTACTCTGTATCTAACCTGTGCTGTACCTGCCCTGGGAGTGTTTGATGGGACAGTGTAGAGGGAGCTTTACTCTGTATCTAACCCGTGCTGTACCTGCCCTGGGAGTGTTTGATGGGACAGTGTAGAGGGAGCTTTACTCTGTATCTAACCCGTGCTGTTCCTGCCCTGGGAGTGTTGATGGGACAGTGTAGAGGGAGCTTTACTCTGTATCTAACCTGTGCAGTACCTGCCCTGGGAGTGTTTGATGGGACATTGTAGAGGGAGCTTTACTCTGTATCTAACCCGTGCTGTACCTGCCCTGGGAGTGTTTGATGGGACAGTGCAGAGGGAGCTTTGCTCTGTATTAACCCGTGCTGTACCTGCCCTGGAGTGTTTGATGGGACAGTGTTGAGGGAGCTTTCGTGCTGTACCTGCCCTGGGAGTGTTTGATGGGACAGTGTAGAGGGAGCTTTACTCTGTATCTAACCCCTGCTGTACCTGCCCTGGGAGTGTTTGATGTGACAGTGTAGAGGGAGCTTTACTCTGTATCTAACCCGTGCTGTACCTGCCCTGGGAGTGTTTGATGGGACAGTGTAGAGGGAGCTTTACTCTGTATCTAACCCGTGCTGTACCTGCCCTGGGAGTGTTTGATGGGACAGTGTAGAGGGAGCTTTACTCTGTATCTAACCCCTGCTGTACCTGCCCTGGGAGTGTTTGATGGGACAGTGTAGAGGGAGCTTTACTCTGTATCTAACCCGTGCTGTACCTGCCCTGGGAGTGTTTGATGGGACAGTGTAGAGGGAGCTTTACTCTGTATCTAACCCGTGCTGTACCTGCCCTGGGAGTGTTTGATGGGACAGTGTAGAGGGAGCTTTACTCTGTATCTAACCCGTGCTGTACCTGCCCTGGGAGTGTTTGATGGGACAGTGTAGAGGGAGCTTTACTCTGTATCTAACCCGTGCTGTACCTGCCTTGGAGTGTTTGATGGGACAGTGTAGAGGGAGCTTTACTCTGTATCTAACCCGTGCTGTACCTGCCCTGGGAGTGTTTGATGGGACAGTGTAGAGGGAGCTTTACTCTGTATCTAACCCGTGCTGTACCTGCCCTGGAGTGTTTGATGGGACAGTGTAGAGGAGCTTTACTCTGTAGCTAACCCGTGCTGTACCTGCCCTGGGAGAGTTTGATGGGACAGTGCAGAGGGAGCTTTACTCTGTATCTAACCCGTGCTGTACCTGCCCTGGGAGTGTTTGATGAGACAGTATAGAGGGAGCTTTACTCTATCTCCAACCTGTGCTGTACCTGTCCTGGGAGTGTTTGATGGGATAGTGCAAAGGGAGCTTTACTCTGTCTGTAACCTGTGCTGTACCTGCCCTGGAAGTGTTTGATGGGACAGTGTAGAGGGAGCTTTACTCTCTATCTAACTCGTGCTGTACCTGCCCTGGGAGTGTTTGATGGGACAGTGTAGCGGGAGCTTTACTCTGTAGCTAACCCGTGCTGTACCTGCCCTGGGAGTGTTTGATGGGACAGTGCAGAGGGAGCTTTACTCTGTATCTAACCCGTGCTGTACCTGCCCTGGGAGTGCTTGATGGGACAGTATTGAGCGAGCTTTACTCTGTATCTAACCCGTGCTGAACCTGCCCTGGGAGTGTTTGATGGGACAGTGTAGAGGGAGCTTTACTTTGTATCTAACCCCGTGCTGTACCTGCCCTGGGAGTGTTTGATGGGACAGTGTAGAGGGAGCTTTACTCTGTATCTCACCCGTGCTGTTCCTGCCCTGGGAGTGTTGAATGGGACAGTGTAGAGGGAGCTTTACTCTGTATCTAACCTGTGCAGTACCTGCCCTGGGAGTGATTGATGGGACATTGTAGAGGGAGCTTTACTCTGTATCTAACCCGTGCTGTACCTGCCCTGGGAGTTTTTGATGGGACAGTGCAGAGGGAGCTTTGCTCTGTATTTAACCCGTGCTGTACCTGCCCTGGAAGTGTTTGATGGGACAGTGTTGAGGGAGCTTTGTGCTGTACCTGCCCTTGGAGTTTTTGATGGGACAGTGTAGAGGGCGCTTTACTCTGTAACTAACCCCTGTTGTACCTGCCCTGGGAGTGTTTGATGTGACAGTGTAGAGGGAGCTTTAGTCTGTAACTAACCCCTGCTGTACCTGCCCTGGGAGTGTTTGATGGGATAGTGTAGAGGGTGCTTTACTCTGTATCTAACCTGTGCTGTACCTGCCCTGGGAGTGTTTGATGGGACAGTATAGAGGGAGCTTTACTCTGTAACTAACCCCTGCTGTACCTGCCCTCGGAGTGTTTGATCGGACTGTGTCGAGGCAGCTTTACTCTATAACTAACCCCTGCTGTACCTGCCCTGGGAGTGTTTGATGGGACAGTGTCGAGGGAGCTTTACTCTGCATCTAACCCGTGCTGTACCTACTCTGGGAGTGTTTGATGGGACAGTGTAGAGGGAGCTTTGCTCTGTATCTAACCCGTGCTGTACCTGCCCTGGGAGTGTTTGATGCAACAATGTACAGGGAGCTTTACTCTGTATCTAACCCGTGCTGTACCTGCCTTGCGAGTGTTTGATGGGACAGTGTAGAGGGAGCTTTACGCTGTATCTAACCCGTGCTGTACCTGCCCTGGGAGTGTTTGATGGGACAGTGTAGAGGGAACTTTACTCTGTATGTAACCCGTGCTGTACCTGCTCTAGGACTGTTTGATAGGACAGTATAGAGCGAGCTTTACTCTGTATCTAACCCGTGCTGTACCTGCCCTGGGAGTGATTGATGGGACAGTGTAGAGGGAGCTTTACGCTGTATCTAACCCGTGCTGTACCTGCCCTGGGAGTGTTTGATGGGACAGTGTAGAGTGAGCTTTACTCTCTATCTAACCCGTGCTGTACCTGCCTTGGGAATGTTTGATGGGACAGTGTCGAGGGAACTTTACTCTGTATCTAACCCGTGCTGTTCCTGCCCTGGGAGTGTTTGATGGGACAGCGTAGAGGGAGCTTTAATCTGTATCTAACCCGTGCTGTACCTGCCCTGGGAGTGTTTGATGGGACAGTGTAGAGGGAGCTTTACTCTGTATCTAAACCCTGCTGTACCTGCCCTGGGAGTGTTTGATGGGACAGTGTAGAGGGAGATTTACTCTGCATCTAACCCATGCTGTACCTGCACTGGGACTGTTTGATGGGACAGTGTAGAGGGAGCTTTACTCTGCATCTAACACGTGCTGTACCAACTCTGGGAGTGTTTGATGGGACAGTGTAGAGGGAGCTTTGCTCTGTATCTAACCCGTGCTGTACCTGCCTTGCGAGTGTTTGATGGGACAGTGTAGAGGGAGCTTTACGCTGTATCTAACCCGTGCTGTACCTGCCCTGGGAGTGTTTGATGGGACAGTGTAGAGGGAACTTTACTCTGTATGTAACCCGTGCTGTACCTGCTCTAGGACTGTTTGATAGGACAGTATAGAGCGAGCTTTACTCTGTATCTAACCCGTGCTGTACCTGCCCTGGGAGTGATTGATGGGACAGTGTAGAGGGAGCTTTACTCTGTATCTCACCCGTGCTGTACCTGCCCTGTTAGTGTTTGAAGGGACAGTGCAGAGGGAACTTTACTCTGTATCTAACCCGTGCTGTACCTGCACTGGGAGTGTTTGACGGGACAGTGCAGAGGGAGCTTTACTCTGTATCTAACCCGTGCTGTACCATCCCTGGGAGTGATTGATGGGACAGTGTAGAGGGAGCTTTACTCTGTATCTAACCCGTGCTGTACCTGCCCTGTTAGTGTTTGAAGGGACAGTGCAGAGGGAACTTTACTCTGTATCTAACCCGTGCTGTACCTGCCCTGGGAGTGTTTGATGGGACAGTGTAGAGACAGTTTTGCTCTGTATCTAACCCGTGCTGTTACTGCCCTGGGACTGTTGGATGGGACAGTATAGAGGGAGCTTTACTCTGTATCTAACTCGTGCTGCACCTGCCCTGGGAGTGTTTGATGGGACAGTGTTGAGTAAGCTTTACTCTGTATCTAACCTGTGCTGTGCTTCCCCTGGGAGTGTTTGATGGGACAGTGTAGAGGCAGATATACTCTGTATCTAACCCCTGCTGTACCTGCCCCAGGAGTGTTTGATGGGACACTGTAGAGGGAACATTAGTCTGTATCTAACCTCTGCTATACCTGCCCTGGGAGTGTTTGATGGGACAGTGTAGAGGGAGCTTTACTCTGTATCTAAACCCTGCTGTACCTCCCCTGGGAGTGTTTGATGGGACAGTGTAGAGGCAGATATACTCTGTATCTAACCCCTGCTGTACCTGCACTGGGAGTGTTTGATGGGACAGTGTCGAGGGAGCTTTCCTCTGTATCTAACCCGTGCTGTACCTGCCCTGGGAGGGTTTGATGCGACAATGTACAGGGAGCTTTACTCTGTATCTAACCCGTGCTGTACCTGCCTTGGGAGTGTTTGATGGGACAGTGTAGAGGGAGCTTTACTCTGTATCTAACCCGTAATGTACCTGCCCTCGGAGTGTTTGATGGGAAAGTGTAGAGGGAGCTTTACTCTGTATCAAACCCGTGCTGTACCTGCCCTGGGAGTGTTTGATGGGACAGTGTAGAGGAAGCTTTACTCTGTATCTAACCTGTGCTATGCTTGCCCTGGGAGTGTTTGATGGGACAGTGTAGAGGGAGCTTTACTCTGCATCTAACCCGTGCTGTACCTGCCCTGTGAGTGTTTGATGGGACACTGTAGAGGGAACATTAGTCTGTATCTAACCTCCGCTATACCTGCCCTGGGAGTGTTTGATGGGACAGTGTAGAGGGAGCTTTACTCTGTATCTAACCCGTGCTGTACCTGCCCTGGGAGTGTTTGATGGGACAGTGTAGAGGGAGCTTTACTCTGTATCTAACCCATGCTGTACCTGCCCTGGGAGTGTTTGATGGGACAGTGTCGAGGGAGCTTTACTCTGTATCTAACCCGTGCTGTACCTGCCCTGGGAGTGTTTGATGGGACAGTGTAGAGGGGAGCTTTACTCTGTATCTAACCCGTGCTGTACCTGCCCTCGGAGTGTTTGATGGGAAAGTGTAGAGGGAGCTTTACTCTGTATCTAACCCGTGCTGTCCCTGCCCTGGGAGTGTTTGGTGGGACAGTGTTGTGGGTGCTTTACTCTGTATCTAACCCGTTCTGTACCTGCCCTGGGAGTGTTTGATGGGAAAGTATCGAACGAGCGTTACTCTGTCTGTTACCCGTGCTGTACCTGCCCTGGGAGTGTTTGATGGGACAGTGTAGAGGGAGCTTTACTCTGTATCTAACCCATGCTGTTCCTGCCCTGGGAGTGTTTGATGGGACAGTATAGAGCGAGCTTTACTCTGTATCTAACCCGTGCTACACCTGCCCCAGGAGTGTTTGATGGGACAGCGCAGAGGGAGCTTTACTCTGTATCTAACCCATGCTGTTCCTGCCCTGGGTGTGTTTGATGGGACAGTGTAGATGGAGCTTTACGCTGTATCTAACCCGTGCTGTACCTGCCCTGGGAGTGTTTGATGCGACACTGTGGAGGGAGCTTTACTCTGTATCTAACCCGTGCTGTACCTGCCTTGGGCGTGTTTGATGGGACAGTGTCGAGGGGGCTTTACTCTGTATCTCACCCATGCTGTTCCTGCCCTCGGAGTGTTTGATGGGACAGTGTCGAGGGAGCTTTACTCTGTATCTAACCCGTGCTGTACCTGCCCTGGGAGTGTTTGATGAGACAGTATAGAGGGAGCTTTACTCGATCTCCAACCTGTGCTGTACCTGTCCTGGGAGTGTTTGATGGGATAGTGCAAAGGGAGCTTTACTCTGTCTGTAACCTGTGCTGTACCTGCCCTGGAAGTGTTTGATGGGACAGTGTAGAGGGAGCTTTACTCTCTATCTAACTCGTGCTGTACCTGCCCTGGGAGTGTTTGATGGGACAGTGTAGCGGGAGCTTTACTCTGTAGCTAACCCGTGCTGTACCTGCCCTGGGAGTGTTTGATGGGACAGTGCAGAGGGAGCTTTACTCTGTATCTAACCCGTGCTGTACCTGCCCTGGGAGTGCTTGATGGGACAGTATTGAGCGAGCTTTACTCTGTATCTAACCTGTGCTGAACCTGCCCTGGGAGTGTTTGATGGGACAGTGTAGAGGGAGCTTTACTTTGTATCTAACCCCGTGCTGTACCTGCCCTGGGAGTGTTTGATGGGACAGTGTAGAGGGAGCTTTACTCTGTATCTCACCCGTGCTGTTCCTGCCCTGGGAGTGTTGAATGGGACAGTGTAGAGGGAGCTTTACTCTGTATCTAACCTGTGCAGTACCTGCCCTGGGAGTGATTGATGGGACATTGTAGAGGGAGCTTTACTCTGTGTCTAACCCGTGCTGTACCTGCCCTGGGAGTTTTTGATGGTCATGATGCGGAGATGCCGGTGTTGGACTGGGGTGGACAAAATTGAGAGGTCGCACAACACCAGGTTATAGTCCAACAGTTTTATTTGAAATCACAAGCTTTCGGAGCTATCGCTCCTTCACCTGAGGAAGGAGCGATAGCTCCGAAAGCTTGTGATTTCAAATAAAACTGTTGGACTATAACCTGGTGTTGTGCGACCTCTCAGTTTTTGATGGGACAGTGCAGAGGGAGCTTTGCTCTGTATTTAACCCGTGCTGTACCTGCCCTGGAAGTGTTTGATGGGACAGTGTAGAGGGAGCTTTGTGCTGTACCTGCCCTTGGAGTTTTTGATGGGACAGTGTAGAGGGCGCTTTACTCTGCAACTAACCCCTGTTGTACCTGCCCTGGGAGTGTTTGATGTGACAGTGTAGAGGGAGCTTTAGTCTGTAACTAACTCCTGCTGTACCTGCCCTGGGAGTGTTTGATGGGATAGTGTAGAGGGTGCTTTACTCTGTATCTAACCTGTGCTGTACCTGCCCTGGGAGTGTTTGATGGGACAGTATAGAGGGAGCTTTACTCTGTAACTAACCCCTGCTGTACCTGCCCTCGGAGTGTTTGATGGGACAGTGTAGAGGGAGCTTTACTCTGTATCTAACCCGTGCTGTACCTGCCCTGGGAGTGTTTGATGGGACAGTGTCGAGGGAGCTTTACTCTGTATCTAACCCGTGCTGTACCTGCTCTGGGAGTGTTTGATGGGACAGTGTAGAGGGAGCTTTACTCTGTATCTAACCCGTGCTGTACCTGCCATGGGAGTGTTTGATGGGACAGTGTAGAGGGAACTTTACTCTGTATGTAACCCGTGCTGTACCTGCTCTAGGACTGTTTGATAGGACACTATAGAGCGAGCTTTACTCTGTATCTAACCCGTGCTGTACCTGCCCTGGGAGTGATTGATGGGACAGTGTAGAGGGAGCTTTACGCTGTATCTAACCCGTGCTGTACCTGCCCTGGGAGTGTTTGATGGGACAGTGTAGAGTGAGCTTTACTCTCTATCTAACCCGTGCTGTACCTGCCTTGGGAGTGTTTGATGGGACAGTGTCGAGGGAACTTTACTCTGTATCTAACCCGTGCTGTTCCTGCCCTGGGAGTGTTTGATGGGACAGCGTAGAGGGAGCTTTAATCTGTATCTAACCCGTGCTGTACCTGCCCTGGGAGTGTTTGATGGGACAGTGTAGAGGGAGCTTTACTCTGTATCTAACCCTGCTGTACCTGCCCTGGGAGTGTTTGATGGGACAGTGTAGAGGGAGATTTACTCTGCATCTAACCCATGCTGTACCTGCACTGGGAGTGTTTGATGGGACAGTGTAGAGGGAGCTTTACTCTGCATCTAACCCGTGCTGTACCTACTCTGGGAGTGTTTGATGGGACAGTGTAGAGGGAGCTTTGCTCTGTATCTAACCCGTGCTGTACCTGCCTTGCGAGTGTTTGATGGGACAGTGTAGAGGGAGCTTTACGCTGTATCTAACCCGTGCTGTACCTGCCCTGGGAGTGTTTGATGGGACAGTGTAGAGGGAACTTTACTCTGTATGTAACCCGTGCTGTACCTGCTCTGGGACTGTATGATAGGACAGTATAGAGCGAGCTTTACTCTGTATCTAACCCGTGCTGTACCTGCCCTGGGAGTGATTGATGGGACAGTGTAGAGGGAGCTTTACTCTGTATCTCACCCGTGCTGTACCTGCCCTGGTAGTGTTTGAAGGGACAGTGCAGAGGGAACTTTACTCTGTATCTAACCCGTGCTGTACCTGCCCTGGGAGTGATTGATGGGACAGTGTAGAGGGAGCTTCACTCTGTATCTCACCCGTGCTGTACCTGCCCTGTTAGTGTTTGAAGGGACAGTGCAGAGGGAACTTTACTCTGTATCTCACCCGTGCTGTACCTGCCCTGTTAGTGTTTGAAGGGACAGTGCAGAGGGAACTTTACTCTGTATCTAACCCGTGCTGTACCTGCACTGGGAGTGTTTGACGGGACAGTGTAGAGGGAGCTTTACTCTGTATCTAACCCGTGCTGTACCATCCCTGGGAGTGATTGATGGGACAGTGTAGAGGGAGCTTTACTCTGTATCTAACCCGTGCTGTACCTGCCCTGTTAGTGTTTGAAGGGACAGTGCAGAGGGAACTTTACTCTGTATCTAACCCGTGCTGTACCTGCCCTGGGAGTGTTTGATGGGACAGTGTAGAGACAGTTTTGCTCTGTATCTAACCCGTGCTGTTACTGCCCTGGGACTGTTGGATGGGACAGTATAGAGGGAGCTTTACTCTGTATCTAACTCGTGCTGTACCTGCCCTGGGACTGTTTGATGGGACAATGTAGAGGGAGCTTTACTCTGTATCTAACCTGTGTAGTACCTGCCCTGGGAGTCATTGATGGGACATTGTAGAGGGTGCTTTACTTTGTATCTAACCCGTGCTGTACCTGCCCTGGGAGTTTTTGATGGGACAGTGTAGAGGCAACTTTACTCTGTATCGAACCCCGTACTGTACCTTCCCTGGGAGTGTTTGATGGGACAGTGCAGAGGGAGCTTTGCTCTGTATTTAACCCGTGCTGTACCTGCCCTGGAAGTGTTTGATGGGACAGTGTAGAGGGAGCTTTATTCTGTAACTAACCCCTGTTGCACCTGCCCTGGGAGTGTTTGATGGGACAGTGTAGAGGAAGCTTTACTCTGTATCTAACCTGTGCTGCACCTGCCCTGGGAGTGTTTGATGGGACAGTATAGAGGGAGCTTTACTCTGTAACTAACCCCTGCTGTACCTGCCCTAGGAGTGTTTGATCGTACAGTGTCGAGGGAACTTTACTCTGTAACTAACCCCTGCTGTACCTGCCCTGGGAGTGTTTGATGGGATAGTGTAGAGGGAGCGTTACTCTGTATCTAACCTGTGCTGTACCTGCCCTGGGAGTGTTTGATGGGACAGTGCAGAGGGAGCTTTACTCTGTACGTAACCCATGCTGTACCTGCCCTGGGAGTGTTTAATGGGACAGTGTAGAGGGAGCATTACTTTGTATCTAACCCATGCTGCACCTGCCCTGGGAGTGTTTAATGGGACAGTGTAGAGGGAGCTTTACTCTGTATCTAATCTGTGCTGTACCTGCCCTGGGAATGTTTGATGGGACAGTGTAGAGGGAGCTTTACTTTGTATCTAACCCGTGCTGTACCTGCCCTGGGAGTGTTTAATGGGACAGTGTAGAGGGAGCTTTACTCTGTATCTAATCTGTGCTGTACCTGCCCTGGGAATGTTTGATGGGACAGTGTAGAGGGAGCTTTACTCTGTATCTAACCCGTGCTGTACCTGCCCTGGGAGTGTTTGATGGGACAGTGTAGAGGGAGCTTTACTCTGTATCTAACCCGTGCTGTACCTGCCCTGGGAGTGTTTGATGGGACAATGCAGAGGGAGCTTTACTCTGTATCTAACCCGTACTGTCCCTTCCCTGGGGGCAACACGGTGGCATAGTGGTTAGCACTGTTGCCTCACAGCGCCAGGGACCCGGCCTCGGCTGACTGTCTGTCTGGAGTTTGCACATTCTCCCCGTGTCTGCGTGGGTTTCCTCCGGGTGCTCCGGTTTCCTGCCACAGTCCAAAGATGTGCGGGTTAGGTTGATTTGGCTATGATAAATTGACCCTTAGTGTTAGGGGGGATTAAATACGTGGGGTTACGGGGATAGGGTGGGATATGTGTCAGTGTAGGCTCGATGGGCCTAAATGGCCTCTATCTGCATTGTGGGGATTCTGTGATTCTGTGATCATGTTTGATGGGACAGTGCAGAGGGAGCTTTACTCTATATTTAACCCGCGCTGTACCTGCCCTGGAAGTGTTTGATGGGACAGTGTAAAGGGAGCTTTTCTGTGTAACTAACCCGTGCTGTCCCTGCCCTGGGAGTGTTTGATGGGATAGTGTGGAGGGAGCTTTACTCTGCATCTAACCCGTGCTGTACCTGCCCTGGGAGTGTTTGGTGGGACAGTGCAGAGGGAGCTTTACTCTGTATGTAACCCGTGCTGTACCTGCCCTGGGAGTGTTTGCTGGGACAGTGTAGAGGGAGCTTTACTCTGTATCTATCCCGTGCTCTACCTGCCCTGGGAAGTTTGATGGGACAGTATAGAGCGAGCTTTACTCTGTATCTAACCCGTGCTGTTCCTACCCTGGGAGTGTTTGGTGGGACAGTATAGAGGGAGCTTTACTCTGTATCTAACCCGTGCTGTGCCTGCCCTGGGAGTGTTTGATGGGACAGTGTAGAGGGAGCTTTACTCTGGATCTAACCCGTGCTGTCCCTGCCCTGGGAGTGTTTGATGGGACAGTGTAGAGGGAGCTTTACTCCGGATCTAACCCGTGCTGTACCTGCCCTGGGAGTGTTTGATGGGACAGTGCAGAGGGAGCTTTACTCTGTATCTAATCCGTGATCTGCCCTGGGAGTGTTTGATGGGACAGTGTAGAGGGAGCTTTACTCTGTATCTAACCCGTGCTGTACCTGCCCTGGGAGTGTTTGATGGGACAGTGCAGAGGGAGCTTTACTCTGTATCTAACCCGTGCTGTACCTACCCTGGGAGTTTTTGATGGGACAGTGTAGAGGTAGCTTTACTCTGTATCTCACCCGTGCTGTACCTGCCCTGGGAGTGTTTGATGGGACAGTGTAGAGGGAGCTTTACTCTGTATCTCACCCGTGCTGTACCTGTCCTGGGAGTGTTTGATGGGACAGTGCAGAGGGAGCTTTACTCTGTATCTAACCCGTGCTGTACCTACCCTGGGAGTGTTTGATGGGACAGTGTAGAGGGAGCTTTACTCTGTATCTAACCTGTGCTGTATCTGCCCTTTTGTACTCCACACCCCTATTTATAAAATCTAAGATCTCTTGTGCTTTTTAAACACTATCAGCTTGTCCCTCCCACTTTTAAAAGTTTGTGTATCTGAACCCCTTGTTGGTTTTAGAGATATTAACAGAGCATGGCTAAAATTCATTAACATAAATGTCTGATATAATGTGTATTATGGGAGAGAGAAGTTTAGTCTGAGTTAGAAACTCAAACAGGCCTTTCACTGCAGACAGGTCGCCATGGCAACACTGATAAGACATTCCATTCCACAAATTCCGCTCGGGTGAAACTCTAATCAGATCAGGGGAAAGAACCGGGTTTGTCTGTTATTAACCACAATATAAGCTTAAACCAGAGTGAGTAATAGAATAGATCAGATTATAATGTGTGATGTTTATACCTATAACTGTGAAACTATAAGAAATAACATCATTAACAGCAGGCAGGGTAGTTTAGGGATAATGAGAACATTACTGAAGAAAAGGGAACCAGGGAAAGTGTCCTTGTAAACCACACCTCTTTACTGTTCTGCTCCTCGACTCCTTTTAAACTTTTACCATTTAATGGTGATTTCCTACCATTTTCTTCCTCCCAAAATGCATCACCTCACATTTCTCTGTGTTAAATTTCAGCTGCTATCTCCCTGCCCCATTTACTAACCTGTGTATTCACACTGAAGTCACTTACAGTCTTCTTCACAGTTGGCCAGGGTCCCTATTTTGGTCTCATCTGGAGATTTTGATCTTGTGCCCCACATACCCAAGCCCAGATCATTTCTCTGTATTGATAAGAGCAGTGGTCCCAACACTGACCCTGGGGGACACCACTGTGTACATCCCTCCAGTCTGAAGAACATCCATTAACCACTACTCTCTGTTTTCTGCCCTTTACCCAACTTCCTATCCACGCTGCCCCACTCCCTTTAATACCGTCAGCCTTCATTTGATCAACAAGCCTCCTGTCCGGCACCTTATCAAACACCTTTTGACAATCCATCTCCACAACATCCACTGCATTTCCTTTCTCACTACACTGTGTTATTTCCTGAAATAATCCCTGCTGTCTGTCCTGAGTGAATCCATTTCACTGCCAAATGTTGCAATGTTTGCTCCACCTCACAGGGTCCCATCTGTGGTGTGGAGCAAACAACAGAAAGTCCACAAAGCGGCCCCGCGGCAAACTCCAGGACAGGGAGGAAGTGAGTCAGGGAGCGTCTGTAAATGGAGACTGGTCAGGGAGCGTCTGTAAATGGAGGAGAAATGGTGAGTGGTCAGGGAGCGTCTGTAAATGGAGGAGAAATGGTGAGTGGTCAGGGAGCGTCTGTAAATGAAGTAGAAATGGTGACTGGTCAGGGAGCGTCTAAATGGAGGAGAAATGGGGACTCGTCAGGGAGCATCTGTGAATGAAGTAGAAATGGTGACTGGTCAGGGAGCGTCTAAATGGAGGAGAAATGGGGACGAGTCAGGGAGCATCTATAAATGAAGGGGCAATGGAGACGAAATGGTGAGTGGTCAGGGAGCGTCTGTAAATGAAGGAAAAATGGGGACTGGTCAGGGAGCGTCTGTAAATGGAGGAGAAATGGTCAATGGTCAGGGAGCGTCTGTAAATGGAGAAGAAATGGTCAATGGTCAGGGAGCGTCTGTAAATGAAGGAAAAATGGGGAATGGTCAGGGAGCGTCTGTAAATGGAGGAGAAATGGTCAATGGTCAGGGAGCGTCTGTAAATGGAGACTTGCCAGGGAGCGTCTGTAAATGAAGGAGAAATGAGGACTGGTCAGGGAGCATCTGTAAATGGAGGAGAAATGGGGACTGGTAAGGGAGCGTCTGTAAATGAAGGAGAATTGGCGACCGGTCAGGGAGCGTCTGTAAATGGAGGAGAAATGGTGACAGGTCAGGGAGCATCTGTAAATTAAGAAGAAATGCTGCCTGGTCAGGGAGCGTCTGTAAATGAAGGAGTAATGCTGACTGGTCTGGGAGTGTCTATAAATGAGGGAGAAATGGGGAATGGTCAGGGAGTGTCTGTAAATGGAGAAACGGTGACTGGTCAGGGAGTGTCTGTATATGGAGGAGAAATGGTGACTGGTCAGAACATAAGAACATAAGACGATAGCAAAATACTGCGGATGCTGGAAATCCGAAATAACAACAGAAAACGCTGGAAAAACTCAGCAGGCCAGGCAGCATCCGTGGAGAGAGAAAGAGAGTTAACGTTTCAGGTCGATGACCTTTCATCAGAACTGGGAAGAGCCGGAAATCAAATAGATTTAAGGCCAGGGTAAAGCTGGGAAAAGGGGGAGGGGATAAAGGAACAAAGGGGGAGATGAAGAGACATTAAGAGACATTAAGAGATATGCAAGGCTAGAGGTGGTGTTAATGTGACAGATTAAGGCTGAATGAAGTGTGAAATCCACTGGCAGACTGAAGGACAGCTGCCAGCTTCTAGGAGGAAAAAAAAGGTGGGGGGGGGGACAAATAAAAGGGTGGATAAAATAAAATATAAATGTGATTGGAGCTGAGGTTATGATCTAAAATTGTTGAACTCGATATTGAGTCCAGAGGGCTGTAGCGTGCCTAAACGAAAGATGAGGTGCTGTTCCTCGAGCTTACGCTGAGCTTCCGTGGAACAGTGTAATAGGCCGAGGACGGTGAGGTCAGAGTGGGAGTGAAGCGGTGAATTAAAGTGACAGGCCACCGGGAGCAGGAGTAGGTCATTTGGCCCCTCGAGCCTGCTCCACCATTCAATAAGATCATGGCTGATCTGATCTTGGCCTCAACTCCACTTCCCTGCCCGCTCCCCATAACCCTTGACTCCCTTATCGTTCAAAAATCTGTCTATCTCCACCTTAAATATATTCAATGACCCAGCCTCCACAGCTCTCTGAGGAAGAGAATTCCAAAGATTCACGACTCTCTAAGAGAAGAAATTCCTCATTTCTGATTTAAAAGGGTTTCCCCTTATTCTGAAATTATGTCCCCTAGTTCTAGATTCCCCCATGAGGGGAAACATCCTCTCTGCATCTACCCTGTCAAGCCCCTTCAGAATCATAGAAACATAGAAGATAGGAGCAGGAGTCGGCCATTCGGCCCCTCTAGCCTGCTCCACCATTCAATGCGATCATGGCTGATCATCCAAATTCAGTACCCTGTCCCTGCTTTCTCCCCATATGCCTTGATCCCTTTAGCCTTAAGAAATATATCCAACTCCTTCTTGAATCTATTTTAAATATTATATGTTTCAATAAGATCCCCTCTCATTCTTTTAAACTCCAATGAGTATAGGCCCAACCTGCTCAACCTTTCTTCATAAGACAACCCTTTCATCTCCGGAATCAACCTCATGAACCTTCTCTGAACTGCCTCCAATGCAAGTATTATCCTTCCTTAAATAAGGAGACCAAAACTGTACACAGTACTCCAGGTGTGGTCTCACCAACACCCTGTGCAGTTGTAACAGGACTTCCCTACTTTTCTACTCCATTCCCTTTGCAATAAAGGCCAACATTCCATTTGCCTTCCTAATTACTTGCTGTATCTGCATGCTAACTTTTTGTGTTTCATGTACAAGGACCCCCAGATCCCTCTGTACCTCAGCATTTTGTAATCTCTCCCCATTTAAATATTAATTTGCTTTTTTATTTTTCCTACCAAAGTGGATAACCTCGTAATTTTCCCACATTAAACTCCATCTGCCAGATTTTTGCCCACTCACTGAGCCTATCTCTATCCCTTTGGAGATTCTTTGCCTCCTCCACACAACTTGCTTTCCCACCTATCTTTGTATCATCAGCAAATTTGGCTACATTACACTCAGTCCCTTCATCCAAGTCATTAATATAGATTGTAAATAGTTGAGGCCCCAGCACTGATCCCTGCAGCACCCCACTAGTTACAGTTTGCCAACCTGAAAAGTACCCATATATCCCGACTCTCTGTTTTCTGTTAGTTAGCCAATCCTCTATCCATGCTAATATATTACCCCCAACCCCGTGAGCTCTTATCTTGTGTAATAACTTTTTATGTGGCACCTTATCGAATGCCTTCTGGAAATCCAAATACACAACATTTACTGGTTCCCCTTTATCCAGCCTGCTCATTACATCCTTAAAGAACTCCAGCAAATTTGTCAAACATGATTTCCCTTTCATAAAACCATGCTGACTCTGCTTGACTATATTATGATTTTCTAAATGTCCTATCACTTCCTTAATGATGGACTCCAGCATTTTCCCAATGACAGATGTTAGGCTAACTGGTCGATAGTTGCCTGCTTTCTGTCTCCCTCCTTTCTTAAATAGGGGCGTTATATTTACGGTTTTCCAGTCCGCTGGGACCTCTCCAGAATCCAGGGAATTTTGGTAGATTACAACCAATGCATCCACTATCTCTGTAGCCACCTCTTTTAAGACTCTGGGATGCAGACCATCGGGTCCAGGGGACTTGTCCACGTTTAGTCCCATTAGTTTGCCTAGTACTTTCTCTTTAGTGATAGTGATTGTTTTAAGTTCCCCCCACCCACCCCAATAGACCCTTGATTATCCATTATTGGGATGCTTTTAGTGTCTTCTACCATGAAGACCGATACAAAATATTTGTTCAAAGTCTCCGCCAATTCCCTGTTTCCCATTATTACTTCCCCAGACTCATCCTCTAGGGGACCAACGTTTACTTTAGCTACTCTCTTCCTTTTTATATACCTGTAGAAGCTCTTACTGTCTGTTTTTATATTTCTTGCTAGCTTCCTCTCATAAGCTATCTTCTCTCTTTATTATTTTTTTAGTCGTCCTTTGCTGGTTTTTAAAAATTTCCCAATCCTCTGGCCTTTCACTATTCTTCGCAACATTGTATGCTTTTATTTTCAATTTGATACCATCCTTTACTTCCTTAGTTAGCCATGGATGGTTCATCCTTCTCTTAGAGTCTTTCTTTTTCACTGGAATATATCTTTGCTGAGAGTTATGAAATATCTCCTTAAATGTTTGCCACTGCTTTTCTACAGTCTTACCCTGTAATATATTTTCCCAGTCCACTTTAACCAAGTCTGCCTTCCTACCTTTGTAATTACCTTTGTTTAAGTTCAGGACACTAGTTTGAGACCTAGATTTCTCACCCTCAAACTGAATTTGAAATTCTACCATGCTATGATCACTCTTCCCAAGAGGATCCTTCACTTCGAGATCATTAATTAATCCAGCCTCGTTACACATTACCAGATCTAAAATAGTCTTCTCCCTGGTTGGTTCCACAACATATTGTTCCAAGAAACCATCCCATATACATTCTAAGAACTCTTCATCAAGTCTACCTTTGCCAATATGCTTTGTCCAATCATTATGAAGATTAAAATCTCCCATGATTATAGCTGTACCTTTCTTACAAGCCTCTATTATTTCTTGATTTATTTTCTGTCCTACAGTGTGGCTACTGTTTGGGGGCCTGTAGACCACTCCCACCAGTGACTTTTTACCCTTATTATTTCTTATCTCCACCCAAACTGATTCTACCTCTTGATCTTCTAGGCCAGTATCATTTCTCATTACTGCACTGATCTCATCCCTTATTAACAGAGCTACAACACCTCCTTTTCCTTTCTGCCCATCCTTACGAAATGGCAAATACCCCTGAATATTCAGTTCCAATCATTGGTCACCTTGCAACCACGTCTCTGTCATGGCTATCAGATCATACTCCTTTATTTCTATTTGTGCTGTCAAGCATCTATCTTGTTACGAATGCTGCGTGCGTTCAGCTTTTAATTTTCTCTCTTTACCATTTTTCCATATTCTGACACCTCTATCTGTAAATTGAGCAGAAATGCTGACTGGTCAGGGAGCATCTGTAAATGGAGAAAAATGGTGAGTGGTCAGGGAGCATCTGTAGATGAATGAGAATGGGGAATGGTCAGGAACCGTCCGTAAATGGAGACTTGCCAAGGACCATCTGTAAATGGAGGAGAAATGGTGACTGGTCAGGAAGCATCTGTAAATGGAGGAGAAATGGTGAGTGGTCAGGGAGCGTCTGTAAATGGAGGAGAAATGGTGAGTGGTCAGGGAGCGTCTGTAAATGGAGGAGAAATAGTGAGTGGTCAGGGAGCGTCTGTAAATGGAGGAGAAACGGTGACTGGTCAGGGAGCATCTGTAAATGGAGGAGAAATGGTGAGTGGTCAGGGAGCGTCTGTAAATGAAGGAGAAATGGTGATGGGTCAGGGAGCCTCTGTAAATGAAGGAGAAATGGTCATGGGTCAGGGAGCCTCTGTAAATGAAGGAGAAGTGGTGATGGGTCCGGGAGAGAGACCGTTCACTTGCTCCATGTGTGGGAAGGGATTGATTCAGCGATCCCACTTGGTGAGACACCAGCGTATTAACACTGATCAGAGCCTGTTCACGTGTTCTCACTGTGCGAAGAGATTCACAAACTCATCCCACCTGCAGACACACCAGCGAGTTCACACTGGGGAGAGGCCGTTCACCTGCTCCGTGTGTGGGAAAGGATTTAACCAGTCCTCTCACCTGCTGACACACCAGCGAGTTCACACTGGGGAGATGCCGTTCACATGCTCCAGGTGTGGGAAGGGAATTAACCAGTCCTCTCACCTGCTGATAAACCAGCGAGTTCACAAGTGACTGCAGGGGTTGGATTCTGCTGTTATTGCTGCTGTTAATCACATCCAGGACTGAATCGTGTTCATTCTGACAGTTGGGGTTTGTTTCTGCTGATGTTAATAACCCTTCTAACTGGGCTGGAGTTTAATATTCTGGCTATCTGTCAAATAAATCAAAGGGTGAAAGGTCAGAGTCACTCTTGTTCCTGAAAGGGGGGTAAAAATGCTGCTGATTGTGTTTCCCTCCAGTGGAGTTTATTGTTACTTTTGCCAAATAATCTTTAAAGGGATTTCCCAAATACTGACAACTGTCTCAAATGGAGCTAAACTCTGTGTAGGTTTTGGGGCAATAATGTTCAGAGATGAACATGTTTTAACATAAAATGGTTAAAATACATTGAATTAAATGTCTGATATAATGGGCATTGTGGGAGAGAGAAGTTTAGTCTGAGTTAGAAACTCAAACAGGAGCTTCACTGCAGACAGGTCGCCATGGCAACACTGATAAGACATTCCATTCCACTGAATCCACTGGGTGGAAACTCTAATCAGATCAGGGGAAAGAACAGGATTTGTCTGTTAAAAACCACAATATAAGCTGAAACCACAGTGAGTAAAATAATACATTAGATTATAATGTGTGATGTTCATACCTATAACTGTGAAACTGTAAAATAACATCATTAACAGTAATTTAGGGATAAAGAGAAAATTACTGAAGAAAAGTAACTGCCTTGAACCAGGGAAAGTGTCCTTGTAAACCACAGATTAGAGAAGTTCCAGCTGTCTTTCCCTCGCTTCCTGCCAAAACCCAGCAGAGAAGATAAAGAAGAGTCAGGTGCCAGAGATGGATCACTACAGGGTATAAAAGTGAAGGGATCCTGATGTAAGGGGGCAGTCGGGACTGGAGACACCGGAGATCAAGCTCAGGACGCCCGAGGTTCCATCCAGCGGGCTGACCTCGTGTAAGTTACTGTGGACACGCGGGACTTGCAAGTTTACTCTGATTGATGGATCAATGTAAGGCACGGTAGAGGACAGAGAATCTGCTCATCTTATATTTCTAATAAGGTATTAAAGTTGCTGACACGAGACTCTCGAACCTGCTAATGAATAAGACAAGGCATCAGCGAGAATCTTACACCTCTTTACTGTTCTGCTCCTCTACTCCTTTTAAACTTTTACCATTTAATGTAGATTTCCTACTTTTTTCTTCCTCCCAAAATGCATCACCTCATAATTCTCTGCATTAAATTTCAGCTGACATCTCCCTGCCCCATTTACTAACCTGTGTATTCACACTGAAGTCCCTTACAGTCCTCTTCACAGTTGGCCAGGGTCCCTATTTTAGTCTCATCTGGAGATTTTGATCTTGTGCCCCACATACCCAAGCCCAGATCATTTCTCTATATTGAGAAGAGCAGTGGTCCCAACACTGACCCTGGGGGACACCACTGTGTACATCCCTCCAGTCTGAAGAACATCCATTAACCACTACTCTCTGTTTTCTGCCCTTTACCCAACTTCCTATCCACGCTGCCCCACTCCCTTTAATACCGTCAGCCTTCATTTGATCAACAAGCCTCCTGTCCGGCACCTTATCAAACACCTTTTGACAATCCATCTACACAACATCCACTGCATTTCCTTTCTCACTACACTGTGTTATTTCCTGAAATAATCCCTGCTGTCTGTCCTGAGTGAATTCATTTCACTGCCAAATGTTGCAATCTTTGCTCCACCCCACAGGGTTCCATCTGTTCAAAGCCACAACAGAAAGGTCCAGTTTTCTCCTGGAGTTTGAGAGAATTCAGCTTCAACAATGAGGCAGAGTTTCAGCCAATGAGAGAGATCCGGGCTCAGCCCCGCCCACTGGGTGCCGCAAGCCCCGCCCCTCACACACTCCGATTGCTGGGAGGACCAGCCGCCCGCTCGGTCCTCCAGCCACGCCCCACTCTTCCTATTGGTCCGCAGCACCCGTCAATCACCCGGGCAGTGTGAGCTGAGCATGCGCGGGAGAGGCTCATTGTTGGGCAGTGGCGGAGACTTAGTGACCCGACAGGAGAAACAACAAGTGGCCTTGACACAGCAGAGGGAGCAACTCCGAGCCGGTTAGCATCAGGGTGGGCGGTGGATGTGGAACTCGCTCCCTGGACTCCTGTGCAGGGCTTTCTTGTTGCATCAGTTTGAGTTGGAGTGGAGAGGGGGGAGACGCTGTTGGGTTTAACCCCCAGTACTTCTGAGCCCAGTGGGACCCAACAATTTCCAATGTGGGACTGTGAAGGGAGGTGGATTCTAGGGGAGATTAAGTTGCTAAACAGACACTGTCCATACAGTGTAAAAGATTATCGTTTTAGGAACAAGTATTTCTGTAGAGGCTTTCAATCCATTTTATATATACAGATTTTTTTAATTCATTCGTTGTGGGTGTCACTAGCAAGGCCAGCATATATTGCCAGTCCCCAGTTGCCCGTTGAGAAGATGATGCTGGGCCTTGTTCTTGAACCTCTGCAGTCCGTGTGGTGAAGGTACTCTCAGAATGCTGTTCGGTGAGGAGTTCCAGGATTTTCACCCAGCGACGATGTAGGAACGGCGATATATGCCCAAGTCAGGATAGTGTGTGACTTGGAGGGGAACTGGGAGGTGATGGTGTTCCCATGCACCTGCTGCCCTTGTCCTTCTAGGTGGTGGAGGTCGCGTGTTTGGGAGGTGCCGTCAAAGTTCTAGTCGAGTTGCAGTTGTATAAAGTCACTCCTTCACCCCTCCCCCTCCCACCTCGCTCTCTCTCCTTCACCCCTCCCCCTCCCACCTCACTCTCTCTCCTCCCATAGAGACCAGAGTCTTGTGTCGGCCCAGACCGGGTGGCGACTTCCCTTCCCTGAAGGACATTAGTGAACCAGTGGGTTTTTACGACAATCCGGCAGCTTTCATGGTCACTTTTTTCTAGTGCCGGCCCCACAAATTCCCAGATTCATTCAGCTCAATTTCACAACCTGCCTGTGTGTTTTTGTGGGTTCTCTCTCACCCTCCCTTTTTCCTGTTTGAAATTCATTTTACAGGGTATTAGAAGGGGAGGATTTGCAGACGGTAATCTCAAACCAAACATCACTTCAAGATCTGACAGAGTCACTCAATTCATTGAACATGGAAGTAGAAAGCACCGTTCAGAGCAGGGAGAAACCGTACACGTGTTCTGTGTGTGGACGAGGTTTCAACTGATCCTCTGGCCTGTCGAGACACAAGCACAGTCACACCGGGGAGAAACCGTGTAAATGTGGGAAACAATTCAGTTACCCATCCCTGCTGGAAACTCATCGGCGCGCACACACCGGAGAGAGGCCGTTCACCTGCTCTGAGTGTGGGAAGGGATTCACTCAGTCATCCAGCCTACTGACACACCAGCGAGTTCACACCAGAGAGAGGCCGTTCACCTGCTCCGTGTGTGGGAAGGGATTCACTTATTTCTCTGCCCTGCTGAGACACCAATGGGTTCACAGTGACGAGAGAGAGTTTAAATGCTCTGAATGCGAGAAGAGCTTTAAACGCCCTCAGGTACTGATGGAGCACCAGCGCATTCACACGGGTTACACACCGTTCAGCTGCTCTCACTGCGGGAAGAGGTTCGGGCGATCATGTGACCTGCTGACACACCAGCGAGTTCACACTGGGGAGAGGCCGTTCACCTGTTCCGAGTGTGGGAAGGGATTCACTAATTCATCAAATCTGCTGAATCACTGGCGAGTTCACAGTGACGAGAGACCTTTTAAATGCCCGGACTGTGGAAAGTGCTGTAAAAGTTCCGGGGAACTGACGCGCCATCAACGTGTTCACACTGACAAGAGACCATTCAGGTGCTCTCATTGCGGGACTGGGTTCAGGCGATCATCTGAACTCACTGTACACCAGCGCACACACACCGGGGAGAGGCCATTCACCTGCTCCGAGTGTGGGAAGGGATTTACTCAGTCATCCCACCGACTGTCTCACCAACCTGTTCACACCAATAAAAGACCTTTTAAATGTTCTGACTGTGAGAAGAGCTTTAAAGCCAAAAAGGATCTGCTGACACACCACCGCACTCACACTGGGGAGAGACCGTTCACCTGCTCTGAGTGTGGGAAGGCATTCACTGATTCATCCAACCTGCTGAAACACCAGCGAGTTCACACCGGGGAGAGGCCGTTCACCTGCTCCGTGTGTGGGAAGGGATTCACTCAGTCATCTCACCTGCTGAGACACCAGCGAGTTCACAAGTGACTGCAGGGGTTGGATTCTGTTGTTATTGCTGCTGTTAATTACATCCCAGACTGAATCTTGTTCACACTGACAGTTGGGGTTTATTTCTGCTGATGTTAATAACCCCTGTAACTGGGCTGGAGTTTAAATTTCTGGATATATGTCAAATAAATAAGCTTTGCTTTCAACACATTGTTGTGTATTTTTGTCGTTCCCACCTGAGTGTTTAGCATCACCTGGCTGGAGCTCAGAAAGGACAATCTGGGGGGGAGGATCGTACGGTGGGAACAGAACTACAGCCTGGACACAGTCCTTCAGGGCCACACTGAGAGGGGCAAACGGCACTTTGGTCTTTCTCGTCTCTCTTCACTGACAGCAATGTCCCCGTGCAGGTTAATCTTGAGGCCTGTAAGGAATGTGTCCCAGCCGCTCTCTCCCATGGGTCACAGCTCCTGGGCACGGAACAGAAGGCTCCTTTACAACTGTGTTTAGAGTCAGGAAGAACAATGGTGAATGCTGGAAACGTGCTGTCAAATCAGAGATTGGTGTCAAACTGCGATCTGTTCCTGACTGAAAGTGAAACGGCAGGGTTAAGTTTCCAGTCTAAAAATGACTGGTAATTATTCCACGAAGATTTAATATGTGTGTGTGAGACAGTCCTGAGTCTACCATTTTAAGGCAGGTGTTAGCTCATTTAAAATAAACCCGTTTAAAATAAACTGGTTAAAGTCTGCATTAAAATAGCAGAGGGAGGAGTTCACAGGAGCCTGGAAACTGCTGGTACAATTATACAACAGACATTTTATCTCCAGATAAAGAAAGTCCTGCAGCGTGTTTCCAGGAATTCCCTGTTTTATTGATGTGTGCGTGTTAGACACCAGGATAACTGACTGACCCTGCACCAATCACCACCCACTGGAGGTTTATATCAGGAGCTTTTGTGTGATGGTGAGGTGATCACTGGACAATAAAGTGCAGAGACTGGTGGGTGACTGCTCATTATCCTCGGTGTGATTTAATCCCCTTTCCCACTGAATACTGCGGACAGACAGGATCACCTTGGGAACGGAATGGTCATTGTGACATCACTTTGTAAACAAGAGCCCACAAGACAATGGGTTCTCAATAAATGTTAAAGGGATTCAACGCTCTGAAGTTACACTGTGAATAAAGGAAATAAAATGCTGATCAATAATTGGTGAAGATAATAACTTATCTCTGTGGAATGTGCTTGCACACATTAAGAATGATGAGCTTTGTGCACACACTCACACAGCAAACACTTTGTGTGAGCTCTTTTCAGCTCTGTTTAACCCGATGCCCTTTAGGACCCTGCGGCAGCCCATCCGGCGGGGCCCGCTGGGTCAGGATACAAAGAGACCGCGCGCTGTTCCTCCTCCCACTGCCTGGGGCAATGGGCCAGACATTTAAAGGGACAGGGACTCCCCTTTCTCTGCCTATTTATAGATAAAGGGACAGTCCTGTTTATCTCGGAGTGTCGGCGGACTTCACTAACAGAGTTCCCATTAACATTCGCTCCCTTCTGTACTGTGCAGTGATTGTAAACCTGTCTGTTTCAGTGACTTGAGCCTTTCTAAAATGTCTCTGTTTTTGATGATCCATTTGATTGGTTAATTTGGAAAGACTTCAGAATTTTGCAGTGTGACGAAGGTTTCCTTTAAAGGTGGAGTGATATTTCTTTCTAAATATTCTGTTCTAAACCCCACCCCCCACGCTTTAAAACACTCTGAGCTACTGACTGGGAAGGTCACAAATTCAGTCCTTGATCTGGGCTATTAGTTGATCTCAACCAAGGCAGCAGTTCAGGGGCCATAATTGGCCTCAGTACCACTGGGCTAACTGTAAAAAATCAGCCACTGCCCCTGCTCTTGATGGCGATCCAGTGACCTCAACTGGGAAGTGTATGACTGTCAATTGAGGACATGATTGGACTCGGCTGTGATGCCTACCACAGTGGAAATGCTGCTGACACTCACTGAGTCGGCTGACGTTGAGGCACTCGAGATTAACTAATGTCTGTGGAATGGCACCCAGCCAGATTCAGCACCTTCTGGAGAGAAGGGGAGAAACAAAATCCCAGATGGTGTAATTAATGTTTTTAGACAGTAGGAATTGATTCAGTTGCCCGTCTGAGGTGGAAACTCATGGATACAGTCACACCGGGGAGAGGCCGTTCACCAGCTGAGTGTGGAAAGAGATTCACTCACTCATCTCACCTATTAGCACACGGACATGTTCGTAATGGGAGAATCCGTTCACTGCTCTGTATGTGGAAATGGATTCTATCGACCATCCTATTTACTGACACACCAGCACAGTCACACCGGAGAGAGACTGTTTAGATACGTCACGTGTGGGAGGGGATTCACTCCGTTGTCCCAACTGTTGACACTCCAGAGTGTCCACATTGAGAACAGTTGCTTTAAATACTCTGACTGTGAGAAAAGCTTTCAAAGTTCAAAGCAGCTGATGCACGATCAGCGCATTGATACTGGAGAGAGGCTGTTTCAATATCCTGTGTGTGGGAAGAAATTCACCCCACCTGCTGAGACTCCAGTGAGTTCACAGGTGACTGCAGGGGTTTGGATTCTGTTATTAATCACATCCAGGACTGAACCATGGCAGAGTGCCCGTGCACGTGGGTTTCTGTGTGAATTATTGATGAATTTTCTCTCAATGGGGTCACAGAAACTCATTCTCATTCACTAATTGGGGCTTTCAATGTTCCCCAGCATGCCCCGCGGGGGAGAATGTGCCCCATTCATTCTGGAGGAGCCCAGTGCGCAGGCGCAGTGCCCGCCTGTATTTGGAGCATGCGCAGTGTCAGTGTGATCAGAGCCAGGCGAGTGCTGGGAGCGGGTCGAGTTGGGAGACGCGGTTTTTAGGCCGACTACGAATCACCGGGGCTCAGGGAGGTAACGCACCCGGCGGGTGAGCTTCATAAACACCTGGTGTAGGCCGCAAGCCCCGAATGAGAACCTACAAGTTCCGCGTTTGCAGCTCCGGGGCTTTTTCCCGGTAACAGGCCTAGGCTAAGGGCGGCCATCTTTGTAAAGGAAAGCATTGTCTTTGTTCCCCGCCATCTTGATTCGCACGGCCATCTTTGTAAAGGACCAAAACGTGCGCAGAGCCTCAGGGTCCCCTTGAGTGCAGAACTGAACCCAGCCAGAGTCAGCACATTCAGGGGAGGAGACAGAGGAACCAGTGAGTGCAGAACTAAACCCAGCCAGAGTCAGCACCTTCAGGGGAGGACAGAGAGGAACTAGTGAGTGTAGAACTGAACCCAGCCAGAGTCAGCACATTCAGGGGAGGAGACAGAGGAACCAGTGAGTGTAGAACTGAACCCAGCCAGAGTCAGCACCTTCAGGGGAGGTGAGGGAGGGGAACTAGTGAGTGAACTGAACCCAGCCAGAGTCAGCACCTTCAGGGGAGGTGAGGGAGGGGAACTAGTGAGTGAACTGAACCCAGCCAGAGTCAGCACCTTCAGCGAGAAGGAAAATGTGTTGGAGATGGTGCGATGGGTTTGGATTGTAGCACAGGGAGGAGGGAGAGTGTGTGGGATGGAGATTTACAGCTTTGGGGGAACAAGAGAGGAAAGCATATTCCATAGAAACTAGAATTGTCTGTTCTGAATTTCTATCCTCTACTTAGTGATGTCTTTTGTAAACTCCTTTTACAGGCTGTGAGAAGGGGAGGATTTACAGACAGGAAACTCAAACCAAACATAATTTCAAGATCTGACGGAGTCACTCCATTCATCAGGATCTGAGTATCATCGGCCTTTGAATGTGGAAGGAGAAATGTCGGTCTATTTTGTCTGTGGGAAATGATTTCAAACATCAGTGTGACTGGAAAAACACCGAGACACACACACCCGAGTGAGAGTGTTCCAGTGCACTGACTGTGGAAAGAGCTTTAACCAGTTACACAGCCTGAAAAAACATCGCACCATTCACAGCAGGGAGAAACCGTACACGTGTTCTGTGTGTGACGAGGTTTCAACTGATCATCCAACCCGAAGAGACACAAGGACACCCGCACCATGGAGAAACCGTGGAAATGTGGGGACTGTGGGCAGGGATTCAATTACCCATCCCAGCTGGAAGCTCATCAACGCAGTCACACCTGGGGAGAGGCCGTTCACCTGCTCTGTGTGTGGGAACAGATTCGCTCGGTCATCCCACCTGCTGACACACGAGCGACTTCACACTGGGGAGAGGCCGTTTACCTGCTCTGTGTGTGGGAAGGGATTCACTAACTCCTCCAGCCTCACTTCACACCAACGCGTTCACACTGATAAGAGACCTTTTAAATGTTCTGACTGTGAGAAGAGCTTTAAAAGCACAAGGGATCTTCTGACACACCAGCGAGTTCACACTGGGGAGAGGACGTTCACCTGCTCCCTGTGTGGGAACGGTTTCACTC
>JASTWF010001170.1:79890-110469 GCA_030390025.1 Squalus acanthias
TTTGATGGGACAGTGTCGAGGGAGCTTTTCTCTGTATCTAACCCGTGCTGTACATAGCCTGGCAGTGTTTGATTGGGACAATGCAGAGGGAACATTAGTCTGTATCTAACCTGTGCTGTACCTGCCCTGGGAGTGTTTGATGGGATTGTGCAAAGGGAGCTTTACTGTGCATGTAACCTGTGCTGTACCTGCCCTGGGAGTGTTTGATGGGACAGTGTAGAGGGAGCTTTACTCTGTATGTAACCTGTGCTGTACCTGCCCTGGGAGTGTTTGATGGGACAGTGTAGAGGGAGCTTTACTCTGTATCTAACCCCTGCTGTACCTGCCCTGGAAGTGTTTGATGGGACAGTGTGGAGGGCGTTTTACTCTGTAGCTAACCTGTGCTGTACCTGTCCTGGGAGTGTTTGATGGGATAGTGCAAAGGGAGCTTTACTCTGTCTGTAACCTGTGCTGTACCTGCCCTGGAAGTGTTTGATGGGACAGTGTAGAGGGAGCTTTACTCTGTGTCTAACCCGTGCTGTAGATGCCCTGGGAGTGTTTGATGGGATAGTGTAGAGGGTGCTTTACTCTGTATCTAACCTGTGCTGTACCTGCCCTGGGAGTGTTGAATGGGATAGTGTAGAGGGAGCTTTACTCTGTAACTAACCCCTGCTGTACCTGCCCTCGGAGTGTTTGATCGGACTGTGTCGAGGCAGCTTTACTCTATAACTAACCCCTGCTGTACCTGCCCTGGGAGTGTTTGATGGGATAGTGTAGAGGGAGCGTTACTCTGTATCTAACCTGTGCTGTACCTGCCCTGGGAGTGTTTGATGGGATTGTGTAAAGGGAGCTTTACTGTGCATGTAACCTGTGCTGTACCTGCCCTGGGATTGTTTGATAGGACAGTGTAGAGGGAGCTTTACTCTGTAGCTAACCCGTGCTGTACCTGCCCTGGGAGAGTTTGATGGGACACTGTAGAGGGAGCTTTACCATGTATCTCACCCGTGCTGTACCTGCCCTGGGAGTGTTTGATGGGACAGTGTAGAGGAAGCTTTACTCTGTATCTAACCTGTGTAGTACCTGCCCTGGGAGTCATTGATGGGACATTGTAGAGGGAGCTTTACTTTGTATCTAACCCGTGCTGTACCTGCCCTGGGAGTTTTTGATGGGACAGTGTAGAGGCAACTTTACTCTGTATCTAACCCCGTACTGTACCTTCCCTGGGAGTGTTTGATGGGACAGTGCAGAGGGAGCTTTGCTTGTATTTAACCCGTGCTGTACCTGCCCTGGAAGTGTTTGATGGGACAGTGTAGAGGGAGCTTTACTCTGTAACTAACCCCTGTTGTACCTGCCCTGGGAGTGTTTGATGGGACAGTGTAGAGGGAGCTTTACTCTGTAACTAACCCCTGCTGTACCTGCCCTGGGAGTGTTTGATGGGATAGTGTAGAGGGAGCTTTACTCTGTATCTAACCTGTGCTGTACCTGCCCTGAGAGTGTTTGATGGGACAGTATAGAGGGAGCTTTACTATGTAACTAACCCCTGCTGTACCTGCCCTAGGAGTGTTTGATCGTACAGTGTCGAGGGAACTTTACTCTGTAACTAACCCCTGCTGTACCTGCCCTGGGAGTGTTTGATGGGATAGTGTGGAGGGAGCGTTACTCTGTATCTAACCTGTGCTGTACCTGCCCTGGGAGTGTTTAATGGGACAGTGCAGAGGGAGCATTACTTTGTATCTAACCCGTGCTGTACCTGCCCTGGGAGTGTTTGATGGGACAGTGCAGAGGGAGCTTTACTCTGTACGTAACCCATGCTGTACCTGCCCTGGGAGTGTTTAATGGGACAGTGTAGAGGGAGCATTACTTTGTATCTAACCCGTGCTGTACTTGCCCTGGGAGTGTTTAATGGGACAGTGTCGAGGGAGCTTTACTCTGTATCTAATCTGTGCTGTACCTGCCCTGAGAATGTTTGATGGGACAGTGTAGAGGGAGCTTTACTTTGTATGTAACCCGTGCTGTACCTGCCCTGGGAGTGTTTGATGGGACAATGCAGAGGGAGCTTTACTCTGTATCTAACCCGTACTGTACCTTCCCTGGGCGCAACACGGTGGCATCGTGGTTAGCACTGTTGCCTCACAGCGCCAGGGACCCGGCCTCGGCTGACTGTCTGTCTGGAGTTTGCACATTCTCCCTGTGTCTGCGTGGGTTTCCTCCGGGTGCTCCGGTTTCCTCCCTCAGTCCAAAGATGTGCGGGTTAGGTTGATTTGGCTATGATAAATTGACCCTTAGTGTTAGGGGGGATTAAATACGTGGGGTTACGGGGATAGGGTGGGATATGTGTCAGTGTCGGCTCGATGGGCCTAAATGGCCTCTATCTGCATTGTGGGGATTCTGTGATTCTGTGATCGTGTTTGATGGGACAGTGCAGAGGGAGCTTTTCTGTGTAACTAATCCGTGCTGTCCCTGCCCTGGGAGTGTTTGATGGGATAGTGTGGAGGGAGCTTTACTCTGTATCTAACCCGTGCTGTACCTGCCCTGGGAGTGTTTGGTGGGACAGTGCAGAGGGAGCTTTACTCAGTATGTAACCCGTGCTGTCCCTGCCCTGGGAAGTTTGATGGGACAGTATAGAGCGAGCTTTACTCTGTATCTAACCCGTGCTGTGCCTACCCTGGGAGTGTTTGGTGGGACAGTATAGAGGGAGCTTTACTCTGTATCTAACCCGTGCTGTGCCTGCCCTGGGAGTGTTTGATGGGACAGTGTAGAGGGAGCTTTACTCCGGATCTAACCCGTGCTGTACCTGCCCTGGGAGTGTTTGATGGGACAGTGCAGAGGGAGCTTTACTCTGTATCTAATCCGTGATCTGCCCTGGGAGTGTTTGATGGGACAGTGTAGAGGGAGCTTTACTCTGCATCTAACCCGTGCTGTACCTGCCCTGGGAGTGTTTGGTGGGACAGTGCAGAGGAGCTTTACTCTGTATGTAACACGTGCTGTACCTGCCCTGGGAGTGTTTGCTGGGACAGTGTAGAGGGAGCTTTACTCTGTATCTAACCCGTGCTGTACCTGCCCTGGGAGTGTTTGATGGGACAGTGTAGAGGGAGCTTTACTCTGTATGTAACCCGTGCTGTACCTGCCCTGGGAGTGTTTGCTGGGACAGTGTAGAGGGAGCTTTACTCTGTATCTAACCCGTGCTCTACCTGCCCTGGGAAGTTTGATGGGACAGTATAGAGCGAGCTTTACTCTGTATCTAACCCGTGCTGTGCCTACCCTGGGAGTGTTTGGTGGGACAGTATAGAGGGAGCTTTACTCTGTATCTAACCCGTGCTGTGCCTGCCCTGGGAGTGTTTGATGGGACAGTGTAGAGGGAGCTTTACTCTGGATCTAACCCGTGCTGTCCCTGCCCTGGGAGTGTTTGATGGGACAGTGTAGAGGGAGCTTTACTCCGGATCTAACCCGTGCTGTACCTGCCCTGGGAGTGTTTGATGGGACAGTGCAGAGGGAGCTTTACTCTGTATCTAATCCGTGATCTGCCCTGGGAGTGTTTGATGGGACAGTGTAGAGGGAGCTTTACTCTGTATCTAACCCGTGCTGTACCTGCCCTGGGAGTGTTTGATGGGACAGTGCAGAGGGAGCTTTACTCTGTATCTAACCCGTGCTGTACCTACCCTGGGAGTTTTTGATGGGACAGTGTAGAGGTAGCTTTACTCTGTATCTCACCCATGCTGTACCTGCCCTGGGAGTGTTTGATGGGACAGTGTAGAGGGAGCTTTACTCTGTATCTGACCCTTGCTGTACCTGCCCTGGGAGTGTTTGATGGGACAGTGCAGAGGGAGTTTTACTCTGTATCTGACCCGTGCTGTACCTACCCTGGGAGTGTTTGATGGGACAGTGTAGAGGGAGCTTTAGTCTGTATCTAACCCGTGCTGTACCTGCCCTTTTGTACTCTACACCCCTATTTATAAAATCTAAGATCTCTTGTGCTTTTTAAACACTTGATCAGCTTGTCCCTCCCACTTTTCAAGGTTTGTGTATCTGAACCCCTTGTTGGTTTTAGTGATATTAACAGAACATGGCTAAAATTCATTAACATAAATGTCTGATATAATGTGTATTATGGGAGAGAGAAGTTTAGTCTGAGTTAGAAACTCAAACAGGCCTTTCACTGCAGACAGGTCGCCACGGCAACACTGATAAGACATTCCATTCCACAAATTCCGCTCGGGTGAAACTCTAATCAGATCAGGAGAAAGAACGGGTTTGTCTGTTATTAACCTCAATATAAGCTTAAACCAGAGTGAGTAATAGAATAGATCAGATTATAATGTGTGATGTTTATACCTATAACTGTGAAAGTATAAGAAATAACATCATTAACAGCAGGCAGGGTAGTTTAGGGATAATGAGAACATTACTGAAGAAAAGGGATCCAGGGAAAGTGTCCTTGTAAACCACACCTCTTTACTGTTCTGCTCCTCCACTCCTTTTAAACTTTTACCATTTAATGTAGATTTCCTACCATTTTCTTCCTCCCAAAATGCGTCACCTCATAATTCTCTGCATTAAATTTCAGCTGCCATCTCCCTGCCCCATTTACTAACCTGTGTATTCACACTGAAGTCACTTACAGTCCTCTTCACAGTTGGCCAGGGTCCCTATTTTAGTCTCATCTGGAGATTTTGATCTTGTGCCCCACATACCCAAGCCCAGATCATTTCTCTATATTGAGAAGAGCAGTGGTGCCAACACTGACCCTGGGGGACACCACTGTGTACATCCCTCCAGTCTGAAGAACATCCATTAACCACTACTCTCTGTTTTCTGCCCTTTACCCAACTTCCTATCCACGCTGCCCCACTCCCTTTAATACCGTCAGCCTTCATTTGATCAACAAGCCTCCTGTCCGGCACCTTATCAAACACCTTTTGACAATCCATCTCCACAACATCCACTGCATTTCCTTTCTCACTACACTGTGTTATTTCCTGAAATAATCCCTGCTGTCTGTCCTGAGTGAATCCATTTCACTGCCAAATGTTGCAATGTTTGCTCCACCTCACAGGGTTCCATCTGTGGTGTGGAGCAAACAACAGAAAGTCCACAAAGCGGCCCCGCGGCAAACTCCGGGACAGGGAGGAAGTGAGTCAGGGAGCGTCTGTAAACGGAGACTGGTCAGGGAGCGTCTGTAAACGGAGACTGGTCAGGGAGCGTCTGTAAATGGAGGAGAAATGGTGAGTGGTCAGGGAGCGTCTGTAAATGGAAGAGAAATGTGGAATGGTCAGGGAGCGTCTGTAAATGGAGAAGAAATGGTGAGTGGTCAGGGAGCTTCTGTAAATGGAGGAGAAATGGTGCACTGGTCAGGGAGCATCTGTAAATGGAGAAGAAATGGTGAGTGGTCAGGAGCGTCTGTAAATGAAGGAAAACTGGGGAATGGTCAGGGAGCGTCTGTAAATGGAGGAGAAATGGTCAATGGTCAGGGAGCGTCTGTAAATGGAGACTTGCCAGGGAGCGTCTGTAAATGAAGGAGAAATGAGGACTGGTCAGGGAGCATCTGTAAATGGAGGAGAAATGGGGACTGGTAAGGGAGCGTCTGTAAATGGAGTAGAAATGTGAGTGGTCAAGGAGTGTCTGTAAATGAAGGAGAATTGGCGACTGGTTGGGGAGCGTCTGTAAATGGAGGAGAAATGGTGACAGGTCAGGGAGCATCTGTAAATGAAGATGAAATGCTGCCTGGTCAGGGAGCATCATTCAATGAAGGAGAAATGGGCACTGGTCAGGGAGCGTCTGTAAATGAAGGAATAATGCTGACTGGTCTGGGAGTGTCTATAAATGAGGGAGAAATGGGGAATGGTCAGGGAGTGTCTGTAAATGGAGAAACGGTGACTGGTCAGGGAGTGTCTGTAAATGGAGGAGAAATGGTGAGTGGTCAGGGAGCGTCTGTAAATGGAGGAGAAATGGGGACTGGTCAGGGAGTGTCTGTAAATGAAGGAGAAATGGTGACTGGTCAGAACATAAGAACTTAAGACGTAGGAGCAGGAGTATGTCATTTGGCCCCTCGAGCCTGCTCCACCATTCAATAAGATCATGGCTGATCTGATCTTGGCCTCAACTCTACTTCCCTGCCCGCTCCCCTTAACCCTCGACTCACTTATCGTTCAAAAATCTGTCTATCTCCACCTTGAATATATTCAATGACCCAGCCTCCACTGCTCTCTGGGGAAGAGAATTCCAAAGATTCACGACTCTCTGAGAGAAGAAATTCCTCATTTCTGATTTAAAAGGGTTTCCCCTTATTCTGAAATTATGTCCCCTAGTTCTAGATTCCCCCACGAGGGGAAACATCCTCTCTGCATCTACCCTGTCAAGCCCCTTCAGAATCTTATATGTTTCAATAAGATCCCCTCTCATTCTTCTAAACTCCAATGAGTATAGGCCCAACCTGCTCAACCTTTCTTCATAAGACAACCCCTTCATCTCCGGAATCAATCTCTTGAACCTTCTCTGAACTGCCTCCAATGCAAGTATATCCTTCCTTAAATAAGGAGACCAAAACTGTACGCAGTACTCCAGGTGTGGTCTCACCAACGCCCTGTACAGTTGTAACAGGACTTCCCTACTTTTCTACTCCATTCCCTTTGCAATAAAGGCCAACATTCCATTTCCCTTCCTAATTACTTGCTGTACCTGCATGCTAACTTTTTGTGTTTCATATACAAGGACCCCCAGATCCCTCTGTACCTCAGCATTTTGTAATCTCTCCCCATTTAAATAATAATTTGCTTTTTTATTTTTCCTGCCAAAGTGGATAACCTCGCATTTTCCCACATTAAACTCCATCTGCCAGATTTTTGCCCACTCACTTAGACTATCTCTATCCCTTTGGAGATTCTTTGCGTCCTCCACACAATTTGCTTTCCCACCTATCTTTGTATCATCAGCAAATTTGGCTACATTACACTCAGTCCCTTCATCCAAGTCATTAATATAGATTGTAAATAGTTGAGGCCCCAGCACTGATCCCTGCAGCACCCCACTAGTTACAGTTTGCCAACCTGAAAATGACCCATATATCCCGACTCTCTGTTTTCTGTTAGTTAGCCAATCCTCTATCCATGCTAATATGTTACCCCCAACCCCGTGAGCTCTTATCTTGTGGAGTAACTTTTTATGTGGCACCTTATTGAATGCCTTCTGGAAATCCAAATACACAACATTTACTGGTTCCCCTTTATCCAGCCTGCTCGTTACATCCTTAAAGAACTCCAGCAAATTTGTCAAACATGATTTCCCTTTCATAAAACCATGCTGACTCTGCTGGACTATATTATGATTTTCTAAATGTCCTATCACTTCCTTAATGATGGACTCCAGCATTTTCCCAATGACAGATGTTAGGCTAACTGGTCGATAGTTGCCTGCTTTCTGTCTCCCTCCTTTCTTAAATAGGGGCGTTACATTTGCGGTTTTCCAGTCCGCTGGGACCTCTCCAGAATCCAGGGAATTTTGGTAGATTACAACCAATGCATCCACTATCTCTGCAGCCACCTCTTTTAAGACTCTGGGATACAGGCCATCGGGTCCAGGGGACTTGTCCACCTTTAGTCCGATTAGTTTGCCTAGTACTTTCTCTTTAGTGATTGTTTTAAGTTCTCTTTCTCCCCCCCCACCCCAATAGCCCCTTGATTATCCATTATTGGGATGCTTTTAGTGTCTTCTACCATGAAGACCATTACAAAATATTTGTTCAAAATTCTCCACCTATTCAGTTTCCCATTATTACTTCCCCAGACTCATCCTCTAGGGGACCAACGTTTACTTTAGCTACTCTCTTCCTTTTTATATACCTGTAGAAGCTCTTACTGTCTGTTTTTATATTTCTTGCAACTTCCTCTCATAAGCTATCTTCTCTCTCTTTATTATTTTTTTAGTCATCCTTTGCTGGTTTTTAAAAATTTCCCAATCCTCTGGCCTTTCACTATTCTTCACAACATTGTATGCTTTTATTTTCAATTTGATACCATCCTTTACTTCCTTAGTTAGCCATGGATGGTTCATCCTTCTCTTAGAGTCTTTCTTTTTCACTGGAATATATCTTTGCTGAGAGTTATGAAATATCTCCTTAAATGTTTGCCACTGCTTTTCCACAGTCTCACCCTGTAATATATTTTCCCAGTCCACTTTAACCAAGTCTGCCTTCATACCTTTGTAATTACTTTTGTTTAAGTTCAGGACACTAGTTTGAGACCTAGCTTTCTCACCCTCAAACTGAATTTGAAATTCTACCATGCTATGATCACTCTTCCGAAGAGGATCCTTCACTTCGAGATCATTAACTAATCCAGCCTCATTACACATTAGCTGATCTAAAATAGTCTTCTCCCTGGTTGGTTCCACAACATATTGTTCCAAGAAACCATCCCGTATACATTCTAAGAACTCTTCCTCAAGTCTACCTTTGCCAATATGCTTTGTCCAATCAATATGAAGATTCAAATCTCCCATGATTATCGCCGTACCTTTCTTACAAGCCTCTATTATTTCTTGATTTATTCTCTGTCCTGCAGTGTGGCTACTGTTTGGGGGCCTGTTGACCACTCCCACCAGTGACTTCTTACCCTTATTATTTCTTATCTCCACCCAAACTGATTCTACGTCTTGATCTTCTAGGCCAATATCATTTCTCATTACTGCACTGATCTCATCCCTTATTAACAGAGCTACACCACCTCCTTTTCCTTTCTGCCTATCCTTATGAAATGGCAAATACCCCTGAATATTCAGTTCCAATCATTGGTCACCTTGCAACCACGACTCTGTAATGGCTATCAGATCATACCCCTTTATTTCTATTTGTGCTGTCAAGTCATCTATCTTGTTACGAATGCTGCGTGTGTTCAGATATGGAGCTTTTAATTTTGTCTTTTTACCATTTTTCCCTACTCTGACCCCTCTGTCTGTAAATGAAGGAGTAATGGTGACTGGTCAGGGGGCGTCTGTAAATGGAGGAGAAATGGTCACTGGTCAGGGAGCGTCTGTAAATGGAGTAGAAATGGAGACTGGTCAGGGAGCGTCTGTAAATGGAGTAGAAATGGAGACTGGTCAGGGAGCGTCTGTAAATGGAGGAGAAATGGAGACTGGTCAGGGAGCGTCTGTAAATGGAGGAGAAATGGAGACTGGTCAGGGAGCGTCTGTAAATGGAGGAGAAATGGAGACTGGTCAGGGAGCGTCTGTAAATGGAGTAGAAATGGAGACTGGTCAGGGAGCGTCTGTAAATGGAGGAGAAATGGAGACTGGTCAGGGAGCGTCTGTAAAAGAAGGAGAAATGGTGACTGGTCAGGGAGCATCTGTAAATGCAGGAAAAATGCTGACTGGTCAGGGAGCGTCTGTAAATGAAGGAGAAATGGTGATGGGTCAGGGAGCGTCTGTAAATGAAGGGGAAATGATGACTGGTCAGGGAGTGTCTGTAAATGAAGGAGAAATGGTGATGGGTCAGGGAGTGTCTGTAAATGAAGGAGAAATGATGATTGGTCAGGGAGTGTCTGTAACTGGAGGAGAAATGGTGATGGGTCAGGGAGTGTCTGTAAATGAAGGAGAAATGGTGAGTAGTCAGGGAGCATCTGTAAATGATGGAGAAATGGTGACTGGTCAGGGAGCGTCTGTAAATGAAGGAGAAATGATGACTGATCTGGGAGCGTCTGTAAATGAAGGAGAAATGGTGAGTAGTCAGGGAGTGTCTGTGAATGAAGGAGAAATGGTGAGTAGTCAGGGAGTGTCTGTAAATGAAGGAGAAATGGTGAGTAGTCAGGGAGCATCTGTAAATGAAGGATAAATGCTGATGGGTCAGGGAGAGAGTTCACTTGCTCTGTGTGTGGGACGGGATTCACTCTGATCCCACTTGGTGAGACACCAGTGTATTAACACTGATCAGAGCTGTTTGTTTGTTCTCACTGTGTGAAGAGGTTTACAAACTCATCCCACCTGATGAGGCCCCTGCGTATTCACACTGGGGAGAGGCTGTTCACCTGCTCCGTGTGTGGGAAGGGATTTAACCAGTCCTCTCACCTGCTGACACACCAGCGTATTCACACTGGGGAGAGGCTGTTCACCTGCTCCGTGTGTGGGAAGGGATTTAACCAGTCCTCTCACCTGCTGACACACCAGCGTATTCACACTGGGGAGAGGCTGTTCACCTGCTCCGGGTGTGGGAAGGGATTTAACCAGTCCTCTCACCTGCTGAGACACCAGCGTATTCACACTGGGGAGAGGCCGTTCACCTGCTCCGGGTGTGGGAAGGGATTTACCCATTCCTCACACCTGCTGACACACCAGCGAGTTCACACGAGAGAGAAGTTATTTAAATGTTCCGTGTGTGGGAAGGGATTCATCCGTTCATCCAACCTGCTGACACACCAGCGAGTTCACATTTGACTCGCTGGTTTATCATCAGTTGGGGTTGGATTCTGCTGTTATTGCTGCTGTTAATCACATCCTGGACTGAATCGTGTTCATTCTGACAGTTGGGGTTTGTTTCTGCTGATGTTAATAACCCCTATAACTGGGCTGGAGTTTAATATTCTGGATATCTGTCAAATAAATCAAAGGGTGAAAGGTCAGAGTCACACTTGTCCCTGAAAGGGGGGTAAAAATGCTGCTGATTGTGTTTCCCTCCAGTGGATTTTATTGTTACTTTTACCAAATAATCTTTAAAGGGATTTCCCAAATACTGACAACTATCTCAAATGGAGCTGAAATCTGTGTAGGTTTTGGGGCAATAATGTTCAGAGACAAACATGTTTTAACATAAAATGGTTAAAATACATTGCCATTAAATGTCTGATATAATGGGCATTATGGGAGAGAGAAGTTTAGTCTGAGTTAGAAACTCAAACAGGAGCTTCACTGCAGACAGGTCGCCATGGCAACACTGATAAGACATTCCATTCACTGAATCCACTGGGTGGAAACTCTAATCAGATCAGGGGAAAGAACAGGATTTGTCTGTTAAAAACCACAATATAAGCTGAAACCACAGTGAGTAAAATAATACATCAGATTATAATGTGTGATGTTTATACCTATAACTGTGAAACTGTAAAATAACATCATTAACAGTAATTTAGAGAGAAAGAGAAAATTACTGAAGAAAAGTAGCTGCCTTGAACCAGGGAAAGTGTCCTTGTAAACCACAGATTAGAGAAGTTCCAGCTGTCTTTCCCTCGCTTCCTGCCGAAACCCAGCAGAGAAGACAAAGAAGAGTCAGGTGCCAGAGATGGATCACTACAGGGTATAAAAGTGAGGGGATCCTGATGTAAGGGGGCAGTCGGGACTGGAGACACCGGAGATCAAGCTCAGGGCGCCCGAGGTTCCATCCAGCGGGCTGACCTCGTGTAAGTTACTGTGGACACGCGGGACTTGCAAGTTTACTTTGATTGATGGATCAATGTAAGGTACGGTAGAGGACAGAGAATCTGCTCAAAGTATATTCTAATAAGGTATTAAAGTTGCTGACATGAGACTCTCCAACCTGCTAATGAATAAGACAAGGCATCAGCTAGACAGTCCTCTTCACAGTTGGTCATGGTCCCTATTTTAGTCTCATCTGGAGATTTTGATCTTGTGCCCCACATACCCAAGCCCAGATCATTTCTCTGAGATGATTCACTAGGTTAATTCCAGAGATGAGGGGTTTGACTTATGAGGAAAGGTTGAGCATGAGAGGTGATCTTATCGAAACATATAAGATACTGAGGGGGCTCGACAGGGTAGATGCAGAGAGGATGTTTTCCCTCATGGTGAAATCTAGAACTCGGGGGCACGGTCTCAGAATAAAGGGTCGCCCTTTTAGAACTGAGATGAGGAGGAACTTCTTCTCTCAGAGGGTCGTAAATTTGTGGAATTCTCTGCCCCAGAGAGCTGTGGAGGCTGGGTCATTAAATACATTTAAAGTGGAGATGGACAGATTTTTGGAAGATAAGGGAGTGAAGGGTTATGGGGAGCGGGCTGGGAAGTGGCTTTGAGCCCGAGATCAGCCATGATCTTATTGAATGGCGGAGCAGGCTCGAGGGGCCAAGTGGCCTATTCCTGCTCCTATTTCTTAAGTTCGTATGTTCTCTGGGCACCTTATCAAACACCTTTTGACAATCCATCTACACAACATCCACTGCATTTCCTTTCTCACTACAGTGTGTTATTTCCTGAAATAATCCCTGCTGTCTGTCCTGAGTGAATCCATTTCACTGCCAAATGTTGCAATGTTTGCTCCACCCCACAGGGTTCCATCTGTTCAAAGCCACAACAGAAAGGTCCAGTTTTCTCCTGGAGTTTGAGAGAAATCAGCTTCAACAATGAGGCAGAGTTTCAGCAATGAGGGAGATCAGGGCTCAGCCCCGCCCACTGGCTGCCACAAGCCCCGCCCCTCACACACACCGATTGCTTGGAGGACCAGCCGCCCGCTCGGTCCTCCAGTCCCGCCCCGCTCTTCCTATTGGTCCGCAGCTCCCGTCAATCACCTGGGCAGCGTGAGCTGAGCATGCGCGGGAGAGGCTCATTGTTGGGCAGTGGCGGAGACTGAGTGACCCGACAGGAGAAACAACAAGTGGCCTTGACACAGCAGAGGGAGCAACTCCGAGCCGGTTAGCATCAGGGTGGGCGGTGGATGTGGAACTCGCTCCCTGGCCTCCTGTGTAGGGCTTTCTTGTTGCATCAGTTTGAGCTGGAGTGGAGAGGGGGGAGAAGCTGCTGGGTTTAACCCCCAGTACTTCTGAGCCCAGTGGGACCCAACAATTTCCAATGTGGGACTGTGAAGGGAGGTGGATTCTAGGGGAGATTAAGTTGCTAAACAGACACTGTCCGTACAGTGTAAAAGATTATCGTTTTAGGAATAAGTATTTCTGTAGAGGCTTTCAATCCATTTTATATATACAGATTTTTTAAATTCATTCGATGTGGGTGTCACTAGCAAGGCCAGCATATATTGCCAGTCGAGAAGGTGATGCTGGGCCTTCTTCTTGAACCTCTGCAGTCCGTGTGGTGAAGGTACTCTCAGAATGCTGTTAGGTGAGGAGTTCCAGGATTTTCACCCAGCGTCGATGTAGGAACGGCGATATATGCCCAAGTCAGGATAGTGTGTGACTTGGAGGGGAACTGGGAGGTGATGGTGTTCCCATGCACCTGCTGCCCTTGTCCTTCTAGGTGGCGGAGGTCGTGTGTTTGGGAGGTGCTGTCAAAGTTCTAGTCGAGTTGCAGATGTATAAAGTCACTCCTTCACCCCTCCCCCTCCCACCTCACTCTCTCTCCTCCCATAGAGGCCAGAGTCTTGTGTAGGCCCAGACCGGGTGGCGGGTTCCCTTCCCTGAAGGACATTAGTGAACCAGGTGGGTTTTTACGACAATCCGGCAGCTTTCATGGTCACTTTTTTCTAGTGCCGACCCCACAAATTCCCAGATTCATTCAGCTCAATTTCACAACCTGTTTTTGTGGGTTCTCTCTCACCCTCCCTTTTTCCTGTTTTGAATTAATTCTACAGGGTATTAGAAGGAGAGGATTTGCAGACGGGAAACTCAAACCAAACATCACTTCAAGACCTGACAGAGTCACTCGATTCATCAGGACCTTTGAACATGGAAGCAGAAAGCACCGTTCAGAGCGGGGAGAAACCGTACACGTGTTCTGTGTGTGGACAAGGCTTCAGCCGATCCTCTGGCCTGTTGAGACACAAGCGCAGTCACACCGGGGAGAAACCATGTAAATGTGGGGACTGTGGGAAGCGATTCAACTACCCGTTTGAGCTGGAAATTCATCGACGAGTTCACACCGGGGAGAGGCCGTTCACCTGCTCTGAGTGTGGGAAGGGATTCACGTGTTCATCCCACCTGCTGACACACCAGCGAGTTCACACTGGGGAGAGACCATTCACCTGCTATGAGTGTGGGAAGGGATTCACTCGGTCATCCCGCCTGCTGACACACCAGCGAGTTCACACTGGGGAGAGGCCGTTCACCTGCTCTCAGTGTGGGAAGGGATTCACTCAGTTATCCACCCTGCTGAAACACCAGCGAGTTCACACTGGGGGGAGTGGGTGGGAAGGGATTCACTCAGTCATCCACCCTGCTGACACACCAGCGAGTTCACACTGGAGAGAGGCCATTCACCTGCTCTGAGTGTGGGAAGGGATTCACTCAGTCATCCCACCTGCTGACACACCAGCGAGTTCACACTGGGGAGAGGCCGTTCACCTGCTCCGTCTGTGGGAAGGGATTCACTCTATCATCCAACCTACTTAAACACCAGCGAGTTCACAAGTGACTGCAGAGGTTAGATTCTGATGTTTTTGCTGCTGTTAATTACATCCTGGACCGAATCGTGTTCATTATGACAGTTGGGGTTTGTTTCTGCTGATAAACTCCAGCCCAGTTACAGGGGTTATTAATATTCTGGATATATGTCAAATAAATCAGTTTGCTTTAAACACATTGTTGTGGATTTTTGTCATTCCCACCTGAGTGTTTAGCATCACCTGGCTGGAGCTCAGAAAGGACAATCTGGGGGGAGGATCGTACGGCGGGAACAGAACTACAGCCTGGACACAGTCCTTCAGGGCCACACTGTGAGAGGGGCAAACGGCACTTTGGTCTTTCTCGTCTCTCTTCACTGAAACCAAAGTCCCCGTGCGGGTTAATCTTGAGGCCTGTTAGGTCCAGATGATTTCCACCCAAGGGTGTTTAAAGAGATCGGACGGGTGCTCTGTGAGCCCCTTGCCCGTGTCTTTAGCTCAGTAGAGTCAGGGATTGCTCCCTGAGATTGGAAGGTAGCTCACGTCGTTCCCATTTTCCAAATTGGGGACAAATCAGAGCCAGGGAACTAGAGGCCCATCAGTGTGATATCGATCACAGGGAAGGTGCCTGAAGGGATCCTAAGAGAACTAAAGGCCCATCAGTGTGATATCGATCACAGGGAAGGTGCCTGAAGGGATCCTAAGAGAACTAGAGGCCCATCAGTGTGATATCGATCACAGAGAAGGTGTCTGAAGGGATCCTAAGGGAACTCGAGGCCCATCAGTGTGATATTGGTCACAGGGAAGGTGCCTGAATGGATCCTAAGAGATGCTGTTTTCGATCACGGGGAAAGGGAAGGAGCCATTCGAGATATTCAACATGGCTTCCAGAAAACAAGGCCAACTTGCTTGAGTTTTGTGAAGAAGTTGCTGGGTTGGGGGATGAGGGGAATCCGGTTGACATTGTCTACCTCAGGGGAGTCAAACTCATTTTCCATGATGGGCCGAATCCGATATCCTGGCCCTTGGCGAGGGTCACGTTCAGCAAAAGTTATTAAAATAGGAATAAATGAAGATAAACTATATCGATACTTGGAATCATAGAATGGTTACAGCACAGAATGTGGCCATTGGGCCCGTCGAGCCCGTGCCGGCTCTCTGCAAGAGCACTTCAGCTAGTCCCACTCCCCCACCCTTCCCCCGGTGCCCTGACATTGTTTCTCCTTCAGGTCCTTATCCAATTCCCTTTTGAAAGCCACGATTGAATCTGCCTCCACCATCCTTTCAGGCAGTGCATTCCTGATCATAACCACTCGCTGCATAAAAAGTTTTTCCCCATGTCACCTTTGGTTCTTCTGCCAATCACCTTAAATCTGTGTCCTCTGGTTCTCGACCCTTCCGCCAATGGGAACAGTTTCTCTCCATCTACTCTGTCCAGACCCCTCGTGATTCTGAACACCTCTATCAAATCTCCTCTCAACCTTCTCTGCTCCGAGGAGAACAACCTCAGCTTAGAATCATAGAATCATAGAAATTTACATTTGGCCCATCTTGTCCGTGCCGGCCGACAAAGAGCTATCCACCCTAATCCCACTTTCCAGCACTTGGTCCGTATGCTTGTAGGTTACGGCACTTCAAGTGCATATCCAAGTACTTTTTAAATGTGATGAGGGTCTCTGCCTCTACCACCCTTTCAGGCAGTGAGTTCCAGACCCCCACCACCCTCTGGGTGAAAAGAATTCTCCTCAAATCCCCTCTAAACCTCCTACCAATTACTTTAAATCTATGTCCCCTGGTTATTGATCCTTCTGCTAAGGGAAATGAGTCCTTCCTATCCACTCTATCTGGGCCCCTCGTAATTTTACACACCTCAATTAGGTCTCCCCTCAGCCTCCACTGTTCCAAAGAAAACAACCCCAACCTTGCTAATCTTTCCTCATTGCTAAAATTCCCCAGCCCAGGCAACATCCTCGTAAATCTCCTCTGTACCCCCTCTAGTGCAATCACATCCTTCCTGTAATGTGGTGACCAGCACTGCACGCAGTACTCAAGCTGTGGCCTAACTAGTGTTTTATACAATTCAAGCATAACCTCCCTGCTCTTGTATTCTATGCCTCGGCTAATAAAGGCAAGTATCCCGTATGCCTTCTTAACCACCTTATCTACCTGTCCTGCTACCTTCAGGGATCTGTGGACATGCACTCCAAGGTCCCTCTGATCCTCTGCACTTCTCAGTGTCCTACCATTTATTGTGTATTCCCTTGCCTTGTTAGCCCTCCCCAAATGCATTGCCTCACACTTCTCCGGATTGAATTCCATTCCACCTCACCAGTCCATTGATATCTTCCTGCAGACTAGCTTCTCCAGTCTATCCAAGTAACTGAAGTCCCTCATCCCTCGAACCATTCTTGTAAATCTTTTCTGCACCCTCTCTCAGGCCTTCACATCCATCCTAAACTGCGGTGCCCAGAATTGGACGCAATACTCCAGTTGAGGCCGAACCAGTGTTTTCTAAAGGTTCCTCATAACTTCCTTGCTTTTGTACTCTATGCCTCTATTTATAAAGCCCAGGATCCTGTAAGCTTTTTTAACCGCTTCCTCAACCTGCCCTGCCACCGTCAACAATTTGTGCCCATAAACCCCCAGGTCTCTCTGTTCACCCACTTTAGAATTGTACCTTTTAGTTTATGTTGCCTCTCCTCGTTCTTCCTACCAAAATGTAGAGGTGAACTACTTGCATCGTCGTCCAGCTGGGTGGGACTGCACTCACCTGGATCCATTCTTATCTATCTCACCTGCAACGGCTTCTCTTCCCGCTCCCACATCGTTACCTCTGGTGTCCCCCAAGGATCTATCCTTGGCCGCCTCCTATTTCACATCTACATTTTGCCCCTTGGCGACATCATCTGAAAACACAGCGTCAGTTTCCACATGTATGCTGACGACACCCAGCTGTACCTCACTACCTCTTCTCTCGACCCCTCCATGGTGTCTAAATTGTCAGACTGCTTGTCCGACATACAGTTCTGGATGAGCAGAAATTTTGTCCAATTAAATATTGGGAAAACCGAAGCCATTGTTTTTGGTCCCCGCCACAAATTCCGTTCCCTAGCCATTGACTCCATCCCTCTCCCTAACATCTGTTTGAGGCTGAAACACACTGTTCACAACCTTGGTGTCATATTTGACCCTGAAATGAGCTTCCGACCACATATCCACAGCATAACAAAGACCGCCTATTTCCACCTCCGTAACATCGCCCGTCTCCGCCCTTGCCTCAGCTCATCCACTGCTGAAACCCTCATCCGTGCCTTTGTTACCTCTAGACTTGACTATTCCAATGCACTCCTGGCTGGCCTCCCACATTCCACCCTACGTAAACGTGAGGTCATCCAAAACTCGGCTTCCCATGTCTTAACTCGGACCGTGTCCTAACTTGCACCAAGTCCCGTTCGCCCAACACCTCTGTGCTCGCTGACTTACATTGGCTCCCGGTTAAGCAGCGCCTCGATTTCAAAATTCTTAATCTTGTTTTCAAATCCCTCCATGGGCCTCACCCCTCCCTATCTCTGTAATCTCCTCCAGCCCCACAACCCCCCGAGGTATCTGGACTCCTCTAATTCTGCCCTCTTGAGCATCCCTGAATATAATCTCCGCATTATAATCACTCAACCATTGGTGGCCGTGCCTTCTGTTGCCTCGGCCCTGAGCTCTGGAATTCCCTGCCTAAACCTCTCCGACTCGCTACCACTCTTTCCTCCTTTAAGATGCACCTTAAAACTTACCTCTTTGACCAATCTTTTGGTCATCTGCCCTAATTTCTCCTTATGTGGCTCGGTGTCAAATTTCTTATCTTATAATCCTCCTGTGCAGCACCTTGGGACGTTTTACTGTGTTATAGGTGCTATGTAAATACAAGTTGTTGTTGTTGTTGTTGCACCCAACCAGATTCAGCACCTCCTGGAGAGGTGGGGAGAAACAAAATCCCAGATGGTGAAATGAATGTTGTTTTTAGGCAGTAAGGATGGAAGGAGAGTGTGTAGAATGGAGAATTTACAGCTTAGGAGTGACTGGAAGGAAAAAATTGTCTGTTCTGAAGTTCTATCCTGTTGTAAACACCATTTGCAGGCTATTAGAAGGGGAGGATCTGCAGATGGAAACTGAATCCAAACATTGCGTCAAGATCTGACAGATTCACTGGATTCACAGAATCCCCACAGTGCAGATAGAGGCCATTTTGGCCCATCGAGCCTCCCCGTAACCCCACGTATTTAATCCCCCCTAACACGAAGGGTCAATTTATCATAGCCAAATCAACCTAACCCACACATCTTTGGACTGTGGGAGGAAACCGGAGCACCCAGAGGAAACCCACGCAGACACAGGGAGAATGTGCAAACTCCACACACACAGTCACCCGGGCCGGATTCGAACCCGGGTCCCTGGCGCTGTGCAGGCAACAGTGCTAACCACTATGCCACCGTATTGCCATAAATGGATTCATCAGGACCTGTATATCATTGGCCTTTGGATATAGAAAGAAAAAACACCAATCACAGCAGGGAGAAACAGGACATGTGTTCTGTGCCTGGATCCACTTTTAACAAATCATCTAATTTGTGAGACTCGTGCACCCACCTGAATCAACAGTGTAAATGTGGGGACAGTGGGAATGGATTCAGTTGCCCGTCTGAGGTACAAACTCATCGAAACAGTCACACCGGGGAGAGGCTGTTCACCAGCTGAGTGTGGATAGAGAGTCACTCGCTTTTCTCACCTATTTCCACACTAACATGTTCGTAAAGGGGAGAATCCGTTCACTGTATGTGGAAATGGATTCAATCGATCATCCCATTTACTGACACACCAGCACAGTCACACCGGAGAGAGACAGTTTCGATATTTCACGTGTGGGAAGGGATTCACTCAGTTGCCCCACCTGTTGACACTCCAGAGTGTCCACATTGAGAACAGTTGCTTTAAAAACTCTGACTGCGAGAAAAGGTTTCAAAGTTCAAAGCAGCTGATGCACGATCAGCGCATTGATACTGGAGAGAGGCTGATTCAATATCCTGTGTGTGGGAAGAAATTCACCCCACCTGCTGAGACTCCAGTGAGTTCACATGTGACTGCAGGGGTTTGGATTCCATTATTAATCACATCCAGGACTGAACCATGGCAGAGACCCCGTGTACTTTGGTTCCTGTGTGAATTATTGATGAATTTTCTCTCAATGGGATCACAGAAACACCTTGTCCATTCACGAATTGGGCGTTCAATGGCGGGGCAGTTGCCCAGCATGCCCCGCGGGCGAGAATATGCCCTATCCAAGACTGGAGGATACTAATGCGTAGGCGCAGTGCCCGCCTCTATTTGGAGCATGCGCAGTGTCACTGTGATCAGGGCTGGACGGCAAGAAGTGGTGGAAGTGGACGAAGGTCGGAGATGCGATTTTGGCGTTGATTGCGAATCGGCGGGGCGGAGGAAAAAACGTACCCAGCGGGTGAGCTTCAAAAACACTTGGTGTAGGCCGCAAACCCGAATGAGAACCTGCAGGTTCCGCGTTTGCAGCTCGGAGGGTTTTACCCGGAAAAGGGCGGGTTAACGGCGGCCATCTTTGTAAAGGAAGGCTGCGAGTTTGTGCGCCGCCTTCCTTCCCATAGAGCGCATGCGCAGCCATCTTTGTAAAGGAAAGACTAGTGGGCGGGGCTTTATGGTCCCAGTGAGTGAACTGAACCCAGCCAGAGTCAGCACCTTCGGGGGAGGAGAGGGAGGGGAACCAGTGAGTGTTGAACTGAACCCAGCCAGAGTCAGCACCTTCAGGGGAGGAGAGGGAGGGGAACCAGTGAGTGTAGAACTGAACCCAGCCAGAGTCAGCACCTTCAGGGGAGGAGAGGGAGGGGAACCAGTGAGTGTGGAACTGAACCCAGCCAGAGTCAGCACCTTCAGGGGAGGAGAGGGAGGGGAACCAGTGAGTGTAGAACTCAACCCAGCCAGAGTGTGCACCTTCAGGGGAGGAGAGGGAGGGGAACCAGTGAGTGTAGAACTGAACCCAGCCAGAGTCAGCACCTTCAGGGGAGGAGAGAGAGGGGAACCAGTGAGTGTAGAACTGAACCCAGCCAGAGTCAGCACCTTCAGGGGAGGAGAGGGAGGGGAACCAGTGAGTGTAGAACTGACCCAAGCCAGAGTCAGCACCTTCAGGGGAGGGGAGCCAGTGAGTGTGGAACTGAACCCAGCCAGAGTCAGCACCTTCAGGGGAGGAGAGGGAGGGAAACCAGTGAGTGTAGACCTGAACCCAGCCAGAGTCAGCACCTTCAGGGGAGGAGAGGGAGGGGAACCAGTGAGTGTAGAACTGAACCCAGCCAGAGTCAGCACCTTCAGGGGAGGAGAGGGAGGGTAACCAGTGAGTGTAGAACTGAACCCAGCCAGAGTCAGCACCTTCAGGGGAGGAGAGGGAGGGGAACCAGTGAGTGTGGAACTGAACCCAGCCAGAGTCTGCACCTTCAGGGGAGGAGAGGGAGGGGAACCAGTGAGTGTTGAACTGAACCCAGCCAGAGTCAGCACCTTCAGGGGAGGAGAGGGAGGGGAACCAGTGAGTGTAGAACTGAACCCAGCCAGAGTCAGCACCTTCAGGGGAGGAGAGAGAGGGGAACCAGTGAGTGTAGAACTGAACCCAGCCAGAGTCAGCACCTTCAGGGGAGGAGAGGGAGGGGAACCAGTGAGTGTAGAACTGACCCAAGCCAGAGTCAGCACCTTCAGAGGAGGGGAGCCAGTGAGTGTGGAACTGAACCCAGCCAGAGTCAGCACCTTCAGGGGAGGAGAGGGAGGGGAACCAGAGAGTGTGGAACTGAACCCAGCCAGAGTCAGCACCTTCAGGGGAGGAGAGGGAGGGGCACCAGTGAGTGTAGAACTGAACCCAGCCAGAGTCAACACCTTCAGGGGGGGAGAGGGAGGGTAACCAGTGAGTGAACTGATCCCAGCCAGAGTCAGCACCTTCAGGGGAGGAGAGGGAGGGAAACCAGTGAGTGTAGACCTGAACCCAGCCAGAGTCAGCACCTTCAGGGGAGGAGAGGGAGGGGAACCAGTGAGTGTAGAACTGAACCCAGCCAGAGTCAGCCCCTTCAGGGGAGGAGAGGGAGGGGAACCAGTGAGTGTCGAACTGAACCCAGCCAGAGTCAGCACCTTCAGGGGAGGAGAGGGAGGGGAACCAGTAAGTGTAGAACTGAACCCAGCCAGAGTCAGCACCTTCAGGGGATCAGAGGGAGGGGAACCAGTGAGTGTGGAACTGAACCCAGCCAGAGTCAGCACCTTCAAGGGAGGAGAGGGTGGGGAACCAATGAGTGTAGAACTGAACCCAGCCTGAGTCAGCACCTTCAGGAGAGGAGAGGGAGGGGAACCAGTGAGTGTGGAACTGAACACAGCCAGAGTCAGCACCTTCAGGAGAAGAGTGGGAGGGGAAACAGTGAGTGCAGAACTGAACCCAGCCAGAGTCAGCACCTTCAGGAGAGGAGAGGGAGGGGATCCAGTAAGTGCAGAACTGGACCCAGCCACAGTCACCACCTTCAGGGGAGGAGAGGGAAGGGAACCAGTGAGTGTGGAACTGAACCCAGCCAGAGTCAGCACCTTCAGGGGAGGTGAGGTGAAGCAGTGAATGTAGAACTGAACCCATCCAGAGTCAGCACCTTCAGGGGAGGAGAGGGAGGGGAACCATTGAGTGAACTGAACCCAGCCAGAGTCAGCACCTTCAGGGAGGAGAGGGAGGGGAACCATTGAGTGAACTGAACCCAGCCAGAGTCAGCACCTTCAGGGGAGGAGAGGAAGGGGAACCAGTGAGTGTAGAACTGAACCCAGCCAGAATCAGCATCTTCAGGGGAGGAGAGGGAGAGGAACCAGTGAGTGTAGAACTGAACCCAGCCAGAGTCAGCACCTTCAGGGGAGGAGACGGAGGGGAAACAGTGAGTGCAGAACTGAACCCAGCCAGAGTCAGCACCTTCAGGGGAGGAGAGGGAGGGAAACCAGTGAGTGTGGAACTGAACCCAGCCAGAGTCAGCACCTTCAGGAGAGGAGAGGGAGGGGAATCAGTGAGTGTGGAACTGAACCCAGCCAGAGTCAGCACATACAGGAGAGGAGAGGGAGGGGAACCAGTGAGTGTGGAACTGAACCATGCCAGAGTCAGCGCCTTCAGGGGATGAGAGGGTGGGGAACCAGTGAGTGTGGAACTGAACCCAGCCAGAGTCAGCACCTTCAGGAGAGGAGAGGGAGGGGAACCAGTGAGTGTGGAACTGAACCCAGCCTGAGTCAGCAACTTTAGGGGAGGAGAGGGAGTGGAACCAGTGAGTGTGGAACTGAACCCAGCCAGAGTCAGCACCTTCAGGGGAGGAGAGGGAGGGGACCAGTGAGTGTGGAACTGAACCCAGCCAGAGTCAGCACCTTCAGGGGAGGAGAGGGAGGGGAACCAGTGAGTGTAGAACTGAACCCAGCCAGAGTCAGCACCTTCAGGGGAGGAGAGGGAGGGGAACCAGTGAGTGTGGAACTCAACCCAGCCAGAGTCAGCACCTTCAGGGGAGGAGAGGGAGGGGAACCAGTGAGTGTAGAACTGAACCCAGCCAGAGTCTGCACCTTCAGGGGAGGAGAGGGAGGGGAACCAGTGAGTGTAGAACTGAACCCAGCCAGAGTCAGCACCTTCAGGGGAGGAGAGGGAGCAGAACCAGTGAGTGTAGAACTGAACCCAGCCAGAGTCTGCACCTTCAGGGGAGGAGAGGGAGGGGAACCAGTGAGTGTAGAACTGAACCCAGCCAGAGTCAGCACCTTCAGGGGAGGAAGGGTGGGGAACCAGTGAGTGTGGAACTGAACCCAGCCAGAGTCAGCACCTTCAGGGGAGGAGAGGGAGGGGAACCAGTGAGTGTAGAACTCAACCCAGCCAGAGTCAGCACCTTCAGGGGAGGAAGGGTGGGGAACCAGTGAGTGTGGAACTGAACCCAGCCAGAGTCAGCACCTTCAGGGGAGGAAGGGTGGGGAACCAGTGAGTGTGGAACTGAACCCAGCCAGAGTCAGCACCTTCAGGGGAGGAAAGGGAGGGGAACCAGTGAGTGTAGAACTCAACCCAGCCAGAGTGTGCACCTTCAGGGGAGGAGAGGGAGGGGAACCAGTGAGTGTAGAACTGAACCCAGCCAGAGTCAGCACCTTCAGGGGAGGAGAGAGAGGGGAACCAGTGAGTGTAGAACTGAACCCAGCCAGAGTCAGCACCTTCAGGGGAGGAGAGGGAGGGGAACCAGTGAGTGTAGAACTGACCCAAGCCAGAGTCAGCACCTTCAGGGGAGGGGAGCCAGTGAGTGTGGAACTGAACCCAGCCAGAGTCAGCACCTTCAGGGGAGGAGAGGGAGGGAAACCAGTGAGTGTAGACCTGAACCCAGCCAGAGTCAGCACCTTCAGGGGAGGAGAGGGAGGGGAACCAGTGAGTGTAGAACTGAACCCAGCCAGAGTCAGCACCTTCAGGGGAGGAGAGGGAGGGGAACCAGTGAGTGTGGAACTGAACCCAGCCAGAGTCTGCACCTTCAGGGGAGGAGAGGGAGGGGAACCAGTGAGTGTTGAACTGAACCTAGCCAGAGTCAGCACCTTCAGGGGAGGAGAGGGAGGGGAACCAGTGAGTGTAGAACTGAACCCAGCCAGAGTCAGCACCTTCAGGGGAGGAGAGAGAGGGGAACCAGTGAGTGTAGAACTGAACCCAGCCAGAGTCAGCACCTTCAGGGGAGGAGAGGGAGGGGAACCAGTGAGTATAGAACTGACCCAAGCCAGAGTCAGCACCTTCAGAGGAGGGGAGCCAGTGAGTGTGGAACTGAACCCAGCCAGAGTCAGCACCTTCAGGGGAGGAGAGGGAGGGGAACCAGAGAGTGTGGAACTGAACCCAGCCAGAGTCAGCACCTTCAGGGGAGGAGAGGGAGGGGCACCAGTGAGTGTAGAACTGAACCCAGCCAGAGTCCACACCTTCAGGGGGGGAGAGGGAGGGTAACCAGTGAGTGAACTGATCCCAGCCAGAGTCAGCACCTTCAGGGGAGGAGAGGGAGGGAAACCAGTGAGTGTAGACCTGAACCCAGCCAGAGTCAGCACCTTCAGGGGAGGAGAGGGAGGGGAACCAGTGAGTGTAGAACTGAACCCAGCCAGAGTCAGCACCTTCAGGGGAGGAGAGGGAGGGGAACCAGTGAGTGTAGAACTGAACCCAGCCAGAGTCAGCACCTTCAGGGGAGGAGAGGGAGGGGAACCAGTAAGTGTAGAACTGAACCCAGCCAGAGTCAGCACCTTCAGGGGATCAGAGGGAGGGGAACCAGTGAGTGTGGAACTGAACCCAGCCAGAGTCAGCACCTTCAAGGGAGGAGAGGGTGGGGAACCAATGAGTGTAGAACTGAACCCAGCCTGAGTCAGCACCTTCAGGAGAGGAGAGGGAGGGGAACCAGTGAGTGTGGAACTGAACCCAGCCAGAGTCAGCACCTTCAAGGGAGGTGAGGTGAAGCAGTGAATGTAGAACTGAACCCATCCAGAGTCAGCACCTTCAGGGGAGGAGAGGGAGGGGAACCATTGAGTGAACTGAACCCAGCCAGAGTCAGCACCTTCAGGGGAGGAGAGGGAGGGGAACCATTGAGTGAACTGAACCCAGCCAGAGTCAGCACCTTCAGGGGAGGAGAGGAAGGGGAACCAGTGAGTGTAGAACTGAACCCAGCCAGAATCAGCACCTTCAGGGGAGGAGAGGGAGAGGAACCAGTGAGTGTAGAACTGAACCCAGCCAGAGTCAGCACCTTCAGGGGAGGAGACGGAGGGGAAACAGTGAGTGCAGAACTGAACCCAGCCAGAGTCAGCACCTTCAGGGGAGGAGAGGGAGGGAAACCAGTGAGTGTGGAACTGAACCCAGCCAGAGTCAGCACCTTCAGGAGAGGAGAGGGAGGGGAATCAGTGAGTGTGGAACTGAACCCAGCCAGAGTCAGCACATACAGGAGAGGAGAGGGAGGGGAACCAGTGAGTGTGGAACTGAACCATGCCAGAGTCAGCGCCTTCAGGGGATGAGAGGGTGGGGAACCAGTGAGTGTGGAACTGAACCCAGCCTGAGTCAGCACCTTCAGGAGAGGAGAGGGAGGGGAACCAGTGAGTGTGGAACTGAACCCAGCCTGAGTCAGCAACTTTAGGGGAGGAGAGGGAGTGGAACCAGTGAGTGTGGAACTGAACCCAGCCAGAGTCAGCACCTTCAGGGGAGGAGAGGGAGGGGGACCAGTGAGTGTGGAACTGAACCCAGCCAGAGTCAGCACCTTCAGGGGAGGAGAGGGAGGGGAACCAGTGAGCGTAGAACTGAACCCAGCCAGAGTCAGCACCTTCAGGGGAGGAGAGGGAGGGGAACCAGTGAGTGTGGAACTGAACCCAGCCAGAGTCAGCACATACAGGAGAGGAGAGGGAGGGGAACCAGTGAGTGTGGAACTGAACCATGCCAGAGTCAGCGCCTTCAGGGGATGAGAGGGTGGGGAACCAGTAAGTGTGGAACTGAACCCAGCCAGAGTCAGCACCTTCAGGAGAGGAGAGGGAGGGGAACCAGTGAGTGTGGAACTGAACCCAGCCTGAGTCAGCAACTTTAGGGGAGGAGAGGGAGTGGAACCAGTGAGTGTGGAACTGAACCCAGCCAGAGTCAGCACCTTCAGGGGAGGAGAGGGAGGGGGACCAGTGAGTGTGGAACTGAACCCAGCCAGAGTCAGCACCTTCAGGGGAGGAGAGGGAGGGGAACCAGTGAGCGTAGAACTGAACCCAGCCAGAGTCAGCACCTTCAGGGGAGGAGAGGGAGGGGAACCAGTGAGTGTGGAACTCAACCCAGCCAGAGTCAGCACCTTCAGGGGAGGAGAGGGAGGGGAACCAGTGAGTGTAGAACTGAACCCAGCCAGAGTCTGCACCTTCAGGGGAGGAGAGGGAGGGGAACCAGTGAGTGTAGAACTGAACCCAGCCAGAGTCAGCACCTTCAGGGGAGGAGAGGGAGCAGAACCAGTGAGTGTAGAACTGAACCCAGCCAGAGTCTGCACCTTCAGGGGAGGAGAGGGAGGGGAACCAGTGAGTGTAGAACTGAACCCAGCCAGAGTCAGCACCTTCAGGGGAGGAGAGGGAGTGGAACTAGTGAGTGGAGAACTGAACCCAGCCAGAGTCAGCACCTTCAGGAGACGGAGGGGAACCAGTGAGTGTGGAACTGAACCCAGCCAGAGTCAGCACCTTCAGGGGAGGAAGGGTGGGGAACCAGTGAGTGTGGAACTGAACCCAGCCAGAGTCAGCACCTTCAGGGGAGGAGAGGGAGGGGAACCAGTGAGTGTAGAACTGAACCCAGCCAGAGTCAGCACCTTCAGGGGAGGAGAGGGAGGGGAACCATTGAGTGAACAGAACCCAACCAGAGTCAGCACCTTCAGGGGAGGAGAGGGAGGGGAACCAGTGAGTGTCGAACTGAACCCAGCCAGAGTCAGCACCTTCAGGGGAGGAGAGGGAGGGGAACCAGTGAGTGTAGAACTGAACCCAGCCAGAGTCAGCAGCTTCAGGGGAGGAGAGGAAGGGGAACCAGTGAGTGTAGAACTGAACCCAGCCAGAGTCAGCACCTTCAGGGGAGGAGAGGGAGGAGAACCAGTGAGTGTAGAACTGAACCCAGCCAGAGTCAGCACCTTCAGGGGAGGAGAGGGAGCAGAACCAGTGAGTGTAGAACTGAACCCAGCCAGAGTCTGCACCTTCAGGGGAGGAGAGGGAGGGGAACCAGTGAGTGAAGAACTGAATCCAGCCAGAGTCAGCACCTTCAGGGAGAAATTGTTTTGAGATGTGCGGTGAGTATGGATTTTAACACAGGGAGGAGGGACAATGTGTAGGATGGGGATTTCAAGCTTTGGGGAACAAGACAGGAAAGAATGTTCCGTAGAAACTAGAATTGTCTGTTCTGAATTTCAGTCCTGTATTTACAGTGATGAGTTTTGTAAACTCCTTTTACAGGGTATTAGAAAGGGAGGATTTGCAGACAGGAAACTCAAACCAAACATCACATCAAGATCTGACGGAGTCCCTCAATTACTCAGGACCTGAATATCATCGGCCTTTGAATGTGGAAGGAGAAATGTTTGTCTGTTCTGTCTGTGGGAAAAGATTTCAAACATTAGTGTGACTGGAAAAGCACCGAGACACACACACCCGAGTGAGAGTGTTCCAGTGCACTGACTGTGGAAAGAGATTTAACCAGTTACACAGCCTGAAAAAACATCGCACCATTCACAGCGGGGAGAAACCGTACACGTGTTCTGTGTGTGGACGAGGCTTCAACTGATCGTCCAACCTGGAGAGACACAAGGACACCCGCACCACGGAAAAACCGTGGAAATGTGGGGACTGTGGGAAGGGATTCCTTTACCCGTCTGAGATGGAAATTCATCGGCGCAGTCACACTGGGGAGAGACCGTTCACCTGCTCCGAGTGTGGGAAGGGATTCACTAATTCATCCGACCTGCTGAAACACCAGCGAGTTCACACTGGGGAGAGACCGTTCACCTGCTCTGAGTGTGGGAAGGGATTCACTCTGTCATCCCACCTGCTGACACACAAGCGAGTTCACACTGGGGAGAGGCCGTTCACCTGCTCTGAGTGTGGGAAGGGATTCACTCAATCATCCAGCCTGCTGACACACCAGCTTGTTCACACTGATAAGAGACCTTTTAAATGTTCTGACTGTGAAAAGAGCTTTAAAAGCACAAGGGAACTGCAGATACACCAACGCACTCACACTGGAGAGAAGCCATTCACCTGCTCCGAGTGTGGAAAGGGATTCACTCAGTCATCGAACCTGCTGACACACCAGCGAGTTCACACCGGGGAGAGGCCGTTCACCTGCTCTGAGTGTGGGAAGGGATTCACTCAGTCATCAAACCTGCTGACACACCAGCGAGTTCACACTGGGGAGAGACCGTTCACCTGCTCTGAGTGTGGGAAGGGATTCACCAATTCATCCCACCTGCTGAGACACCAGGGAGTTCACACCGGGGAGAGGCCGTTCACCTGCTCTGAGTGTGGGAAGGGATTCACTAATTCATCCCACCTGCTGAAACACCAGCGAGTTCACTTCTGACTGCAGGGGATGGATTCTGCGGTTATTGCTGCTGTTAATCACATCCCGGACTGAACCATGTTCACATTGACAGTTGGGGTTTGTTTCTGCTGATGTTAGTAACCCCTCTAACTGGGCTGGAGTTTAATATTCGGGATAAATGTCAAACACTCAGTGAATCGAGTATTTGATGTCTCTGAGATAAGAGGAAACTAATTGATGTCCTGTCACCGACTGCTCCATTTCTGGGCCTTTTCTCCTTTCTCAGTCTAGATAATTTCAGTTCTCAGACCTTCTCTTACTCTCAAGTCCCAGCTCTCCAGACCTTCCAGAGTGCGTGTAATAGAGAATGACTGAACATTTGTACCAGTGTAATTTTTGCTGTTATGAAATCAAAAAGACTTGAATTTCTATCCCGCCTTTCACAACCTCAGGACGTCCCAAACACTTTACAGACAATGAAATACCTTTGAAGTGTAGTCACTGTTGGAATGTAGGAAATGCAGCTGCCAATCTGCGCACAGCAAGATCCCACACACAGCACGATGGTATTGAGCAGATAATCTATTTTGCTGATGTTGATTGAGGATGGAAGTGGATGTGTAAAGAGATGGTCTGTTTATGGAGATGTGAAACATGGAAACGGTGTCTGTGTGATAGTGACACAGCCTTGTGGTGACAGTCAGAACAATGCACAGATATCTCAGCTTTGAGCAGGGCCAGATCACGAATGTAGTAAACAAGTTCAGTCTAACTCTCGTCAGTGTAGCCGCAGCTTGTTATAACAGACCTGGGGAGAAGAGAGCTCTGTATTATCCCTGTCTCCGGACGGGTAACTATACTCTGTCTGTATTATTCCAATGCTGTTAATAAAGTCAGTAAAAGACAATCTGTTGTTGTGAGCTTGATCATCTGGTGTCTGAAACTACAAGACTCAAATTTTAGAGTCAAGAAGATGAACAAGTGAACACATCACGACCCAATACTCCAGCACTATATTCACAGGAGAAAGTCTGTTATCTAACTCCTGGAGTAGATGGAATAGAGAAAGATCCCAACTCGAAGAACATGTACAATCTGTTGCAAATACCTTTCAAACCCCGACTGGTAAAAACTGTCGGTTTCATTTCAATCAGAAGGCAACAGAATGAAGAAAGATCCCAACTCTAAGAAACAATCAAATCATTTGTAAATATCTTTCAAATTCTGACAGGTTCCAAATATCAATGGAAGATGAAAGGGGGTTGGAGAGTAGGGATGATAGAGGAGTTGGGGTGATGGGGGTTTGGAGAGCAGGGGTGAAAGAGGAGTTGGGAGACGGGGGTTGGAGAGTAGGGGTGAAAGAGGAGTTTGGGTGAAGGGGGGTTGGAGAGTAGGGGTGAAAGAGGAGTTGGGGTGAGGGGGGTTGGAGAGTAGGGGTGAAAGAGGAGTTTGGGTGAAGGGGGTTTGGAGAGCAGGGGTGAAAGAGGAGTTGGGAGACGGGGGTTGGAGAGTAGGGGTGAAAGAGGAGTTTGGGTGAAGGGGTTGGAGAGTAGGGGTGAAAGAGGAGTTGGGGTGAGGGGGGTTGGAGAGTAGGGGTGAAAGAGGAGTTGGGGTGAGGGGTTTGGAGAGTAGGGGAGAAAGAGGAGTTTGTGTGAGGGGGTTTGGAGAGTAGGGGTGAAAGAGGAGTTGGGGTGAGGGGGGTTGGAGAGTAGGGGTGAAAGAGGAGTTGGGGTGAGGGGTGTTGGAGAGTAGGAGTGAAAGAGGAGTTGGGGTGAGGGGGGTTGGAGAGTAGGGGTGAAAGAGGAGTTGGGGTGAGGGGTGTTGGAGAGTAGGAGTGAAAGAGGAGTTGGGGTGAGGGGGGTTGGAGAGTAGGGGTGAAAGAGGAGTTGGGGTGAGGGGGTTGGAGAGTAGGGGTGAAAGAGGAGTTGGGGTGAGGGGGGTTGGAGAGTAGGGGTGAAAGAGGAGTTGGGGGACGGGGTTGGAGAGTAGGGGTGAAAGAGGAGTTGGGGTGAGGGGTTGGAGAGTAGGGGTGAAAGAGGAGTTGGGGGACGGGGTTGGAGAGTAGGGGTGAAAGAGGAGTTGGGGTGAGGGGTTGGAGAGTAGGGGTGAAAGAGGAGTTGGGGTGAGGGGGGTTGGAGATTAGGGGTGAAAGAGGAGGGGGTTGTAGAGTAGGGGTGTAAGAGGAATTGGGGTGAGGAGGGTTGGAGAGTAGGGGTGAAAGAGGAATTGGGGTGAGGGGGGTTGGAGCGTAGGGTGAAAGAGG